>OU026147.1:24047812-24407668 GCA_907269125.1 Eristalis pertinax
GCAAGTCCGGTTCCTCACCGGAGCTAATAAAACACAGAAAATGTACGTCTTACTAGTAACAAAGAAACTAAGTCTTCAGAAGAACGGCCACCCCAGCCAATTAAAGTACTTTGGATATCAGTATGCAATAAGTTACACTATATTTTAAAAACCATAGGATCTGAGTAGCAAGGGGACTCTATGCGTCTTGTCCAAAAGAACATGTAATTGAGGACTTGAAACTTAAAGGCATAAAAATAGTAGACGCTGCAACAGACAGATGGCTGCGAAACTGTGACACGTGTCGGGTAACCTCTCTTCATGCTGAGCTTGGACAAATGTGAAAGCATAGACAAAATATATGTCTTAAAAACAATTCTGAATATAACTGCAAGAATAGAAGCCTTGTGCAAAAACTCGAACTCAATAACTCAATGCAAACGTCAGGGATTCAACCATAAATATGTCAGAAAGATCCGCGATGTGTCAAATGCGCCGGTGCACACCTGTTCGCAGAATGTAATGAATGTTAAACAACACCAGCTACTTGTATTAACTGCAAAGGAAAGCATCCGGCTAACTATCGTGGCTGAGAAGTACCAAGAGAGCTCCAGAAAAGACGCGATCAAAACACAGCGAAACTACGTCAACAACCAAAATTGGTAACTAAGGACGTAGTTGCTGAAACCATATCGAAAGCAACAACTAGTCGATCGAAAACAGCTGAAACGAAACCACAGCCTCAAACTGCGTCTTCAATACTCCAAAAAATTAAATCAGCTAACGTGAAATCTAACCAACCTAAACATGAACATGTCAATAAAAATTTTAAATTGGAATGCGAATAGTCTATTGCAAAAACTTGACGAACTAGAATTATATACTAGAGAAAAAGATATCAATACTTGTCTTATATCTGAGACACACTTAACTAAGCAGTCACGTGTAAACGGGGAAGGGTAACGTGGTTTTTTTTGTCGCAGGTTTTTGAACACACCACTGGAGCACACAACACACCTTTCGGCTTAGTCTATGTCTTTTTTTTCAGTCTGCTGGTTTCACTGAGTGTTTCGATTTTTCCATAGAAAATAAGCCACTTTTCGATATCCGAATTAGGCTCTTAAATTATTTTTGTTTCGATCGGTACATGCTCCAGTCCTCCTCTGAATTGGGCTTTAGGGAACTATTAAGAAGTTTTCTGCTTTCCTTACGAATACTCTGCAGTTCTGCGTTCCACCATGGAACAGGTGATCTGCAGGGGTTATTTATGGCTGGACATGCCAAAAATAATAATTCAAAACATTTGGTGAGGGTATTATTTAGATCTTGAACTGCCTTCTCACCCTTCCGTCTTGTTCTGAGAATAGGGAGAGGTTCGCTGCGAGTTTCTAGCTCATCCCTAAACCGTATACAATTGGATTTTCTAGGATTCCTCCTCTTCAGCAAGGTTATGTCTTTGCATTCGATTCGGAACTCAATGTATCTATGGTCTGACATGGACACTTCCGACAGAACCTTCCAGTCTGTAATCTCCTTAAGGTATCTCTTGGATAGCGTAAAGTCGATTACTTCCTGTCTTCTAGTCGTAACAAAAGTTGGCTGGGAACCAACGTTTTTATGTCCAAGAATTCTGAGCATTATCGTCGCAGCAGGTGACTAGGCCCATCTTTCTTGTGTCGCAGTACTCTACGAACTGTCCAAGCTTTGTTGCTGAGAGAAGTTTCGGCACAATAAGACAAGTTCTCGGTCTTTCAGACCGCTCGCCGTAGAGTAGTGAGAAGCCCCGCAAACCACCAAGACCACAGATGCGTTTTTTTCCACAGCGATGGTTCTTGAATGGATGTTATGTGAAGCTTTGTTTTGTACAGATACCTGTACGAGGAACCGTCTACCGGTAAGAATGTTAAACAGTAAGTACAGCAGTGGTTTACCTTCTCCAGTTCAGTCAGGCGTGCACCCGTACATTGTTTTCGGCTCTTGTTCCATTTGATATCCGACATCATTTTCAACGTAACATGAATTTTGTCATGCCCCGCTTTGAAACCGAATAGGTTATCCGGAATTATATGTTTGTCCTCTGTCTAGAGGTCTATTTATCACCTTCTCGAATACCTTGCTGATGTTCCTATAATTGACAGGAGGTTGCACGGATTCGAAGAATCTTTTCCTCGCTTGGATATGGGTTGCACAATCGCAATTTTCCAATGCTCCAGATAATGTGCATTATTCAGAACATTGTTGAACAGGATAGTTTTTTTTTACTAGTGTAGGTGAAGATATTCAGATGACACTATGGGGATTATTCCCAAATAGCGAAGAGGATTTTTACAAAGTAAAACCCAGTACAACTAATTTTGACACTTATCCAGCAGTTTTCCTTTCTTGATTCAGACGCGGTTGGCAAGAGATTCTCCACAGAGTTCTTGCTAATACCGCAGCAAAGCGTGGGTTGAATTCACCGTGCTAGGTCAAGGGGTTTAGTCCTTTGAAGACGACGGGAAGTGTAGTTTCGTCGAGAATTCGAAGGACAGCTGAGTTTATTTATTACGTCTATATCAGCATGTGTATATAAGCAATTTGTTGTCAATGCTTATCTTAGAATATTTTCCAATAAGGCAGTACATGTCTTTATATCTTAATTGAAGCTCTTCACGCTTCTTTAGACGTGTTCCTTCCATTTAAGTTTTACATCGAGAGTTTTACACCGAGGTATTTCGCTTCATTACCGAAGGGTATTTGAACATTATTTATAAAAACGGGCAAGTTATTCACATTCTTATACGTAAAATTAATATGAAGGGACTTAGCTTCCCTAAGCTTAATTCGCTGAGTGTTTGTCCATTCGCGTATCCGGTCTAAGGCAATTTGCAATTTTCTAGTTGACTCTTCCACCGTTTTGGCAAATACCAATATGGTGGTGTCGTCAGAAAATGTGCCTAGCACGGTGCCTACGTCCTGCGCTATATCGTTACTATACAGTTAGTAAAGGAGGGGACACACATCCTTGTGATACTCCGGCTTGTATAGGTTTAAATGCGTAAATGGATCATTCTTTCAGATAGACAGTTTGATAAAATTGTGTAAAATTTTCTCGGGAGAAATTGCCAAAGGTTGTGTTTCAAGCCTTCGTGCGAAACTTTGTCAAAGGCTTGCGAAACATCCACAAATACAGCTGAGCAGACTTGCTTTTGTTCTGTAGCGGAGTCGTACAGAAATTAAGCGCTACAATAGCCAGCACTCCATTCGTCGCTGAACACACGCCACTGGTACAGCTGTCAAATCTACCTTCGTACTGTACCGGCTTGGTTTTAGCAGTCTCTTTCTTCTCTGGCACGTCATTGAGGACAGCAACAGCGAACTCTTTGAATATTCTCGACGTAATTTTTAAAGGTAAAAATTGAATTTAATAAAAGTTTTTAGTTTGACAAAAATCAAATGATTTTTTTTCTACAGTTCAAACGATTTTTGTACAGCATCAGTTATTCGATGTACTTGTTCAATAGTTGAATGCTTGCTTCTAAAACCGAACTGGTGATAATGAATTAGTCGTCTTTCTTCCACCGGGCTTAAACGTCTAAGTAATATTCGTTCGAACACTTTAGACATTGTTAGAAGAAGTGAAATCGGTCTATAAGACTTTTTGTATGTTGGGAGTTTCGGCACCATTAACCATAAGTTGTTACAAGCAGCTTTCTTGCGTTTGAGTTTTTTGAGCATTTCTTATAGAAATACTGTCAATACTTGTATTTGAAACGTAGGAATTTACAGGAAGTGTTTGTCCATCGTGTGATTTAAACGTTGCTTCCAAATGATCTGGGAAGAGATCCGCTTTCTCTTTATCTCCTTTTGCTCACTCGTACTGATTTTTCGGAATTGGGGCCACATGTGGTTGCGGTTTTCTTAAACCGTTGGCTACTTTCCAGAAGGAGGAGTTGGTATCCTTTTTCGCTGACAAGCCTGTTAAACAGGTATTTAGATTATTATTTTATACAGTTATACAGTTGGTTGAGGCGAGTTTTATGCTGCGGCGCACGGGTCTGCTGCCATTTCTAACGATGTTTCCGTTTCCCTCTTATAAAATCTCGTATTTCCGATGTTATCTTCGAAGTGATTTCTAAATGCTGTCCAATTAGTACGTTTATTAGTAACTTCCTTTTTTACAAGGGTATCGTTTATACATAATACAATGAGAGAATGATCTGAACTAAGATCAAAGCTTTCTTCAATTCGTAAATAGTTTCGAGAAATACCTTTTATGACAAAGAAATCAACGTCAGGTATTTTTGTGACTTCCGAAAGCCAGTAGGTTGGTTTTCCTGTCGAGTAAAACTCACAGTTTAGCTTTTTTTAGCTCTGCATAGTTTTCTACCTTTTTATGGGATTAATCTTGATCCCTAGTTTCGCATTAAAATCTCCACCAATTATGAAATTTGGGCTAAGGGCTCAACTATAATACGCATGAGCGAGCATTAGCTAGTGTCAAATTTTGACGAACTGTTTCGTCATGTTTTCTAAAAAAATATGAGTAACTATAATAAACACATTCGCGCATAGCCTGCTGTCAGAAATTCTGCCGTTGCTTGCTTAATTTTTTTATTTAATTTTGTTTTATAATTCCTCATGTTTCCAGTTCGATTATATGTGTATTTGTGTACGAATACCAATACAATATCAGCTGATTTGCTCATTTTTCAAATTTGTTTTCTTGTCTGTGTTTTATCTGTCACATTCATATGTGCGGTGCGATTCATTTCGCACTAGCTCAGGCTTACCGAAACATTTGTATTTTGCACATGCTTAACGAAATGTTCGCAATCTTTCATGGACGACATTATTTGACACTAGCTAATGCTCGCTCATGCGGATTATAGTTGAGCCTTAAGAGTGTGGAAAATTCCTTCGAGCTGGTTTCATCAATTATACTACATACCTGTACCTGATTGTATAGAATTAGATTCTATACTTATTCCTACTAAGTGATCTATATTATCGTATAGGCATGAGCCGCCTCTTGAATCTCTTAAAAGGATTAAAAATTAGTATGACGGATAACCAAAAATTATCCACCCACAGTCTCTACCCATCATACTCCCCACTACTTCCGCCCATAGCGGCGCTGATCAAGGAATCGCCGGAAATTCCTCCCACTCACTTTACGATACGTTCGGTAATTTGAGTTGGAAATATAGAGAAAGTAGTGGAGAGGCTCTGACTGTTACGCTTAATCTCCAATCCCATACACAGTTGGCTGATCAGAGTATTGCTTCTGATAGCATGACTCAGGAAACCGAAAAGGTTGAAAGGGCTCCAAACGAGGCAGTCTCCGAGGAGCCCGACTAAGATACTGTTGTTTACTAAGCGTTTAATTTGACATTGATACACATTTGATAAGTTCATTACTTGAAATATAACATTTATCATAGAATGGTTGTGTTGAATTTTCTATAAGAGAGTGTTGATATTGCTTTGGCTGTGAAGTCTACGGGTTGAATAACAACGTGGTAAATTGAGCATCATTTTAATGACTTTATTTTTCCAAACAGGAGTCCCGTACAGTAGAATGGATTGAAAGGCAGACTTATACAAAATAATCTTATTGTCAGTACTAAGTTTTGATTTTCTATTTGTAATGGGGTAAAGAATTTTGATGTATTTGTTAATTTTATCCACAGTGACAGAAATGTTTTTCTAAAAAGTTAGTTCCTATATTTCTATATAGTTTCTTATCAATCCTAATTCCGGGATATCTGCAGTGCAATATTCACATCATTGCCAAGATCTGGAATGTCAGAGACAAATGTATTAAATAGTGATGGGGCGAGTACAGTACTGAGTACAGTACATTGTCTTTTATTTAAAAAACTCTGGATGATTTTAACAGTTTCCATAGAAAAGTTTGATTTAAGAAGTTTGTATATTAAAGCATCATGCCAAACCGTATCAAAGACTTTTTCAATATCTATATAATACTAATCCAGTGGACTCTTTGGATTGAAATGTTTGTTTGACATATTCCTTAATACTTATGATTTGATTGTACGTATTGTGAGAACGCCGAAACCCAAATTGATAGTCGGGGAGTATTTTTTTTATTATTTCTAATAGCTTACTTAAACGTCGTCTTTTGGTTTACCATGCTTGCCAATCGGAATTACCAAAGCTGTTTTCCAACAATCAGGGAAGTAGCAGAGTTTAAGGCATGTATTAAGAATTGCAGTTAAGTACCGTAAGCTACTTAGGTATTGCGAAATCGGCAGAGCAGTTTAATAACGAAGTAAAATGCATACACATTGAATAACTTTGGGTAGTCGTAATTATAGGCGACAGTGGTGATCCGTGGCGTTGTGTGTATGTGCGTCGACTCATACGCACTTGGACCTACCTGTCTAGGTTCGATTCCTGGTATGACAAGAAATACTTTTCGCGGCCCCACCTCTTTCGAGTCACTGACAGTGCTCAAAGAGTAACTACTAACTACTAGCAAAAGCTTCTCAAACTTGTCCGTTCGGTGTCGGCATAAAGCTGTAGGTCCGTTCCCCTCGTGATAGGACAATAGCGCTGTAGCGCCACCCATATTATATTATTATTAGTTATAGGCGCAGAAATAACATTATTCAGATTGCAGTTGGTATTCATAAATGAAGCAAAATAGTTCCAATTAGCTGCCGAATATTTATAATATAAAGTAGGTCGATTGACTTCAAATAAGAGATTCAAATTAATACTGACAGGAAGATGATCCGAACCCAAATTGTCATAGGTGAATGGCATGTACGTTGCAATATTAGTCATAAAGAAGTCTAGAGTGGAAGGACTTTTAGATTTAGATGTTGGGACGTAAGTAATTTCAGGAGAGTATAGTAAAAAGAAAAGCATTTCGTTAATATTATACAGTTCGTTACCCCAGCAATTAGCCCGAAGACAATTCCACAATTAATGGCGGCAATTTAAATCTCCGCCAAGGATAATTTTACCTCAATATCTAAATACTTTTTGCAAGTCGTTCTTAATGTGAGACATCTTATCAATTTTTCTATTTCAACAGAAAAGATACTCACTTTAGAGTTGCTGCCTGTATTAATTTCTATGCTGATTGATTCCATACGCAGGGAATTATATATGTACCGTAATTATTGGAATAAATGTATTTGATAGCTAGAGATGTGATTACATTGAATTGATCACTTTTTGTCATACAGGTTTGAAGCTTAGCTAATACTTCAATTAAAAGAGAATTTATTTCTTCAAAAGAGAATAATTTGTTGCTCTCATTCCTTACAAATGTTTTTTTCTCATGAGACGTTTTTCCGCCATGGATCAGCATGCCAGTTAATGGTGGAGAACGATCAGCTGATCGAATTTGTTCGTTGGCTGGGAAGGTACAGTGGTCGAACGTCTGGAGAGAGGAGGAACATGTGAAAGGGAGTGTGAATCGAACGGTTTTTGTGGGAGTAATATAGGTGGTGAGCGTTTGCTGTTGTTTTTTGATTTATGTGGCTCATTGTAATTGGCGCAACGCATCCCGTCAGGTTCTTTGCATTTAGTTGTTTTGTGGCTGCCGGAGCAGTTATCATAAGAACTTTTTGCATGACAGTGCATGGAGTCGTGTCCGTACAGCTGACAATTATGACATTGTGTAGTTTTGCCTGGCTCTTGTCTCTTAAAGTCCCAGCGGACTATGGTTTTGAACAAACTGGAACATTTTTTTCAGTTCGTTTAGGTTTATTGTTCCGCGCAACATGTAGTGCATGTTTGGGTTAATATTGTCTGTGATAATTTTCCCGTCGATGCACTTTATTCCGGATGAAATAAGTTCTTCCTTTACAAGTTTTTAGGTTGTAAGATCAAGCCCCGATAAAATTACTTTCAAAGGTCTGCCTCCTTCCGAAAAAATGGGAAGAATTGAATTCATTCTATTTAGTTCCGATTTTATTTTCTCTGAGCTTTATGTGTTTGAATATGTTTGAATATGCGATTTGTTTTTGAAAAGATAAGTCATGATAAGTCACTCAATACGCGACGAACACGTTCAGCTTTTACCGCAACTATAGGAGGGACACTATCTTTTATAATACTATCCGCATTTTCGTCCAGCAAACCGTAATGATTGGTATTATTCACCATTGTTGAATCTTTTATATTTTAACTTAAGAGGGTGGGAGGGCGATTATCGCCTTCACCAGTCACTACGAATTCGCTTGTTGGAAATTTTACTGTCTTTATGAATACACGATGGGAATGAGCACTTGCACTCACTTCAACTGCTAACACAAGAGTGAGGATTTACATAGGTAATACAGTGATCGAACTTCCTATAGGTTCATATTAATAGGATGTTGTTGAATATTTACGAGAAAAATATGAAACTATAAATAAATCGGCAGAATTTGTCATTGATGATAATTACAATACCATCAAAATAGACCCTCAAACTAATCTAGTGATAATATTGATATTTTTTGGTGGCCCGTGGCGTTATGGGTATATGCGTCGACTCCAACGCACTTGGACCTACCTGTCTAGGTTCGATTCCTGGTACGACAAGAAATACTTTTCATGGCCTCACCTCTTTCGAGTCACTGACAATGCAGAAAGAATACAATTGTCTAGAAATTGCTGGCCGTTCGGAGTAAGCACTTCCACTGGTGAAAGAACAATTGCACGCACAACACGAGTGGTTGCTGAAAACCTAGACCCTGGCCCTCTACGGGCTATAGCGCCACCCATATTATTATTATAATATTGATTTTAGTCAAAATTGAAGTATTGGTTAATTGCTTGGTTTTAGCATGAAGATTTTAGAAGGCGGCAAGGAATATTAATCGGACGTGTCTATTCATATAACAAAAACAATGCAATTAGTGTTGAAGAAAAAAAAACATTGTCAGCGGATCATATATTAACAGCTCACCAGCGCATACACTTCATGAATTTTCAATACATAAATTGAATGAAATTCCTAAAACTGTCATTTATTTACCTGTGGCCGTTAGACAGATAAGTTTAATCACAGTAAAAGTTGTTGATCAAAACAGTAATCTTATTCATTTTCATGGAGAAACAATTACAATTGTCATTTTAATCCCGTACTATCGCAAGGAGTGCACCACTTGTGGAATCTGGAATACCTCGATTTATATTTATAGTTTTTCATACTTCAACCGGAATGCAACATTGCGATATGTCAGATGTAAAAGTACATCTAAACTCTGAGACATATTCATATGATGATTTAAAAGTTATGATAAGATATGTATGCTAGATTTCAACAGAGCTATTACATGCGGGAACCTCAACCATTGTTATCGCAAGATGAATTTGCAAATTTGGGTCCAATTATTGTGGTCCATGTAAGACATCAGAATGAAGTTGTTAAAACGGGATATCAAAGTGGAACTTACAACTAACAAAAATTGACCAACAAACACAACAGCATACTGTGTTCTCATACATAATCGACTCGTAGAATATACTCCACTTATTGGCGAAGTTAGAGGACTTGTTTAGATGAAAATTAACCTCATAAGGAGTCACACATAAAAATTAGTGAACAACATTTTATAATTGTAGATGTGCAACAATATAAAGTCAAAAACAATAAACTCATTGTGAAAGAAATAGCCGTCTCTTTTATAGATAGATAGATACTTTTATTTCATATAGTACAATATTTACATTAAATTTAGCACAGCTTGCACAGAGATATGATAAATTACAAATCTTACTACTGAAAAAAATCGTTTCGTTTATATGTGCATTCATATATGTTTTAATATAGTATAATGTCAGAGGAAAAAACTATAAGCAAAAACCTCTGTATGAGAAAACGCGTCTCTTTTAGTATCTATGAATATCAACATTTTCCAATTAAGCCACCAACATCCTGTGTGATCATTGACTGCTTGATAGTTTCCTCAATTTTTATATCTTAAGCCATACAAAAAGTTATGGGTTATGGTTTATTTTATAGTCAGGAAGCAAAAGACTTTTAAGGGACCTACCCCTACGAGCTCTTACTGATAGAGATTTGATGAAATACACCAAGTTTTTACCACATTTCAGAGGCGTATTCATGCTTGATAATCTACCGAAACTATCACACCAAAGGGAATGTGGCATCGTCAATTTGAATTCCTCCCACGGTTTCGACACACATTGATAAGAACAAGAATCATAAAGAATATTTCCACAGTTTTGGAAACCTACAGCCACCAAAAGAGATAATCAAATATCTGGGCGGAACAAATATTCAATACAACTAATTTTTTTTTTTGTCGGAGTTTTTTGAACACTGCATTGGAGCACTCAGACTCAAAAACTGGTCCATTGTACTACCAGGTAGCACCCTACATTTAATGGAATTTCATGGTATTCCGAAGGAATACCAGCAGGCCCTTTTGTGCTTCAGCTTCCAAATAACTGCCACCTGATCCGAGCAAAAGCGGGAAAGTAGCAGAGGAAGTGCTCTGCAGTGTCGTCGTCTTCTCACAGGCGTCGCAGAGGGTTTCGTCACTTATGACTAGGCCCATCTTTCTTGTGTCGCAGTACTCTACGAACTGTCCAAGCTTTGTTGCTGAGAGAAGTATCGGCACAATAAGACAAGTTCTCGGTCTTTCAGACCGCTCGCCGTAGAGTAGTGAGAAGCCCCGCAAACCACCAAGATCACAGATGCGTTTTTTTCCACAGCGATGGTTCTTGAATGGATGTTATGTGAAGCTTTGTTTTGTACAGATACCTGTACGAGGAACCGTCTACCGGTAAGAATGTTAAACAGTAAGTACAGCAGTGGTTTACCTTCTCCAGTTCAATCAGGCGTGCACCCGTACATTGTTTTCGGCTCTTGTTCCATTGGATATCCGACATCATTTTCAACGCGACATGAATTTTGTCATGCCCCGCTTTGAAACCGAATAGGTTATCCGGAATTAAATGTTTGTCCTCTGTCTAGAGGTCTATTTATCACCTTCTCGAATACCTTGCTGATGTTCCTATAATTGACAGGAGGTTGCACGGATTCGAAGAATCTTTTCCTCGCTTGGATATGGGTTGCACAATCGCAATTTTCCAATGCTCCAGATAATGTGCATTATTCAGAACATTATTGAACAGGATAGTTTTTTTTTACTAGTGTAGGTGAAGATATTCAGATGACACTATGGGGATTATTCCCAAATAGCGAAGAGGATTTTTACAAAGTAAAACCCAGTACAACTAATTTTGACACTTATCCAGCAGTTTTCCTTTCTTGATTCAGACGCGGTTGGCAAGAGATTCTCCACAGAGTTCTTGCTAATACCGCAGCAAAGCGTGGGTTGAATTCACCGTGCAAGGTCAAGGGGTTTAGTCCTTTGAAGACGACGGGAAGTGTAGTTTCGTCGAGAGTTCGAAGGACAGCTGAGTTTATTTATTACGTCTATATCAGCATGTGTATATAAGCAATTTGTTGTCAATGCTTATCTTAGAATATTTTCCAATAAGGCAGTACATGTCTTTATATCTTAATTGAAGCTCTTCACGTTTCTTTAGACGTGTTCCTTCCATTTAAGTTTTACATCGAGAGTTTTACACCGAGGTATTTCGCTTCATTACCGAAGGGTATTTGAACATTATTTATAAAAACGGGCAAGTTATTCACATTCTTATACGTAAAATTAATATGAAGGGACTTAGCTTCCTTAAGCTCAATTCGCTGAGTGTTTGTCCATTCGCGTATCCGGTCTAAGGCAATTTGCAATTTTCTAGTTGACTCTTCCACCGTTTTGGCAGTTACCAATATGGTGGTGTCGTCAGAAAATGTGCCTAGCACGGTGCCTACGTGCTGCGCTATATCGTTACTATACAGTTAGTAAAGGAGGGGACACACATCCTTGTGATACTCCGGCTTGTATAGATAGACAGTTTGATAAAATTGTGTAAAATTTTCTCGGGAGAAATTGCCAAAGCTTGTGTTTCAAGCCTTCGTGCGAAACATTGTCAAAGGCTTGCGAAACATCCACAAATACAGCTGAGCAGACTTGCTTTTGTTCTGTAGCGGAGTCGTACAGAAATTAAGCGCTACAATAGCCAGCACTCCATTCGTCGCTGAACACACGCCACTGGTACAGCTGTCAAATCTACCTTCGTACTGTACCGGCTTGGTTTTAGCAGTCTCTTTCTTCTCTGGCACGTCATTGAGGACAGCAACAGCGAAGCAGCGAACTCTTTGAATATTCTCGACGTAATTTTTAAAGGTAAAAATTGAATTTAATAAAAGTTTTTAGTTTGACAAAAATCAAATGATCTTTGTTCTACAGTTCAAACGATTTTTGTATAGCATCAGTTATTCGATGTACTTGTTCAATAGTTGAATGCTTGCTTCTAAAACCGAACTGGTGATAATGAATTAGTCGTCTTTCTTCCACCGGGCTTAAACGTCTAAGTAATATTCGTTCGAACACTTTAGACATTGTTAGAAGAAGTGAAATCGGTCTATAAGACTTTTTGTCTGTTGGGAGTTTCGGCACCATTATTATTTCCGCCACTGTTCCAATCTAAAGGCGGCTTTAATAGCTAGAGAAACATAAGAAGCGCTTTCTTCTCCTGTGATTAAGTTGTTACAAGCAGCTTTCTTGCGTTTGAGTTTTTTGAGCATTTCTTATAGAAATACTGTCAATACTTGTATTTGAAACGTAGGAATTTACAGGAAGTGTTTGTCCATCGTGTGATTTAAACGTTGCTTCCAAATGATCTGGGAAGAGATCCGCTTTCTCTTTATCTCCTTTTGCTCACTCGTACTGATTTTTCGGAATTGGGGCCACATGTGGTTGCGGTTTTCTTAAACCGTTGGCTACTTTCCAGAATGAGGAGTTGGTATCCTTTTTCGCTGACAAGCCTGTTAAACAGGTATTTAGATTATTATTTTATACAGTTATACAGTTGGTTGAGGCGAGTTTTATGCTGCGGCGCACGGGTCTGCTGCCATTTCTAACGATGTTTACGTTTCCCTCTTACTAAATCTCGTATTTCCGGTGGATATCGCAATAATACATGTTTTATCGTCGTTTTTCTAACGAGAGGTATATTACTCCACGCAGCGCACTGTATTAGTTCTATAAATTTATCGAGTTCTATTTCTAAATCGTATGGGGTTCTCAGCGGTTCTCTAAGTTCGATGTTATCTTGGAAGTGATTTCTAAATGCTGTCCAATTAGTACGTTTATTAGTAACTTCCTTTTTTACAAGGGTATCGTTTATACATAATACAATGAGAGAATGATCTGAACTAAGATCAAAGCTTTCTTCAATTCGTAAATAATTTCGAGAAATACCTTTTATGACAAAGAAATCAACGTCAGGTATTTTTGTGACTTCCGAAAGCCAGTAGGTTGGTTTTCCTGTCGAGTAAAACTCACAGTTTAGCTTTTTTTAGCTCTGCATAGTTTTCTACCTTTTTATGGGATTAATCTTGATCCCTGGTTTCGCATTAAAATCTCCACCAATTATGAAATTTGGGCTAAGGGCTCAACTATAATACGCATGAGCGAGCATTAGCTAGTGTCAAATTTTGACGAACTGTTTCGTCATGTTTTCTAAAAAAATATGAGTAACTATAATAAACACATTCGCGCATAGCCTGCTGTCAGAAATTCTGCCGTTGCTTGCTTAATTTTTTTATTTAATTTTGTTTTATAATTCCTCATGTTTCCAGTTCGATTATATGTGTATTTGTGTACGAATACCAATACAATATCAGCTGATTTGCTCATTTTTCAAATTTGTTTTCTTGTCTGTGTTTTATCTGTCACATTCGCATATGCGCGGTGCGATTCATTTCGCACTAGCTCATGCTTACCGAAACATTTGTATTTTGCACATGCTTAACGAAATGTTCGCAATCTTTCATGGACGACATTATTTGACACTAGCTAATGCTCGCTCATGCGGATTATAGTTGAGCCTCAAGAGTGTGGAAAATTCCTTCGAGCTGGTTTCATCAATTATACTACATACCTGTACCTGATTGTATAGAATTAGATTCTATACTTATTCCTACTAAGTGATCTATATTATCGTATAGGCATGAGCCGCCTCTTGAATCTCTTAAAAGGATTAAAAATTAGTATGACGGATAACCAAAAATTATCCACCCGCAGTCTCTACCCATCATACTCCCCACTACTTCCGCCCATAGCGGCGCTGATCAAGGAATCGCCGGAAATTCCTCCCACTCACTTTACGATACGTTCGGTAATTTGAGTTGGAAATATAGAGAAAGTAGTGGAGAGGCTCTGACTGTTACGCTTAATCTCCAATCCCATACACAGTTGGCTGATCAGAGTATTGCTTCTGATAGCATGACTCAGGAAACCGAAAAGGTTGAAAGGGCTCCAAACGAGGCAGTCTCCGAGGAGCCCGACTAAGATACTGTTGTTTACTAAGCGTTTAATTTGACATTGATACACATTTGATAAGTTCATTACTTGAAATATAACATTTATCATAGAATGGTTGTGTTGAATTTTCTATAAGAGAGTGTTGATATTGCTTTGGCTGTGAAGTCTACGGGTTGAATAACAACGTGGTAAATTGAGCATCATTTTAATGACTTTATTTTTCCAAACAGGAGTCCCGTACAGTAGAATGGATTGAAAGGCAGACTTATACAAAATAATCTTATTGTCAGTACTAAGTTTTGATTTTCTATTTGTAATGGGGTAAAGAATTTTGATGTATTCGTAAATTTTATCCACAGTGACAGAAATGTGTTTCTAAAAAGTTAGTTCCTATATTTCTATATAGTTTCTTATCAATCCTAATTCCGGGATATCTGCAGTGCAATATTCACATCATTGCCAAGATCTGGAATGTCAGAGACAAATGTATTAAATAGTGATGGGGCGAGTACAGTACTGAGTACAGTACATTGTCTTTTATTTAAAAAACTCTGGATGATTTTAACAGTTTCCATAGAAAAGTTTGATTTAAAAAGTTTGTATATTAAAGCATCATGCCAAACCGTATCAAAGACTTTTTCAATATCTAATAATACTAATCCAGTGGACTCTTTGGATTGAAATTTATGTTTGACATATTCCTTAATACTTATGATTTGATGGTACGTATTGTGAGAACGCCGAAACCCAAACTGATAGTCGGGGAGTATATTATTCACAGTTATCTGATTATCAATCTTTTCTTTTATTATTTCTAATAGCTTACTTAAACGTCGTCTTTTGGTTTACCATGCTTGCCAATCGGAATTACCAAAGCTGTTTTCCAACAATCAGGGAAGTAGCAGAGTTTAAGGCATGTATTAAGAATTGCAGTTAAGTACCGTAAGCTACTTAGGTATTGCGAAATCGGCAGAGCAGTTTAATAACGAAGTAAAATGCATACACATTGAATAACTTTGGGTAGTCGTAATTATAGGCGACAGTGGTGACCCGTGGCGTTGTGTGTATGTGCGTCGACTCATACGCACTTGGACCAACCTGTCTAGGCTCGATTCCTGGTATGACAAGAAATACTTTTCGCGGCCCCACCTCTTTCGAGTCACTAACAATGCAGAAAGAATACAATTGTCTAGAAAGAGCTGGCCGTTCGGAGTAGGCACTTCCACTGGTGAAAGAACAATTGCACGCACAACACGAGTGGTTGCTGAAAACCTAGACCCTGGCCCTCTACGGGCTATAGCGCCACCCATATTATTATTATAATATTGATTTTAGTCAAAATTGAAGTATTGGTTAATTGCTTGGTTTTAGCATGAAGATTTTAGAAGGCGGCAATTAATATTAATCGGACGTGTCTATTCATATAACAAAAACAATGCAATTAGTGTTGAAGAAAAAAAAACATTGTCAGCGGATCATATATTAACAGCTCACCAGCGCATACCCTTCATGAATTTTCAATACATAAATTGGATGAAATTCCTAAAACTGTCATTTATTTACCTGTGGCCGTTAGACAGATAAGTTTAATCACAGTAAAAGTTGTTGATCAAAACAGTAATCTTATTCATTTTCATGGAGAAACAATTACAATTGTCATTTTAATCCCGTACTATCGCAAGGAGTGCACCACTTGTGGAATCTGAAATACCTCGATTTATATTTATAGTTTTCATACTTCAACCGGAATGCAACATTGCGATATGTCAGATGTAAAAGTACATCTAAACTCTGAGACATATTCATATGATGATTTAAAAGTTATGATAAGATATGTATGCTAGATTTCAACAGAGCTATTACATGCGGCAACCTTAACCATTGTTATCGCAAGATGAATTTGCAAATTTGGGTCCAATTATTGTGGTCCATGTAAGACATCAGAATGAAGTTGTTAAAACGGGATATCAAAGTGGAACTTACAACTAACAAAAATTGACCAACAAACACAACAGCATACTGTGTTCTCATACATAATCGACTCGTAGAATATACTCCACTTATTGGCGAAGTTAGAGGACTTGTTTAGATGAAAATTAACCTCATAAGGAGTCACACATAAAAATTAGTGAACAACATTTTATAATTGTAGATGTGCAACAATATAAAGTCAAAAACAATAAACTCATTGTGAAAGAAATAGCCGTCTCTTTTATAGATAGATAGATACTTTTATTTCATATAGTACAATATTTACATTAAATTTAGCACAGCTTGCACAGAGATATGATAAATTACAAATCTTACTACTGAAAAAAATCGTTTCGTTTATATGTGCATTCATATATGTTTTAATATAGTATAATGTCAGAGGAAAAAACTATAAGCAAAAACCTCTGTATGAGAAAACGCGTCTCTTTTAGTATCTATGAATATCAACATTTTCTAATTAAGCCACCAACATCCTGTGTGATCATTGACTGCTTGATAGTTTCCTCAATTTTTATATCTTAAGCCATACAAAAAGTTATGGGTTATGGTTTATTTTATAGTCAGGAAGCAAAAGACTTTTAAGGGACCTACCCCTACGAGCTCTTACTGATAGAGATTTGATGAAATACACCAAGTTTTTACCACATTTCAGAGGCGTATTCATGCTTGATAATCTACCGAAACTATCACACCAAAGGGAATGTGGCATCGTCAATTTGAATTCCTCCCACGGTTTCGACACACATTGATAAGAACAAGAATCATAAAGAATATTTCCACAGTTTTGGAAACCTACAGCCACCAAAAGAGATAATCAAATATCTGGGCGGAAAAAATATTCAATACAACTATTTTTTTTTTTTTGTCGGTGTTTTTTGAACACTGCATTGGAGCACTCAGACTCAAAAACTGGTCCATTGTACTACCAGGTAGCACCCTACATTTAATGGAATTTCATGGTATTCCGAAGGAATACCAGCAGGCCCTTTTGTGATGAGGAGCCTACGTTATCGGCTCTCACCCATCAGCACCAAATAACTGCCACCTGATCCGAGCAAAAGCGGGAAAGTAGCAGAGGAAATGCTCTGCCGTGTCGTCGTCTTCTCACAGGCGTCGTAGAGGGTTTCATCACTCAGGCCAAGCACATATAGGTGTTTGGCGAAGGTGTAGTGGCCCTTTAGTACGCCGGTAAGTCGTTAAGATATAACAAGAATACCACGCATTTCTTACAGACGTTTAGGAGCATATATTTGGTTTGTCTACACCCTGGAGAGTCATGCCACCTCCGGTTGTGCTCTCGAGAAGCCCGGCCATCGATCTAAGCCCTTACCGATGACGCGGGTAGTCCCAACACAGGTTCGGGTCCAAGGAGTAATTCCTCTGAGCATTGTCTAGCAAGTTCATCGGTGATCACATTTCCCGTGATGCCGTGGTGGCCCGGGACCCAGACAAGTCTTAGCGAATTGAACCTGCCGATCCAATTTAGAGAAAACTTGCATTCTTAGAATATTTCAAGAGCAGGGCTTAGCGTGCTAGAGAAGGCACGCATACAGCCGAGACAAGCCGTTCTTTGAATTTTAGTGAAAGCAGCAGTTCCGTATTTACGCGAAAGCTGATTCCACCAAACGACCGATGCATATGATAGAAGGGGTCTTATCATAGCCGTGTAGATCCAAAGCGATCTTTTGGGTGATAGACCCCAGGATTTGGTTTTCGATTCAATGCGTTTTTCCAGAGAAGTTTCCTATCCAAGATAACACCTAGATATTTAGCTTCATTGGATCGTGACACATTTTAGTACTAGTTGAGCCAGACCAATCTACTTTCTTCTCCTCGTGAAGAGAACAACCTCTGTTTTAAGAGGGTTTACTGAAAGCTCATTTCTAGTATACCAGTTGTCGATCACGTCTAGGGCCGCCTGAACAAACAGCCGTTAGGCACGATCCGACAGACAGCACAGCTACGTCATCCGTATAGACCTGGGCGTAGACATTAAGCTATTTAAGAGGACACCACTGCGTACTTGATATCCTCGTCTGTTACCACGAGTGATGACACATACCAGCCTCGGCGTGTGATTTTTATTAGCTAATCTCCAGTTACTGGGAGCTAGTTGTGAGCCGGTTATGACTTGGTTTCCTGCAAAATGAGTCTGAAGAATGAAGCTGAGAGTCTCAGTTTTTGACTCAGTGTAGGTACCATCGGGTTTCCTGAGTTTTTCCAGTCTGACTGGTTTGTCTTTCTTAAGGACTTTGACCTGCTGGTTTCACTGAGTGTTTCGATCTTTCACACAGAAATCTCTATAAGATGCTCTTTTCGATATCAGAATTAGGCTCTTATATTCTTTTTGTTTTCATCGGTACTATTTTTAAGAAGTTTTCTGGTTTCCTTACGAATACTCTGCAGTTCTGCGTTCCACCATGGGACAGGTGATCTGCATTGGGTATTTCTGGCTGGACATGTCAGTTCGTAACATTTGGTGAGGGTATTGTTCAGATCTTTAACTGCCTTCTCAACCTTCCGCCTCGTTCTGAGCCTAGGGAGAGGTTCGATGCGAGTTTCTAGCTCATCCCTAAACCGTATCCAGTTGGATTTTCTAGGATTCCTCCTCTTCAGTAAGGTTATGTCTTTGCATTCAATTCGGAACTCAATGTATCTACGGTCTGACATGGACACTTCCGACAGAACCTTCCAATCTGTGAACTCCTTAAGGTATCTCTTGGATAGCGTAAAGTCGATTACTTCCTGTCTTCTAGTCGTAACAAAAGTTGTCTGCGAACCAAGAATTCTGAGCATTAGCGTCGCAGCAGATGACTAGGCCCATCTTTCTTGTGTCGCAGTTCTCTACGAGTTCTGCTACCGCTCTTGGTGGTGGCGATAGAACAGAATCGTAGGCAAAGTAGTATCTTGTTCACAAAACTGTCCAAGCTTTGTTGCTGAGAAAAGTTTCGACACAATAAGACAAGTTCTCTGTCTTTCGGATCGCTTGTCGTAGAGTAGTGACATGCTTTTTTCCCAGACCCATGGTTCTTGAATGGATGTTATGTGAAGCTTTGTTTTTATCATGGAAAGTCTGCTACATAGGATTGCAGTAGCATCCTTAAAATGATGAAGTTTGATCTGGGTAAACAATACCATGAAAGGTTACCGTGGGTTTCGTCCTTATTCGCACTTCTTGGAAATGAAGCGGAATTTAATCCTTCCAAGGTGCAGATAGGGATGGGAGTCATATCTCGAACGGATCGTCTCAACAGAAGCTTCGTCTAGACCCACAACGAGAGAAGAACTGTCCTGATTTTCCCGGTTTTTACTCTCCCTGTGAGAGTAGATTTTGCAGACGGCGCGCGTTTGATTTGGTGGCCTGAAAACGTCAAAACATGTTGGCGGGGAATTTTCGGCACAGAAGTACTTAGCCATTCAAGGGTTTGCTGGGTAGAGCTCTTCACCATAAAGGTTCCGTTTTCCATAGCACAGCCCTCCACTTGAATGCAAGCATTCTCTGCAGTTGCTAGCTCACACTGTTGATCTTCGCATTGTTTGCACTCTACGTCGGTCATACTGTCATCATACAGCTTTCCCAATTTTGAGTTGCAAGGAAGAGACAGCAGCACTTTTATAGGGCCGCATTTCTCGCTCTTTGCGTGTGGTGTTTGTTCGTCTTTTGGCGGGTTCTCGTGCAACAATCACTTTCCGTCCACCAAAGCTACAGCTTTTGCTGGTTGTGGCACCGAATTCATTCGGATCTTGATCGCGAAATACGTAATGTTACGTTGAGCCGTTTGCAAAAATAAAGAAATAAAAAAGGGGAATAATGTTGTTTATTCAATTATCAAAACTAGACTGAATTAAAACTTCTTAAACAAAACTTTGCTCACCTTTAAAATTATTTCTCAATACAAACTGTGCGTTATCGGTAAAATGTTCTTGAACGGAAGTTGCGAAATTGCATATCACACAATATATGAATGTTGGAAGTTGCGGAAAATCATACAATATGTTAAGTAGGGCAATGTTGTTTACCGGAAGAAAACAGGAAATGATTAGAATGCAGTAGATGGAGAGGTTAAAGGGAATCGAACTGTGATCAATAATCCACTTTATGGGGAATACTTAAAGTAAACAGATTTGTTAAGCGGATGTGTTGGTTCAGGTTGCGTTCGGGACATAACACCTCCATCACAGATTATGGACTCTCCGTACTAGTAAATTTAACACTTATTTGGTTAATAATTAGATGTAATCCATCTCTTAGTTCTAAGATTTCAGATGTATTGTTGAAATTTTTTATACAGTTTTGTTTTAATACGCAGTTGTTACGGCGGATTTTTTATTTCAGTGTACTGGACATACCTATAGGTTTTGTTTTCATATTCTATAATTTCTTGAGCATCAAACATAAATCCCTTTTTGGGTTTTCCCCAATAGGAGCAAGTAAAGCCTTATGAAGTTCAATTGCCCTTTTTGGAATTCTAATAACAAATATTATATTTTCATTATCATCTTTAAGCCTTCCAAGCTTTATGTCTTTTAATTTGTTAAGAACAATGTAATATTCAATTATTTCCTCACTAGTTAAAATATTGCAATGCAAAATTCCATGTCTAGCTGAAGATATGTTATCTTGTATGTGCTCAACATTATCTTCTAAAATGTTTAGTCTTAGTATAAAATCTATGTAAAGAGTTTGTTGGAATATTTTCTTACTATTATGTCAATTTCTCTTAACCTACTATTTATAATATTCCTGTCTTTTTCTATCAGGTTTTTAAGTCTATTGAATGTATCATTAAAGCTTGTGTTGATTTGTATTTGTTTATTGAGGTTTTGGATAGCATTGTGCTTGTTTTCGTCAGTTACCCTAAGATGTTGTTCTATCTCTTGATGATCGCCGTCGTCCATTGTGCCAAAAAGCCACTTAAACCTTGTTACTTATCATATCAATTTGAAGCTGCAGAGTTGCAGCTTCGTCTTCCAACCTGAGTTTTTTACATTAACTTCCAAACTGTCCAATATATTTAAGATTTCTTTTGGATTGGTGTATAACTGTATCGTAGTTTATAGTGAAATGGACCTTTTCAAGATAGATCTCCATGAATCCCGCATTTGTTTCGATTTTCTCTACTGTCAACCGTGTTTGAGCTAGCGTCCAGGTTAAGAAAATTATAACCATTTTGAATATCCATTTCACCCGAATGACGTACGAGTATGTTAAACTAACTTATGCTAATCAATGTCCTCTAATTTTATCTCAACAGAGCTTTTATTATTATCTATTCTTGATCATTTTTGTCGTAGTTTTTTTGTATCTATTTGATCTGCAAATTTTTAATATTAACTGGGTGAATATTTTCTAGCTTAAGTTTTCTATATTTAGGTTCGTCTCTGTGCATTAATGCTTATATATTTCACGATTTTCATTTCGTTTGTTTATAATTTTTTCTTTAACTTCTTTTAACAATTTTGCTATGTATTGCTTATCAATCTTACCTAACATCACATCTATCGGTTTTGCGTTTATTGCTGCATGAATTGACCTGTTTTACCATTATACACATTTAAACAGTCTCTCTTGAATTGGTAATTCTGATGTCTCTATTTCCAAGACTCTAAGTTTTTCTCCGATGGTACTATGAAACCTTTCTATATCAGAGTTTCCTGTATGACTGTTTGGTTTGGTGTAATGTGTTTCAACTCCTTCTATTCTCAGAAATTCTTTTGCATTGACCGAATTGAACTCATTATCTAAAATTAAAAGATTTGGCTTACCTTTAATTGACAAAAACAACTGAATTTTTTGTACAATGGTGACACTGTTTCTATCTTCTAAGCAAAGTACGACTGCATGTTTTGAAAATCTGTCGATGAAGGATATGAAACTATGTCGTTTGTTCATATATATGTCTACATGAACTATCTGATTTATATAGCTTGGGGTTTCAGTAAGATGAAATTTGGGCTTGATTGGATTTCTATCGTATTTTGCTATATACTTTTGTATACATTTCTTTAGGTTCTTGAAATAAATAAGCTTTTTCAATCTTTCTTAGATTTCGTTTATTCCAGCATGTCCTGTTTCGGTTTATTGATATTTGGCTATATATCTGAAGGTTTAATTTTCATTTCTCATATCCTTGGCGTGATGGGAACATTTATAAAATTTCAGCCTTGTGTTAAAAATTCGATCAGTTTGTGTTGCACTTTATTATATTCGCGGTCTGACAGTTCTAAGAAAATACCTATTTTTCTTGATTTTAAAAATCTACGAAATATATCAATCACGAAATTATTTTCATTTAAAACTTCTATTTCCTTTGTTTTATGGTTTATTAATATGATTTCGGTTGAAAACCTATTATAAACTGTATCTAGTATTGGAAAATTATCATTTTGTTCTTCTTCTTGTGAGTGAATTGTAGCGTTTGTACTCATGGTATCCATTTGGAGGGCTACATCCAGCGTTAATTCCTCCTGTGTCTGCATTTATTCTGCTCATAAAGTATGCAGAATTGTTTTCCGTTCCTTTTATATAATTAATGTTCATATCATATTCTCCGAGTTGAAGAAGCCAACGTTGCAATCTGGGATTTATATCTTTGCCTTTGTGCTTACTGTGTAACCATTTTAAGGGTTTGTGGTCAGTTGATAGATCGAAGGGTCGACCGTAAATATATGGACGTAAGTAATTAACGGCCCAAACGATTGCAAGAAGTTCCTGTGAGAGAACGGCGTCTATCGCAAAATCGCTGGCATCTGTAACTAGATTGAATTGTTTGTCAAAGTCAGGGTACTTTAACGTCGGTGCTTCCATTAGTAATCTTTTTAGCTTTTGAAATGTATGTACATATTGAGATTCTTTTATATTCATTTTTGAGTTTTTTTTAAAATATTTAGTCATACCGTACGCAATTTTTGAATAGTCCTTCACAAATTTACGATAGTAGCCTGTCATTCCTAAGAATGACTTTATTTGTTTTTGTGTTTCAGATATTCTTAGCTTTTGAATGTTTTCAATTTTGTTCATATTGGGTTTTATCCCATCTATTGTAAGAATATGTCCTAGGTTGTTTTGTTTAATAAATTACATTTATCTAACTGAATTTTCAGATTGTTTTCTCTTAGTTTATTGAAAATGTTTTGCATATTTTCAGTATGTTTTCTCAATGTGGTGATGTAAATTAAAATATCGTCTAAGTAGACGATACATATTCCATTTATATATTCTCTAAGAACTGAATTTATTAATCTTTGAAATGTTGCCGGTCCGTTCTTTAACCCAAACGGTATTCTTACGAACTCAAAATGTCCTAACAGCATTGAAAATGCCGTCTTTCCTAATATTTCTAATATATTTTCTATATTAGGGATAGGAAATTTGTCTGTCACAGTAACTTCATTTAGTTTCCTGTAATCGATAACTATTCTCCATTTTTTTCTACCGGAGTTATCGATCTTCTTAGGAACGATCCATAACGGTGATTTGTAGGGGGAGTTCCTCTGTGTAATTATTCCTTGCGCCAACATTTCTCCGATTTGATTAGTTATTTCCTCTTCATGTATTTGAGGATATGTGTATATTTTGGAATACACCGGTTTTTCTGTAGTAGTTATTATTTCATGTTGTATATCATGAGTATGTGTAAGCTTAAGGCCCTCTTGAAATTTTTAACGAGTTTCCTAAGTTCATCTCGTTCTTCTGGATTTATATCCTTACGGTCTAACTTCTCTATAATATTTTCATCTAATTTGGATTCTTGCAACGAGTGAACTGCCCTTCATTAAAAGGGCAGGTATTAGTGAACCTGATTAAGTTGCTATTAATAGTCAAGGCTTCCTTTTTCATATAAAGGGCAGGGCAAGGGTAAAAAGGGCAGGTATTAATGAACTTGATTAAGTTGCTATTAATAGTAAAGGCTTCCTTTTTCATATCTATAATTGCTTCTTGGGGTCCCAAAATGTTTTGTCCTAAAATTGCATTTATTAACTTTAACTTTAAGATTATCTTGGGATTTTTTATGAGTGGTTACTGAATTGTCTCTGTTGTAATTACTATGCAAATTATGTCTACGGTTAGTATTTTGCTGACTGAATGTTTGTCTAGGCTGTTGATAACCTTGGGCTTGGCAAATTTCGAATTATATTTGTTATTATTGTGCAATTTGTTTTCTTCCCGTAAGCTTGTACAGTTTAAGACAACCGACGCCAAGTTAACATTAATATCTATTATATAAAAATAAGTCGGGTTTTCCTTCCTGACGCTATAACTCCAGAGCGCACGAACCCATTGCCACGGTTTTGCATTCGTTGGAAAGGTCTCGGGCTCCGTTAGGTTTATAGCAAACAAAATTCAGGAAAAGTTTCAACAGAGGAAAACAGGGAAAATCATTTTTCACATAGAGCGCCATCTCTGATATATCGCATGTACTACAAACCAATATGGTGGTGTGTTAGTATCCTTCACGAAAATAAGCACGTTTCAATTTAAGTAGATGGCGCCGGTGCGTGATACATTGTTTGACAGCTACTCATTGTACTCTGCTCAGTTAATTTCATGTGACACAAATTGTGAAATTGAGGTTAAAGTTATTCGTCTCCTAACAGGTCAATTGGAAACCAACAAATCAATCAATTTACACAGCAGGCATTAGTCCTTAAGGTTGAACTGTGAAAATAATGTGGATCGTGCATTTGAGGTTAAATTCACCAGTCTGTCCATAGTCGAAAATGGCTAGAGGACGACGTGCGAACATCGGCAGTCGCACAAGACATACAAGCCAGCAACAATTGTATTCACAGGACTTAAGCGAAGAAAGACAAAATATAATAAGAGAAAATGCCCGATTGAGACAACGCGTGAGCACACAGCGATCATTGGCATCATACAATCGCATGGCATTCCAATATGATCCCACTGCGAACTACAGTGATGATGACAATTTAGATATTGGACCAATGACGACTGTATGCCGATATTGCAATGCGTTAAAGTTCAAAAGAGAAACGGCTGGATTGTGCTGCGCAAGTGGAAAAGTCAAACTGGATCCATTACTTATACCACCACAGCCACTGAAACCATTGTTCGATGGAAGTGATCCCGATTTCAACCATTTTCTTCAACGCATCCTTGAATACAATAACTGCTTTCGCATGACTTCCTTTGGAGCTAATATCATTCGAGAAGGCGGCTTCATGCCGATTTGCAAGGTAAAAGATACAACACACACAACCAATCAATCACACCAACACAATCAATTGCAACACATAACAACTGCACATACACCACACACTACACCATCACACGATCAGAAGTCATACCGCTTTCATCACCAAATGATTGTTTGCAATTACAGATCCAAATACAAATATATCATTTGCATGGTGCATTTGCATCTGCAAATATATTTCATTTCGTCGATGGTGGATCAGCTGAATGTGCGGTGCAATATACAGGGAACACAACAGTTAAAGAGACGAATTATTGAACAGTTGCAAGCATTTTTTCACGCTAATAACGCTGTGGTTAATATGTTCAAAACAGCATTGGAACGAATGCCATCGGATAGGTGAACATATGCGAAGATTCAATGCACCCACCGTTGATGATGTTGCTGCATTTATTGTTGGCGATCCAACTAAATCATGAGACATTGTCGTTCAGCGAAGAAGCAATATCATGCATCGTGTAAACGAGACACATCGTTTCTACGATGCGTTACAATATCCAATCATTTATTGGCAAGGGCAAGACGGATACGACATCACGTTGAAGATGGTCGATCCAATTACAGGTTCAATATTCACACACTAATTATTGCTATTAATGGTTTCCATTAACAATCCATTTAATTTTGCATTTTCAGGCGTATCAACGAACAAAAATCTAAGCGCAATGAATTACTATGCGTATCGTATGATGATTCGTACACATGAGGAGAATGTCATTCTGAAGTGCCGTCGGCTATTCCAGCAATTCGCTGTCGACATGTATGTCAAAGTCGAGACCGAACGTTTAGCGTTCATCCCATTCAATCAGGCAAAGCTAGGATCTGAGGACTATATACACTTGCGTGATGCTATTCATTCAGATGGTAATGTTCAGAATATTGGACGCCTGACGATTCTCCCATCATCTTATATCGAAAACATGCACGAATACGCTTAAGGCGCTATGACGTACGTGCGAAATTTTGGAACTCCGAATTTATTTATTACGTTCACATGCAATCCGAAGTATTTCAGCAAAAACTCAAGGTTATGATGGATGTGCTTACTAAGTATCTAGTTTTTGGTGACACACGTTGTTATACGAGTATGTACTCGGTGAAATGGCAGAAACGTGAACTACCGCATGCTCATGTCCTAATTTGGTTGTTGAACAAATTACATTCAAATGAAGTGGATCATATCAGCTGAAATTCCTGATCCAGTCACTGATCCCCATCTATACGACATTGTGACGACACAGTTGGTGCATGGACCGTGCGGTGCATTAAATCCATTATCGCCTTGCATGGCTGATGGAACGTGCACAAAACGATATCCGAGACCTTTAGTTGCTAAAACAGTCACAGGGAACGATGGATATCCAGTTTATCGTCGGCGTTCAAAAGAAGATAATGGTCGAACTATCAAAGTTAAAGTTCAAAATCAAGAGATTGAGATGGGAAATAAATTCATTGTACCATATTGTCCGCTGCTACCATTAATTTTCGAAACAAATGCGAACGTTGAGAGTTGTCATTCGGGCAAATCAGTCAAATATTTGTGCAAGTACGTCACAAAAGGCAGCGACATGGCTGTGTTTGGTATTGCGTCGGAAAATGCGAATGACGAAATCAGCAACTTCCAAATGGGCAGATACGTCAGTACTAATGAAGCACTGTGGCGATTATTGTCATTTCAAATTCATGAATGATATCCCACAGTTATACATTTAGCAGTGCATTTGGGAAATGGACAAAGAGTTTACTTCACTGAGGCTAATGCGGCACAACGAGCTGAGACCATCGACATCATTGACTAGCTTCTTTGCAATGTGTGAAGCAGATCCATTCGCAGCGACGCTGATGTACGTTGGGTTTGCTGGAGAACGATTCTCATTGGGATTTAACACTTGAGGATTCAGTTGTTTCATCAAATGCGTACCAAATACGAACCCTGTTCGCAATTATCATCACCACATGTTTCCCTTCACAACCAATTCAGATATGGAACAAATACAAAGACGACATATGTGAAGATATCTTGCATCGCTTGCACATTCGAACGAATAATCCCGACATGCAAATAACCGATGAAATCTACAATGAAGGATTGATTCTGATTGAGGATCAATGCTTGACTATTGCAAACAAGCTACTGATTGAAGTAGGAATGATTGCGCCAAATCGATCGATGCACGATGCATTCAACCAAGAATTAAATCGAGAGCTGCAATACAATGTTGATACATTGCAGGAATTCGTTTGAAATAATGTGCCGTTGCTGAATGAACAGCAAAAACAAGTATACGAAACATTAATGAAAGTGGTGGACAATAATACTGGTGGTCTATTCTTCCTGGACGCACCTGGAGGAACAGGAAAAACATTTGTCATTTCACCACTCTATTTAAACACAATTGATACTCCAACATGTAATATTTCCCGATCCAGTGCATTGGGAAAATTGTTGATGCAATGCAAGCTCATTGTTTGGGATGAGTGCACAATGGCACATAAGAAATCACTTGAAGCACTTAACTTCACACTGAAGGATCTTCGGCGAAATAACAACATCTTTGGCGGCTTGATGATATTGTTGGCAGGCGATTTCAGGCAGACGTTGCCAGTAATTCCCCGTGGAACGCCAGCAGATGAATTGAATGCTTGCCTGAAGGCATCACCTTTGTGGAATAACGTAAAAACATTATCGCTAACCACTAATACGAGAGTTCAACTTCAAAATTATCAAACATTTTTTTACTTTGGATTCACTTTCATTTTTTACTTGGAGAAATTCAACTAAATTACACTTAATTTTTGTAATCGAAATGAATTCATTACTGTTGTGAAATGAAATAAATTTTTTCCTTTTCAAATATAAAAAAAAAAAAAATTTGTGTCCATCTTTTAATCCTCAAACGAAATGTTACAAAAAACGAAGCCATCTGGTGGCGAAACGGAGTTCGCCGGGTTTGCTAGTTGTTATAAAAGCTCTTAATATAATTGCTTAACTATTTTTTGGGCTAAATTCTGCTGGTTTACTTAGACCATATTCATATTTCTCGTTTAACTTAACTAATATATTTCTTTCATTCATTTGTTTATTTATGTAGCATAACAAATAGTGTTTACATTTGTAAGAATATTTATAATTAGAGGTTTAGGACAACTGTCCTTTACAACTATGATTTCAATAAAGAGTGCAGTGAGTGAGATACAAGAAAAATATTTAGATATTAATTCAAGGGAAAGCTACAAGAAAAAAACCCTTATTTAACTCTTAAAATCTAATATTGCAATGTCCCCTAGTCAAATATGTTTATTTAACTATTTTACATATTTCTTGTTAAGCGTTATGATTTTACAATGATATGCATTTGATAAGTTCATTATTTGAAATATAACAATTATCATAGAATCTTTGTGTTAAATTTTCTATAAGATAGTGTAAAAAGTTGATATTGCTTTGGCTGTGAAGTCTGCGGGTTGAATAATAACGTGGTAAATTAAGCATAATTTTAATGATTTTATTTTGGCATATTTGAAGTTTAAGTTTGTGAGTTCTAGCGCAGTCGTACCAAACAGAAGCCCCTTACAGTAGAATAGTTTGAAATAGAATATAGAATAGAAATAGATTTCTTAATACAATACAAAATTCACTTACATTATAGTTTCTTGTGGAGAAGACTTTCTGATAAAGTTGGTGTTGGTGGTAAGTCGGGATCATTCACCGAGTTGTCGAACAACGTCCAGAGCCGGTCCTTGGATTTTATTAATGATTATACGGTGATATACGTAGTCTTTTGCCTGTTGGCAGCTATCCAGAAGTGTCAAAAGAGTATCAACTTCTCGTAGAAAGGAGGTGAGGGCACCACGGAATTCATGGATTCTTGACGCATCTTTTATTATATCGTTTATGCTAAGGGTAAGGGTAATTTCTTGTGTCGTGCTATCGGGATTAGGCATTTTACTGAATCGTTATCACTGTCACTTTCGGTATGAAAATATAGATTTCTGTTCAAATCGAATCGGTCACTTTCTCATTCACGGTTTTTTTTAGTTTTATTCAACTTTTACTTTGATAAGTAATGCAACTGATGTATACTTTGGTATCCCACTCTTTCAACTTATTATTGTTTATATGTCTTTTCTTTTCACTATCGATCACTTCACTTGTTTCGAAATTTGTTCTTAAGAACTGTCTTAGTTTTACGCGAAGAATTCGTTCTGTATAGATCTTCTGAACTAAACTCCGTCGACTGCACCAAATACGTAATGTTACGTAATGTTAAGAAGTCTGAAAAAAAAGAGGAATAATTTTGTTTATTCAATTATCAAAACTAGACTGAATTAAAGAATTAAAGCTTCTTAAGCGAAGCTTCGCTCACCTTCAATTTATTTCTCAATGCAAACTGTGCATTATCGGTAAAATGTTGTTAAACGGAAGTTGCGAAATTGCATATCATACAATATATGAATATTGGAAGTTGCGGAATAGCATATCATACAATATGTTAAGTAGGGCAATGTTGTTTACCGGAGGAAAACAGGAAATGATTATTATGCAGTAGATGGAGAGGTTAAAGGGAATCGAACTGTGGTCAATAAACCACTTTATGGGGAATACTTAAAGTAAACAGATTTATTAAGCGGATGTGTGGGTTCAGGTTACGTCCGGGACGTAACACGTGGGAAGAGCCGCCATCGAGAGTGTTTGTTGTTTCGTTCTTGTTGCGAGTCAGCTGAAAAGGATGCAGGGTTGGTTCTAAGGGTGGTTTCAGTTGGAGTGAACTCTGCCGCCCTGTTTCTCTTCGCTAATAGTTAATATCAAAACTTTAACTCTTTCAATTGTGGACACCTATGTCTAAAATTTCTGTGCAACGTAAATGAATACAAATAAAAAACATTACAATAATAATTTTAAATAATTTTGCAATAAATTTATACATACATTTTTTATTAGGTTAATTTTACAATTTTTGTAACAAGAAATCCATAATTATCTCTCCAACATTCACTGCACATACAAAAATCCATACCCATATTATCATTGTACACATATTTTGTATTCATTTCATCCAGCTTGAACTTTATAATCATATTTGCCTTGCCTCGTATGCAAACGCTTTGCCATGTAACTGCCAAAATTTTTAAAAAGTATCAATGTTTTTATGACTTCCCCTATATCAGGTCAGACATATCAGCTTATTGATTAGATCAGATCAGATATAAATTAAACTATTCTATTGAATTGTACCTAAAAAATTTTTTTTTTATTTCGTGGCTCCGTAGGGCGGAGCTCTTCCTTACACGATCAAACTTAAACTCAACAATATTCAACTTAGAAGTACCTTATATAGTACGAGTAAAGGTTGCTGACGTGGGATGACCGATGCATTCCTCGCTCGCTGATTCGATTGGCTGCCTCCTAATTTTGATGACCATGAGCGCTCCTGATATTATGACTGGCAGTACAAGGATACAAGGATAAGACTGTAACAGCTGTGTTTTTTTCTTGTAGCAGATCAATGGGTGTTTTTGACATTCATTTCATTGACCAATTCCAACAAATCAATCAATTTACACAGCAGGCATTAGTCCTTAAGGTTGAACTGTGAAAATAATGTGGATCGTGCATTTGAGGTTAAATTCACCAGTCTGTCCATAGTCGAAAATGCCTAGAGGACGACGTGCGAACAACGGCAGTCGCACAAGACATACAAGCCAGCAACAATTGTATTCACAGGACTTAAGCGAAGAAAGACAAAATATAATAAGAGAAAATGCCCGATTGAGACAACGTGTGAGCACACAGCGATCATTGGCATCATACAATCGCATGGCATTCCAATATGATCCCACTGCGAACTACAGTGATGATGACAATTTAGATATTGGACCAATGACGACTGTATGCCGATATTGCAATGCGTTAAAGTTCAAAAGAGAAACGGCTGGATTGTGCTGCGCAAGTGGAAAAGTCAAACTGGATCCATTACTTATACCACCACAGCCACTGAAACCATTGTTCGATGGAAGTGATCCCGATTTCAACCATTTTCTTCAACGCATCCTTGAATACAATAACTGCTTTCGCATGACTTCCTTTGGAGCTAATATCATTCGAGAAGGCGGCTTCATGCCGATTTGCAAGGTAAAAGATACAACACACACAACCAATCAATCACACCAACACAATCAATTGCAACACATAACAACTGCACATACACCACACACTACACCATCACACGATCAGAAGTCATACCGCTTTCATCACCAAATGATTGTTTGCAATTACAGATCCAAATACAAATATATCATTTGCATGGTGCATTTGCATCTGCAAATATATTTCATTTCGTCGATGGTGGATCAGCTGAATGTGCGGTGCAATATACAGGGAACACAACAGTTAAAGAGACGAATTATTGAACAGTTGCAAGCATTTTTTCACGCTAATAACGCTGTGGTTAATATGTTCAAAACAGCATTGGAACGAATGCCATCGGATAGGTGAACATATGCGAAGATTCAATGCACCCACCGTTGATGATGTTGCTGCATTTATTGTTGGCGATCCAACTAAATCATGAGACATTGTCGTTCAGCGAAGAAGCAATATCATGCATCGTGTAAACGAGACACATCGTTTGTACGATGCGTTACAATATCCAATCATTTATTGGCAAGGGCAAGACGGATACGACATCACGTTGAAGATGGTCGATCCAATTACAGGTTCAATATTCACACACTAATTATTGCTATTAATGGTTTCCATTAACAATCCATTTAATTTTGCATTTTCAGGCGTATCAACGAACAAAAATCTAAGCGCAATGAATTACTATGCGTATCGTATGATGATTCGTACACATGAGGAGAATGTCATTCTGAAGTGCCGTCGGCTATTCCAGCAATTCGCTGTCGACATGTATGTCAAAGTCGAGACCGAACGTTTAGCGTTCATCCGATTCAATCAGGCAAAGCTACGATCTGAGGACTATATACACTTGCGTGATGCTATTCATTCAGATGGTAATGTTCAGAATATTGGACGCCTGACGATTCTCCCATCATCTTATATCGAAAACATGCACGAATACGCTTAAGGCGCTATGACGTACGTGCGAAATTTTGGAACTCCGAATTTATTTATTACGTTCACATGCAATCCGAAGTATTTCAGCAAAAACTCAAGGTTATGATGGATGTGCTTACTAAGTATCTAGTTTTTGGTGACACACGTTGTTATACGAGTATGTACTCGGTGAAATGGCAGAAACGTGAACTACCGCATGCTCATGTCCTAATTTGGTTGTTGAACAAATTACATTCAAATGAAGTGGATCATATCAGCTGAAATTCCTGATCCAGTCACTGATCCCCATCTATACGACATTGTGCCGACACAGTTGGTGCATGGACCGTGCGGTGCATTAAATCCATTATCGCCTTGCATGGCTGATGGAACGTGCACAAAACGATATCCGAGACCTTTAGTTGCTAAAACAGTCACAGGGAACGATGGATATCCAGTTTATCGTCGGCGTTCAAAAGAAGATAATGGTCGAACTATCAAAGTTAAAGTTCAAAATCAAGAGATTGAGATGGGAAATAAATTCATTGTACCATATTGTCCGCTGCTACCATTAATTTTCGAAACAAATGCGAACGTTGAGAGTTGTCATTCGGGCAAATCAGTCAAATATTTGTGCAAGTACGTCACAAAAGGCAGCGACATGGCTGTGTTTGGTATTGCGTCGGAAAATGCGAATGACGAAATCAGCAACTTCCAAATGGGCAGATACGTCAGTACTAATGAAGCACTGTGGCGATTATTGTCATTTCAAATTCATGAATGATATCCCACAGTTATACATTTAGCAGTGCATTTGGGAAATGGACAAAGAGTTTACTTCACTGAGGCTAATGCGGCACAACGAGCTGAGACCATCGACATCATTGACTAGCTTCTTTGCAATGTGTGAAGCAGATCCATTCGCAGCGACGCTGATGTACGTTGGGTTTGCTGGAGAACGATTCTCATTGGGATTTAACACTTGAGGATTCAGTTGTTTCATCAAATGCGTACCAAATACGAACCCTGTTCGCAATTATCATCACCACATGTTTCCCTTCACAACCAATTCAGATATGGAACAAATACAAAGACGACATATGTGAAGATATCTTGCATCGCTTGCACATTCGAACGAATAATCCCGACATGCAAATAACCGATGAAATCTACAATGAAGGATTGATTCTGATTGAGGATCAATGCTTGACTATTGCAAACAAGCTACTGATTGAAGTAGGAATGATTGCGCCAAATCGATCGATGCACGATGCATTCAACCAAGAATTAAATCGAGAGCTGCAATACAATGTTGATACATTGCAGGAATTCGTTTGAAATAATGTGCCGTTGCTGAATGAACAGCAAAAACAAGTATACGAAACATTAATGAAAGTGGTGGACAATAATACTGGTGGTCTATTCTTCCTGGACGCACCTGGAGGAACAGGAAAAACATTTGTCATTTCACCACTCTATTTAAACACAATTGATACTCCAACATGTAATATTTCCCGATCCAGTGCATTGGGAAAATTGTTGATGCAATGCAAGCTCATTGTTTGGGATGAGTGCACAATGGCACATAAGAAATCACTTGAAGCACTTAACTTCACACTGAAGGATCTTCGGCGAAATAACAACATCTTTGGCGGCTTGATGATATTGTTGGCAGGCGATTTCAGGCAGACGTTGCCAGTAATTCCCCGTGGAACGCCAGCAGATGAATTGAATGCTTGCCTGAAGGCATCACCTTTGTGGAATAACGTAAAAACATTATCGCTAACCACTAATACGAGAGTTCAACTTCAAAATTATCAAACATTTTTTTACTTTGGATTCACTTTCATTTTTTACTTGGAGAAATTCAACTAAATTACACTTAATTTTTGTAATCGAAATGAATTCATTACTGTTGTGAAATGAAATAAATTTTTTCCTTTTCAAATATAAAAAAAAAAATAATTTGTGTCCATCTTTTAATCCTCAAACGAAATGTTACAAAAAACGAAGCCATCTGGTGGCGAAACGGAGTTCGCCGGGTTTGCTAGTTGTTATAAAAGCTCTTAATATAATTGCTTAACTATTTTTTGGGCTAAATTCTGCTGGTTTACTTAGACCATATTCATATTTCTCGTTTAACTTAACTAATATATTTCTTTCATTCATTTGTTTATTTATGTAGCATAACAAATAGTGTTTACATTTGTAAGAATATTTATAATTAGAGGTTTAGGACAACTGTCCTTTACAACTATGATTTCAATAAAGAGTGCAGTGAGTGAGATACAAGAAAAATATTTAGATATTAATTCAAGGGAAAGCTACAAGAAAAAAACCCTTATTTAACTCTTAAAATCTAATATTGCAATGTCCCCTAGTCAAATATGTTTATTTAACTATTTTACATATTTCTTGTTAAGCGTTATGATTTTACAATGATATGCATTTGATAAGTTCATTATTTGAAATATAACAATTATCATAGAATCTTTGTGTTAAATTTTCTATAAGATAGTGTAAAAAGTTGATATTGCTTTGGCTGTGAAGTCTGCGGGTTGAATAATAACGTGGTAAATTAAGCATAATTTTAATGATTTTATTTTGGCATATTTGAAGTTTAAGTTTGTGAGTTCTAGCGCAGTCGTACCAAACAGAAGCCCCTTACAGTAGAATAGTTTGAAATAGAATATAGAATAGAAATAGATTTCTTAATACAATACAAAATTCACTTACATTATAGTTTCTTGTGGAGAAGACTTTCTGATAAAGTTGGTGTTGGTGGTAAGTCGGGATCATTCACCGAGTTGTCGAACAACGTCCAGAGCCGGTCCTTGGATTTTATTAATGATTATACGGTGATATACGTAGTCTTTTGCCTGTTGGCAGCTATCCAGAAGTGTCAAAAGAGTATCAACTTCTCGTAGAAAGGAGGTGAGGGCACCACGGAATTCATGGATTCTTGACGCATCTTTTATTATATCGTTTATGCTAAGGGTAAGGGTAATTTCTTGTGTCGTGCTATCGGGATTAGGCATTTTACTGAATCGTTATCACTGTCACTTTCGGTATGAAAATATAGATTTCTGTTCAAATCGAATCGGTCACTTTCTCATTCACGGTTTTTTTTAGTTTTATTCAACTTTTACTTTGATAAGTAATGCAACTGATGTATACTTTGGTATCCCACTCTTTCAACTTATTATTGTTTATATGTCTTTTCTTTTCACTATCGATCACTTCACTTGTTTCGAAATTTGTTCTTAAGAACTGTCTTAGTTTTACGCGAAGAATTCGTTCTGTATAGATCTTCTGAACTAAACTCCGTCGACTGCACCAAATACGTAATGTTACGTAATGTTAAGAAGTCTGAAAAAAAAGAGGAATAATTTTGTTTATTCAATTATCAAAACTAGACTGAATTAAAGAATTAAAGCTTCTTAAGCGAAGCTTCGCTCACCTTCAATTTATTTCTCAATGCAAACTGTGCATTATCGATAAAATGTTGTTAAACGGAAGTTGCGAAATTGCATATCATACAATATATGAATATTGGAAGTTGCGGAATAGCATATCATACAATATGTTAAGTAGGGCAATGTTGTTTACCGGAGGAAAACAGGAAATGATTATTATGCAGTAGATGGAGAGGTTAAAGGGAATCGAACTGTGGTCAATAAACCACTTTATGGGGAATACTTAAAGTAAACAGATTTATTAAGCGGATGTGTGGGTTCAGGTTACGTCCGGGACGTAACACGTGGGAAGAGCCGCCATCGAGAGTGTTTGTTGTTTCGTTCTTGTTGCGAGTCAGCTGAAAAGGATGCAGGGTTGGTTCTAAGGGTGGTTTCAGTTGGAGTGAACTCTGCCGCCCTGTTTCTCTTCGCTAATAGTTAATATCAAAACTTTAACTCTTTCAATTGTGGACACCTATGTCTAAAATTTCTGTGCAACGTAAATGAATACAAATAAAAAACATTACAATAATAATTTTAAATAATTTTGCAATAAATTTATACATACATTTTTTATTAGGTTAATTTTACAATTTTTGTAACAAGAAATCCATAATTATCTCTCCAACATTCACTGCACATACAAAAATCCATACCCATATTATCATTGTACACATATTTTGTATTCATTTCATCCAGCTTGAACTTTATAATCATATTTGCCTTGCCTCGTATGCAAACGCTTTGCCATGTAACTGCCAAAATTTTTAAAAAGTATCAATGTTTTTATGACTTCCCCTATATCAGGTCAGACATATCAGCTTATTGATTAGATCAGATCAGATATAAATTAAACTATTCTATTGAATTGTACCTAAAAAATTTTTTTTTTATTTCGTGGCTCCGTAGGGCGGAGCTCTTCCTTACACGATCAAACTTAAACTCAACAATATTCAACTTAGAAGTACCTTATATAGTACGAGTAAAGGTTGCTGACGTGGGATGACCGATGCATTCCTCGCTCGCTGATTCGATTGGCTGCCTCCTAATTTTGATGACCATGAGCGCTCCTGATATTATGACTGGCAGTACAAGGATACAAGGATAAGACTGTAACAGCTGTGTTTTTTTCTTGTAGCAGATCAATGGGTGTTTTTGACATTCATTTCATTGACCAATTCCAGGGAAAGTATTTTTTCAACGCTAGAGTTTGAAGACTGGTTGAACAAATGGTGGCGGGAGACGCATTTTTGTAACCTCGTATGATGTGAATATTTGGTCTATTACAGTTATAGTGGTGTTCCTGTACCGGACGATAAATGTACCATTTAGCTGAAGTGGGTCAGCATCTATTTTGATAACGCCGTGGTATCCATTGAGTATGTTTCTTCTAGCAAATTAGAGTGGAAAGAAAAAGAGCTGCACTCAAACGATGAGATAAGGAGGCTTTATTAAGAGGATATTTGACTCCGGGATAATATTCTTTTTGATTATGTGATCCCTCACGAAATGGTCAATATGCTTCGCCCGAGATCTGTAAGTGTTGAGGATAGCCAAATCCAAAGCACTTCTGTTGTCACAATATATCTTCGTGGAGGTTGTGTTTCCGATTAATTTCAGCCAAAAGACATTGCAGAGAGCTTCCTGCGTCGCTGATGACATTAACATGTATTTTGCCTCAGTCGTGGACAATGCCACTGTTGGTTGACGTTTGGTGCTCCAGGAAATTGCGCACTTCACCCTAAAGTTTGAACACGTATCTTGTTTTCGATTGCATTAGGTACACATCAGATGCCCAGTCCGCATTACAATAGCCTAGCAAGTCTTCATTACCGTGATTGGTAAATTTCAGCATTCCAAAATTTCTTTAAGATATTGTTTTTGGTTGATTGAGATTGTTCCATTGGTTCTATCACGTTGTATTTGCATACCAAGAATAAAGCGCGCCTCTCCAAGGTTTTTCATTTGAAAACTTTCCATAGAATTCAATTTCTGGTCCGTCTTCAATTTTGTGTGATTAGACATGACCAGAAGATCGGCGACATACACTGCCAGAAAAAACTTTTTGTCCCCCATCAGTTTGTAATAGACACAGGAATCTGCAGATGATTTCATCATTTCGAGGGCCTTTAATGCTGAATCCAATTTGGTGTTGCATACTCTGCTCGACTGTTTTAAGCCATAAAGTTATTTGTGTAATCTGCACACTTTCGAAGCATCAGCACCCATACCCTCAGGTTGAACCATGTAGAGCTCTTCTTCAAATTCTCCTTGTAAGAACGCTGATACAGCGTCCATATGATCGATGTCAAGGTCAAAACGTACAGCTAATGCCAAAAGGGCTCTAATAGCACTATAACGCACAACCGGCGAATAAGTTTCATCATAGCCCACACCCTTTCTCTGAGCACAGCCCTTCACGACTACTTTAGCCTTGCGTTTGATGATATTTCCAACTGCATCTTTCTTCGTACGGAATACCCATTTGCAGTTAATTGGTTTTCGATTTGGTGGGAGTATCACCAAGCTCCCAGTTTCTGATTTTAGACAAGTTGGAGAGGTGTCACCTTGTTTAGTATCAATTTCCTCGGAATCGTTAGAGGATATTTCTTCGAAAGGTGTTGGCTTATGAGCTTCACTCACATTATCCTCATATCGATGTTCAAATTGACACTATTAATTTTGTTGATGTAGGATGTTTTAAATTCGATGGACTGTCGTTTTCGCAGAAATCAACATCTCTGCTTGCATATACTTTTTTTGTTTTTTGGTCCATTAACTTATAAACTTTCGAGTTTTCACAATAGTCCATTATAGACATTCTAGAGACTTCGAGTCAAATTTCTTTCTTAACTGTTTAGGTATGTGAACCATTGCACGACAACCAAAAACTTTGAAAAATATTTGGTTTCGTCGTATGATTCCTATATACGAGATCAAAATCTACCCCGATTTTTGATGTCTGAGTTTTCTCAAATTATCGTTACAAGATGTCCCATCCGGCGATGCCACAAATTCATGTCCTTCTTGACACTAACCGAAAAATGTACGCACTTCGGGGTTGACAAACCCAACCTCAAGCAACGCAGTCACAATACGATGGTTCTGTTTATTAAAAATGTTCGCTTTATTTCCAAGAAATTTGATTCAGTTGCCACCTTTCCGGTCAGTGTCGTTAGGAAGGAAGCTGTATGGTTGAGTGGCCTATGTTGAGTTCAGACCACAGTTTAATGGAGAGATAGCGCAGACAGCGTCACTCTTATCTACTATGGCGTAAGTGATGTCGCTTTTCAGCACTTCACTATACGGCCTGGTGAGCCTACTAGCAAAGTTTGAACTTCCACGACTTGGTTTTGCCTTTTGGACTCCGAGGGTGACGCCTCCAGTATCCTTGTGAGTTTGGACGTAGTGCCCATAGTGTTCGCCTGTGGATGGTTTTTTACTATTCACTTCAATGTTTGTCACATTATTCATACTGCTGCATCGTTCACAACAACCCTGCGGATTTCAACATATATTTAACTATGTTTTCTGGTGTTGGCCGTTCACCAAATTCTTCGCGCAATATAGCTCTCTCGTTTGCATACCGAGAGCATTCGACGAAAACGTGCCAAACGTTCTCTACAGCGCTTAGGCAGCTAGGGCATGATGGACTCGAATCACTGTTTCGCTTGTAAAGATATTCCCAATCAAGAACTGTGTAAGATAGTAAGTTAGTTCGCCGTGTTTTCGATTTACACAATTTTCAATCATTGGGATTAGTCGGTACTACCATCTCCCTTTTTGGAACTCGTTTCAAGCATATGCTTAAAATTCCGCCGACATTAGGCATTAATTATCACTCCCAGGTATTATATAAATGGGCTGGAAATAATGTCTCCTATTTTTATATTTTTATCGTTATCGTCTCTAGCTCCCTTCTACTCGTAATGAGCACGGATGCCATTTTATGATCCGCGAGGTCTAAACTCATATCGCGTAGCCAGTTTTTTATCAGTGCTATTGCTTCGTTGCAATACAGCTCTATTTCTTCAAGCCGTTTCGCCACGACAACAACAGCAATATCTTCTGCGAAACCTACAATGGCGAAACCGTAGAATGTCGTCGTATCGTACATCACGTTCCACAGTAAAGGACATAACACTGATCCTTGGCCACGCCCCCTGAAATCTTTTACAATTTCGTCCCGTCGTCGGAGTCGTGAAGGAGCAACCTATCGGTAAAGTAGCTCCTGATCAATCTTAATATGTACTTCGGTAAATTTAATCTTTCGAGGCATTTTAAAATACGCGAGCAGTTTGCAGAGTTAAATGCATTTTTTACGTCAAGTGTAACCACGGCGCAGTTCTGTTTACTCAAAATCGGCCATCTGGACCAGGAGCTTTTCGATCATGTACCCTCTCAATTGCCGAGGTGAGTTCATTGGTTGTTATGGCAGGGATGTTTTCACGTAGTTCTCCGATCTCGCTTAGTAGAACTCCTTCATGTTGAAAGGGGAACAGAGTTTCTACTATTCTGCGGAGTAATATCGGGCAAGTCGGTGCCGATCTCTGGCCTTGAGCTTCGCGGTTATAATTTTGTACGCTTTACCCCATACATTCAGCACTGTCTTTTGCTAGAGTTAATGGCGGATTTGAGTGCGGCAGGTGCTTCTGTATACGATGTCCCCAATATCAGATGTCTATCCGTATCGCGGCTAGACCGTTGGTATTTTCTCCGTGCCATAAGACAGGCTGATCGAAGTTCCTTAATGTGAAACATCCCACCACCAATACATTGGACGGCGGCGGTTTTGTGTCCCCGTTCGAGCCATTGATATATCGCGGGCAGGGCAGTTGTCGCGTCACTTGTCGTACGATCTCGTTGGCTGTTCTCCCTTCAACTATAGCTTCAGTGATTGCGTACTCTAAGAGATCCTCGTCTAAAGTGTTCACGTTCCATTTCGTCATGCTAGTTGGAGACCGATTGCTTCGAGATCTGGTAAAACTATGGAGATTGACTAAAATTGCATTAAGATCACTGTGGGTGTAGTGATTGTTGACACGCCAAGTCGTACGTCCAAATAAGCTACTATTAACGAACGTAATATGAACAATCGAGCCCGCAGCCGCTCTACTACAGGTGTTCGCAATACCCACATTAGCTACAGCGACGTCGAACTAGAGAGGACTTCGAGTAGAATGGTTCCTCTTTTATTCTAACACGCTTCCCCATTCGACTGCACATGAGTCCCATTCGAGTTGGGAAACTTTGCAACACAGGTTTGATGCGTCGACTTCGGCTTCTCGAAAAGCGCTTCCGATTTTTTCAAATTTCACCGTGAACGTTGGCTTTAAGCAATCAACTCATCAATATGTTCACCCAGCTGTATCATTTTATTTCCCGTTAGAGGTGGAGTCTCAGTGGTTGGCGTGACCATTGGGCTCCGATCTACCGCAGTGGGACTGATTCGCGGGTTGCTATCAAGTGTTCCTTAAAGACAGTTGTTTTTGGTGGTGTACGAGTGACCCTCATACTTTTCGTGAATATGTCTTTCGCGTATGTGACATCCGCTACCCGTAATCTGATATTGTTATCTGAAAAATTATATGGGTATATTTCTCGGATGATCCCCATTTTCTTCATTCTTAATGGCATTAATTACAGAGGGATTGAGCATTTTTATCAAAATTGACCCAATTGTGATCGGCTTTCCGTGTTGCGACAAAACTGCCCCTATGGCATAAGGGGAATGAAGCGTCGGTTGTCAACTCAAACTGTTTGTCAGAATTGGGATATGTTAGAAGAAGAGTGCATGTCAAGCACCTGCCAACCAAGGCGTAGTCCGCGCACAAGAACAGGGAAATTGCCTTTAGACTCATCTGAAGTGCATGAACTTAACACCGTCCCAGAACAAAGCGACAGCGATAATTCATAAAGTGACTTCGATAATCCTATAATCGAAACACACGACGTGGAAGAGTCTGCAACGACAAGGACGATGGAAGAGCTTTTGCAGCAGATAAATCAAATGTGATCACAACTGGAGGAAATCACTTCCAATGCCGCTGCAGAAAAACCTGAACGCATCAGCCTGCAGGAACTTGTGAATCAGGTCATCTCTAGCAGCTGCAACAACTGCTGTTATTGTCCGAGCAGTTGCTCACACCTCGACGATGCCAATAACAACGACAGTGAGTGCTCCCGCTGTGTATGCCACGTACCCAATGCCTTTCTCAGTGTACCAGCCGTCGCAACATTCGCAAACTGCAAAAACAGCAGCATGCCCATCGTATACACATGCAGTGCCAACGTTATGTATTAGACCTCAGCTTACGCCAACACAATCCTTCACGCCACTGCCGAATTTGCCTCCACGTTGTTTTTCTCAGCAGTCGGAAAACGCAAGCAATGGATATATTCGCAAGCTACAAGACTTACCGCCATTCACAGGCAGACCCGAGGAATGGCCAATGTTCTCAACTTCATTTCGGGAATCTACTTCGTTGTACAATTACTCGAAGGTATAAAATCTACTTCGGCTTCAAAAATCTATTAAACAAGAAGCGCGAACTGTAGTAGAAGCATTACTCATCCACCCTGATTTTCTTTTTCATTTGTTTATTTATGTAGCATAACAAATAGTGTTTACATTTGTAAGAATATTTATAATTAGAGGTTTAGGACAACTGTCCTTTACAACTATGATTTAATAAAGAGTGGAGTGAGCGAGATACAACAAAAATATTTAGATATTAATTCAAGGGAAAGCTACAAGAAAAAACCCTTATTCAACTCTTAAAATCTAATATTGCAATGTCCCCTAGTCAAATATTTTTATTTAACTGTTTTTACATATTTCTTGTTAAGCGTTGAATTTGACAATGATATGCATTTGATAAGTTCATTATTTGAAATATATATTTTGAAATAACAATTATCATAGAATCTTTGTGTTAAATTTTCTATAAGAAAGTGTAAAAAGTTGATATTGCTTCGGCTGTGAAGTCTGCGGGTTGAATAATAACGTGGTAAATTAAGCATAATTTTAATGATTTTATTTTGGCATATTTGAAGTTTAAGTTTGTGAGTTCTAGCGCAGTCGTACCAAACAGAAGCCCCGTACAGTAGAATAGTTTGAAATAGAATATAGAATAGAAATAGATTTCTTAATACAATACAAAATTCACTTACATTATAGTTTCTTGTGGAGAAGACTTTCTGATAAAGTTGGTGTTGGTGGTAAGTCGGAATCATTCACCGAGTTGTCGAACAACGTCCAGAGCCGGTCCTTGGATTTTATTAATGATTATACGGTGATATACGTAGTCTTTTGCCTGTTGGCAGCTATCCAGAAGTGTCAAAAGAGTATCAACTTCTCGTAGAAAGGAGGTGAGGGCACCACGGAATTCATGGATTCTTGACGCATCTTTTATTATATCGTTTATGCTAAGGGTAAGGGTAATTTCTTGTGTCGTGCTATCGGGATTAGGCATTTTACTGAATCGTTATCACTGTCACTTTCGGTATGAAAATATAGATTTCTGTTCAAATCGAATCGGTCACTTTCTCATTCACGGTTTTTTTTAGTTTTATTCAACTTTTACTTTGATAAGTAATGCAACTGATGTATACTTTGGTATCCCACTCTTTCAACTTATTATTGTTTATATGTCTTTTCTTTTCACTATCGATCACTTCACTTGTTTCGAAATTTGTTCTTAAGAACTGTCTTAGTTTTACGCGAAGAATTCGTTCTGTATAGATCTTCTGAACTAAACTCCGTCGACTGCACCAAATACGTAATGTTACGTAATGTTAAGAAGTCTGAAAAAAAAGAGGAATAATTTTGTTTATTCAATTATCAAAACTAGACTGAATTAAAGAATTAAAGCTTCTTAAGCGAAGCTTCGCTCACCTTCAATTTATTTCTCAATGCAAACTGTGCATTATCGGTAAAATGTTGTTAAACGGAAGTTGCGAAATTGCATATCATACAATATATGAATATTGGAAGTTGCGGAATAGCATATCATACAATATGTTAAGTAGGGCAATGTTGTTTACCGGAGGAAAACAGGAAATGATTATTATGCAGTAGATGGAGAGGTTAAAGGGAATCGAACTGTGGTCAATAAACCACTTTATGGGGAATACTTAAAGTAAACAGATTTATTAAGCGGATGTGTGGGTTCAGGTTACGTCCGGGACGTAACACGTGGGAAGAGCCGCCATCGAGAGTGTTTGTTGTTTCGTTCTTGTTGCGAGTCAGCTGAAAAGGATGCAGGGTTGGTTCTAAGGGTGGTTTCAGTTGGAGTGAACTCTGCCGCCCTGTTTCTCTTCGCTAATAGTTAATATCAAAACTTTAACTCTTTCAATTGTGGACACCTATGTCTAAAATTTCTGTGCAACGTAAATGAATACAAATAAAAAACATTACAATAATAATTTTAAATAATTTTGCAATAAATTTATACATACATTTTTTATTAGGTTAATTTTACAATTTTTGTAACAAGAAATCCATAATTATCTCTCCAACATTCACTGCACATACAAAAATCCATACCCATATTATCATTGTACACATATTTTGTATTCATTTCATCCAGCTTGAACTTTATAATCATATTTGCCTTGCCTCGTATGCAAACGCTTTGCCATGTAACTGCCAAAATTTTTAAAAAGTATCAATGTTTTTATGACTTCCCCTATATCAGGTCAGACATATCAGCTTATTGATTAGATCAGATCAGATATAAATTAAACTATTCTATTGAATTGTACCTAAAAAATTTTTTTTTTATTTCGTGGCTCCGTAGGGCGGAGCTCTTCCTTACACGATCAAACTTAAACTCAACAATATTCAACTTAGAAGTACCTTATATAGTACGAGTAAAGGTTGCTGACGTGGGATGACCGATGCATTCCTCGCTCGCTGATTCGATTGGCTGCCTCCTAATTTTGATGACCATGAGCGCTCCTGATATTATGACTGGCAGTACAAGGATACAAGGATAAGACTGTAACAGCTGTGTTTTTTTCTTGTAGCAGATCAATGGGTGTTTTTGACATTCATTTCATTGACCAATTCCAGGGAAAGTATTTTTTCAACGCTAGAGTTTGAAGACTGGTTGAACAAATGGTGGCGAGAGACGCATTTTTGTAACCTCGTATGATGTGAATATTTGGTCTATTACAGTTATAGTGGTGTTCCTGTACCGGACGATAAATGTACCATTTAGCTGAAGTGGGTCAGCATCTATTTTGATAACGCCGTGGTATCCATTGAGTATGTTTCTTCTAGCAAATTAGAGTGGAAAGAAAAAGAACTGCACTCAAACGATGAGATAAGGAGGCTTTATTAAGAGGATATTTGACTCCGGGATAATATTCTTTTTGATTATGTGATCCCTCACGAAATGGTCAATATGCTTCGCCCGAGATCTGTAAGTGTTGAGGATAGCCAAATCCAAAGCACTTCTGTTGTCACAATATATCTTCGTGGAGGTTGTGTTTCCGATTAATTTCAGCCAAAAGACATTGCAGAGAGCTTCCTGCGTCGCTGATGACATTAACATGTATTTTGCCTCAGTCGTGGACAATGCCACTGTTGGTTGACGTTTGGTGCTCCAGGAAATTGCGCACTTCACCCTAAAGTTTGAACACGTATCTTGTTTTCGATTGCATTAGGTACACATCAGATGCCCAGTCCGCATTACAATAGCCTAGCAAGTCTTCATTACCGTGATTGGTAAATTTCAGCATTCCAAAATTTCTTTAAGATATTGTTTTTGGTTGATTGAGATTGTTCCATTGGTTCTATCACGTTGTATTTGCATACCAAGAATAAAGCGCGCCTCTCCAAGGTTTTTCATTTGAAAACTTTCCATAGAATTCAATTTCTGGTCCGTCTTCAATTTTGTGTGATTAGACATGACCAGAAGATCGGCGACATACACTGCCAGAAAAAACTTTTTGTCCCCCATCAGTTTGTAATAGACACAGGAATCTGCAGATGATTTCATCATTTCGAGGGCCTTTAATGCTGAATCCAATTTGGTGTTGCATACTCTGCTCGACTGTTTTAAGCCATAAAGTTATTTGTGTAATCTGCACACTTTCGAAGCATCAGCACCCATACCCTCAGGTTGAACCATGTAGAGCTCTTCTTCAAATTCTCCTTGTAAGAACGCTGATACAGCGTCCATATGATCGATGTCAAGGTCAAAACGTACAGCTAATGCCAAAAGGGCTCTAATAGCACTATAACGCACAACCGGCGAATAAGTTTCATCATAGCCCACACCCTTTCTCTGAGCACAGCCCTTCACGACTACTTTAGCCTTGCGTTTGATGATATTTCCAACTGCATCTTTCTTCGTACGGAATACCCATTTGCAGTTAATTGGTTTTCGATTTGGTGGGAGTATCACCAAGCTCCCAGTTTCTGATTTTAGACAAGTTGGAGCGAGAGGTGTCACCTTGTTTAGTATCAATTTCCTCGGAATCGTTAGAGGATATTTCTTCGAAAGGTGTTGGCTTATGAGCTTCACTGACATTATCCTCATATCGATGTTCAAATTGACACTATTAATTTTGTTGATGTAGGATGTTTTAAATTCGATGGACTGTCGTTTTCGCAGAAATCAACATCTCTGCTTGCATATACTTTTTTTGTTTTTTGGTCCATTAACTTATAAACTTTCGAGTTTTCACAATAGTCCATTATAGACATTCTAGAGACTTCGAGTCAAATTTCTTTCTTAACTGTTTAGGTATGTGAACCATTGCACGACAACCAAAAACTTTGAAAAATATTTGGTTTCGTCGTATGATTCCTATATACGAGATCAAAATCTACCCCGATTTTTGATGTCTGAGTTTTCTCAAATTATCGTTACAAGATGTCCCATCCGGCGATGCCACAAATTCATGTCCTTCTTGACACTAACCGAAAAATGTACGCACTTCGGGGTTGACAAACCCAACCTCAAGCAACGCAGTCACAATACGATGGTTCTGTTTATTAAAAATGTTCGCTTTATTTCCAAGAAATTTGATTCAGTTGCCACCTTTCCGGTCAGTGTCGTTAGGAAGGAAGCTGTATGGTTGAGTGGCCTATGTTGAGTTCAGACCACAGTTTAATGGAGAGATAGCGCAGACAGCGTCACTCCTATCTACTATGGCGTAAGTGATGTCGCTTTTCAGCACTTCACTATACGGCCTGGTGAGCCTACTAGCAAAGTTTGAACTTCCACGACTTGGTTTTGCCTTTTGGACTCCGAGGGTGACGCCTCCAGTATCCTTGTGAGTTTGGACGTAGTGCCCATAGTGTTCGCCTGTGGATGGTTTTTTACTATTCACTTCAATGTTTGTCACATTATTCATACTGCTGCATCGTTCACAACAACCCTGCGGATTTCAACATATATTTAACTATGTTTTCTGGTGTTGGCCGTTCACCAAATTCTTCGCGCAATATAGCTCTCTCGTTTGCATACCGAGAGCATTCGACGAAAACGTGCCAAACGTTCTCTACAGCGCTTAGGCAGCTAGGGCATGATGGACTCGAATCACTGTTTCGCTTGTAAAGATATTCCCAATCAAGAACTGTGTAAGATAGTAAGTTAGTTCGCCGTGTTTTCGATTTACACAATTTTCAATCATTGGGATTAGTCGGTACTACCATCTCCATTAGGCATTAATTATCACTTCCAGGTATTATATAAATGGGCTGGAAATAATGTCTCCTATTTTTATATTTTTATCGTTATCGTCTCTAGCTCCCTTCTACTCGTAATGAGCACGGATGCCATTTTATGATCCGCGAGGTCTAAACTCATATCGCGTAGCCAGTTTTTTATCAGTGCTATTGCTTCGTTGCAATACAGCTCTATTTCTTCAAGCCGTTTCGCCACGACAACAACAGCAATATCTTCTGCGAAACCTACAATGGCGAAACCGTAGAATGTCGTCGTATCGTACATCACGTTCCACAGTAAAGGACATAACACTGATCCTTGGCCACGCCCCCTAAAATCTTTTACAATTTCGTCCCGTCGTCGGAGTCGTGAAGGAGCAACCTATCGGTAAAGTAGCTCCTGATCAATCTTAATATGTACTTCGGTACATTTAATCTTTCGAGGCATTTTAAAATACGCGAGCAGTTTGCAGAGTTAAATGCATTTTTTACGTCAAGTGTAACCACGGCGCAGTACTGTTTACTCAAAATCGGCCATCTGGACCAGGAGCTTTTCGATCATGTACCCTCTCAATTGCCGAGGTGAGTTCATTGGTTGTTATGGCAGGGATGTTTTCACGTAGTTCTCCGATCTCGCTTAGTAGAACTCCTTCATGTTGAAAGGGGAACAGAGTTTCTACTATTCTGCGGAGTAATATCGGGCAAGTCGGTGCCGATCTCTGGCCTTGAGCTTCGCGGTTATAATTTTGTACGCTTTACCCCATACATTCAGCACTGTCTTTTGCTAGAGTTAATGGCGGATTTGAGTGCGGCAGGTGCTTCTGTATACGATGTCCCCAATATCAGATGTCTATCCGTATCGCGGCTAGACCGTTGGTATTTTCTCCGTGCCATAAGACAGGCTGATCGAAGTTCCTTAATGTGAAACATCCCACCACCAATACATTGGACGGCGGCGGTTTTGTGTCCCCGTTCGAGCCATTGATATATCGCGGGCAGGGCAGTTGTCGCGTCACTTGTCGTACGATCTCGTTGGCTGTTCTCCCTTCAACTATAGCTTCAGTGATTGCGTACTCTAAGAGATCCTCGTCTAAAGTGTTCACGTTCCATTTCGTCATGCTAGTTGGAGACCGATTGCTTCGAGATCTGGTAAAACTATGGAGATTGACTAAAATTGCATTAAGATCACTGTGGGTGTAGTGATTGTTGACACGCCAAGTCGTACGTCCAAATAAGCTACTATTAACGAACGTAATATGAACAATCGAGCCCGCAGCCGCTCTACTACAGGTGTTCGCAATACCCACATTAGCTACAGCGACGTCGAACTAGAGAGGACTTCGAGTAGAATGGTTCCTCTTTTATTCTAACACGCTTCCCCATTCGACTGCACATGAGTCCCATTCGAGTTGGGAAACTTTGCAACACAGGTTTGATGCGTCGACTTCGGCTTCTCGAAAAGCGCTTCCGATTTTTTCAAATTTCACCGTGAACGTTGGCTTTAAGCAATCAACTCATCAATATGTTCACCCAGCTGTATCATTTTATTTCCCGTTAGAGGTGGAGTCTCAGTGGTTGGCGTGACCATTGGGCTCCGATCTACCGCAGTGGGACTGATTCGCGGGTTGCTATCAAGTGTTCCTTAAAGACAGTTGTTTTTGGTGGTGTACGAGTGACCCTCATACTTTTCGTGAATATGTCTTTCGCGTATGTGACATCCGCTACCCGTAATCTGATATTGTTATCTGAAAAATTATATGGGTATATTTCTCGGATGATCCCCATTTTCTTCATTCTTAATGGCATTAATTACAGAGGGATTGAGCATTTTTATCAAAATTGACCCAATTGTGATCGGCTTTCCGTGTTGCGACAAAACTGCCCCTATGGCATAAGGGGAATGAAGCGTCGGTTGTCAACTCAAACTGTTTGTCAGAATTGGGATATGTTAGAAGAAGAGTGCATGTCAAGCACCTGCCAACCAAGGCGTAGTCCGCGCACAAGAACAGGGAAATTGCCTTTAGACTCATCTGAAGTGCATGAACTTAACACCGTCCCAGAACAAAGCGACAGCGATAATTCAGAAAGTGACTTCGATAATCCTATAATCGAAACACACGACGTGGAAGAGTCTGCAACGACAAGGAAGATGGAAGAGCTTTTGCAGCAGATAAATCAAATGTGATCACAACTGGAGGAAATCACTTCCAATGCCGCTGCAGAAAAACCTGAACGCATCAGCCTGCAGGAACTTGTGAATCAGGTCATCTCTAGCAGCTGCAACAACTGCTGTTATTGTCCGAGCAGTTGCTCACACCTCGACGATGCCAATAACAACGGCAGTGAGTGCTCCCGCTGTGTATGCCACGTACCCAATGCCTTTCTCAGTGTACCAGCCGTCGCAACATTCGCAAACTGCAAAAACAGCAGCATGCCCATCGTATACACATGCAGTGCCAACGTTATGTATTAGACCTCAGCTTACGCCAACACAATCCTTCACGCCACTGCCGAATTTGCCTCCACGTTGTTTTTCTCAGCAGTCGGAAAACGCAAGCAATGGATATATTCGCAAGCTACAAGACTTACCGCCATTCACAGGCAGACCCGAGGAATGGCCAATGTTCTCAACTTCATTTCGGGAATCTACTTCGTTGTACAATTACTCGAAGGTATAAAATCTACTTCGGCTTCAAAAATCTATTAAACAAGAAGCGCGAACTGTAGTAGAAGCATTACTCATCCACCCTGATTTTCTTTTTCATTTGTTTATTTATGTAGCATAACAAATAGTGTTTACATTTGTAAGAATATTTATAATTAGAGGTTTAGGACAACTGTCCTTTACAACTATGATTTAATAAAGAGTGGAGTGAGCGAGATACAACAAAAATATTTAGATATTAATTCAAGGGAAAGCTACAAGAAAAAACCCTTATTCAACTCTTAAAATCTAATATTGCAATGTCCCCTAGTCAAATATTTTTATTTAACTGTTTTTACATATTTCTTGTTAAGCGTTGAATTTGACAATGATATGCATTTGATAAGTTCATTATTTGAAATATATATTTTGAAATAACAATTATCATAGAATCTTTGTGTTAAATTTTCTATAAGAAAGTGTAAAAAGTTGATATTGCTTCGGCTGTGAAGTCTGCGGGTTGAATAATAACGTGGTAAATTAAGCATAATTTTAATGATTTTATTTTGGCACATTTGAAGTTTAAGTTTGTGAGTTCTAGCGCAGTCGTACCAAACAGAAGCCCCGTACAGTAGAATTGATTGAAAGACAGACTTATACAAAATAAGTTTATTGTCGGTACTAAGTTTCGATTTTTTATTTATAAGGGGGCAAAGAATTTTGATGTATTTGTTAATTTTATCTACAGTGACAGGAATGTGTTTCTGAAAAGTTAGTTTCTTATCAATCATAATTCCGAGATATCTGCAGTGCTCAGACCAGTCAATATCGATAGAACCCATTTGAAGTTTTACGTTGTTTGGAATAAAGCATTGTTTTCGTCTACGTGTAAACCAAACTGCTTTCGTTTTCGAAAGCATTTACTTTAATTTTCCATTTGTAAAGGCATTTTTCTAATTTGGAAAATGCCGTTTGCAGCACATTATAGACGTCCGTATAGTATGTACCAGACGCAAATATTGCTGTATCATCAGCAAACATAGCAATATTCACATCATTGTCAAGATCTGGAATGTCAGAGACAAATATATTAAAAAGTGTTGGGGCGAGTACAGCACCTTGAGGTAATCCATATGTAATATTTTGTACTGCGGATTTAACATTTTGTACTTTTACTACACATTTTCTTTTATCTTAAAAACTCTGGATGATTTTAACAGTCTTTATAGGAAAGTTTAATTTAATAAGTTTGTATATTAAAGCATCATGCCAAACCGTATTAAAGGCTTCTTCAATATCTAATAATACTAATCCAGTGGACTCTTTGGATTGAAATTTATGTTTGACATGTTTCTTAATCCTAATGATTTGATGGTACGTATTGTGAGAACCCCGAAACCCAAATTGATAGTCGGGGAGTATATTATTAACAGTTAAGTGATTGTCAATCTTTTCTTTTACTATATTTTCTAATAGCTTACTTAAACTGCTTAGTAAGCTTATTGACGTCGTCTTTTGGTTTACCAGGCTTGCCAATCGGAATTACCAAAGCTGTTTTCCAACAATCAGGGAAGTAGCCGAGTTTAAGGCATGCATTAAGAATTGCAGTTAAGTACCGTAAGCCTGTGAGAGGAAGTGCCTTTAAAAGCTTATTGTTAATACCATCTAAGCCAGGACTTTTTTTTAGCTTTAAGGTTTTTGATGAATGATCTTACTTTATTAGTATTAAGTATACTTAAATCCGATAATTCGACATTTGCTTATGAGAGACTGTCAATTGTGTGAGACTGTCAACAGTGGAAGTGATGCAAGGTGATTTTTTGAGAAAGTTTCTGCAAGTAGATTGGTTTTATCGCTTGGAGAAATATAAAGCTGGCTTTGAACCCTTAGAGGTGAAATACTCAAACCTCTTTTTTTAATAATTTTTGAAACTTTCCAGAATGGTTTACTATATTTATCAAAGTTATAAAGTAGGTTATTCCAACGCTTATTTTTGAACTCATTAATTTCTTTTGCAATGGCTTTGTTTAACATTTTCGTGCTATAAAGAAAGCAGTCATAGCGATAACGCATCCATTTTCTTCTTTCAGAGTTTCTCAGCCGTATTAATAGTAAAATATTACTAGGAAGTGGAATTGCATTACTATCTTTTCTAGGGTACTTAGGTATTGCGAAATCGGCAGCGCAGTTTAATAACGAAGTAAAATGCATACACATTGAATCAATTTGGGTAGTCGTAGTTACAAGCGAAGAAATGGCATTATTCTGATTGCAGTTGGTATTGATAAATGAAGCAAAATGGTTCCAATTGGCTGCGGAATATTTATAATATAACGTAGATCGATTGACTTCAACTAAGAGATTCATATTGATACTGACAGGAAGATGATCCGACACCAAATTGTCATAAGTGAACGGCATAGAGCAGTGCGTTGAAATATTAGTCATAAAGAAGTCTAGTGTGAAGGGGCTTTTAGATTTAGATGTTGGGACGTAGGTAAATTCAGGAGGGTATAGTAAAGATGAAAATTTGGGTGCATTTCGTTAATATTGTACAATTCATTACCCCAGCAATTAGCCCGGAGACAATTCCACAATTGATGGAGACAATTTATCCGCCAAAGATAACTTTACCTCGATATCTAAATATTTTTTGCAAGTCGTTCTTAAAGTGAGACATCTTATCAATTTTTCTATTCCCACCCGGGAAATAAACAGAAAAGATGCTCACTTTAGAGTTGCTGCCTTTAGTAATTTCTATGCCAATTGATTCAATACAACGCAGTTGTAAGCCTGGGTGTACCGAATGTACAATATTTTTCCGTATGACAACAGCAACGCCACCTCCTTTTGTGTTACTCCTGTCGAGACGATAACAATTAAAGTTAGGGTGAGAAAAGGGTGTGTTTACATTTAAGTAAGTTTCCGTAACCAAAGCAATATCAACTTTTTTATCAATAATATAATTAAAGAGTTCTAATATTTTATTTAATATGCTTCTTGCATTCCAAGTAATAATGTTCAGGGAATTATATACCACAATTATTTGAATAAATGTGTTTGATAGCTAGAGATGTGATTACATTGAATTGATCACTTTTTGTTATACAGGTTTGAAGCTTAGCTAATACTTAATTTAGAAGAGAATTTATTTCTTCGAAATTTGTTGCTCTCATTGTTTACGGATGTATTTGATGTATTCTGATGAGAGGTTTTTCCGCCATGGACCTGCGTGGCAGTTGATGGTAGAGAGCGATCAGCTGGTCGAATTTTGTTTGTTGGCTGAGCTGTTGGTACAGTGGTTGCACGTGTGGGAAGAGGAGGGAAATATGAAAGGGAGTGTGAATCGAAAAGTTTTTGTGGGAGTAATATAGGTGCTGTGCGTTTGCTGTTGTTTGGACGTTGATGAGAGGAGAGTTTTTGACGAATCTCCAGATATTGTTTACGACTAATGCAACTTGGATCGGATGATCTGTGTGGTTCGCTGTAATTGGAGCAACGCATTGCGTCAGGTTCTTTGCACTCGGTTGATTTGTGGCTGCCGGAGCATTTAGCACAAGAACTTTTTGCATGACAATGCATTGAGCCGTGTCCATACAGCTGACAATTATGACATTGTGTAATTTTGCCTGGTTTTTGTCTCTTAAAGTCCCAGCGGACTATGGTTCTGAACAAACTGGAATGATATTTCTTCACTTCGTTTAGTTTTATTGTTCCGCGTTGAATATACACAATGTAAATATAGCTTTTGTAATGGATGTTTGGGTTAACATTGTTTGTGATAATTTTTACGTCGATGCACTTTATTCCGGATGAAATAAGTTCTTCCTTTACCAATTTTTCGCTTGTAAGATCAAGTCCCGATAAAATTACTTTCAAAGGTCGCGTTTCCTTCCGAGAAAATGTGAAGAATTCAATATTTAGTCTGTTTATTAGTATTTAGTCTGATTTTATTTTCTCTGAGCTTTCCAAAGATGGAGAAATAATTTTTTGGCCGAGCGATATGTTTTTGATAAGATAATTATCGATTTTTAAATCACTCAATACGCGACGAACACGTTCTCCTGTTGATTTTATTACAACTATAGGAGGAACACTATCTTTTATGACGTGTAAACGTTCATTATTAATACTATCCGCATTTTCGCCGGAGTTGTCCAGCACACCGAAATAATTTGTATTATTCACCATTGTTGAATATTTAATATTTGCACTTAAAAAAGACTGTTTGCTGGGAGGGCGATTATCGCCTTCACCAGAGTCACTTCGAATTCGCTTGTTGGAAATTTTACTCTCTAAGCACACACGATGGGAAAAAACACTTGCACTCACTTCAACTGCTAACACAAGAGTCCCCCACCCTGATAATGTTGATCAAGTAATGGCTGCGCTGGAATTCAGATTTGGACGTCCCGAATGCTTATTGCGAAGCCAGCTGGCCAAAGTTTTAGATTTGTATTCAACCAGAGGACTAGAATTCGCAGCGCTTCCTATGGAGGGAACACAAAGCTGAACTAATCGACGTTTATCTGATGACATCAATGATATTTGGTGCTAGCTGCTCACCATGCTCAGCCAATTACGTGAAGAATCTCAATGTCTCGAGATATCTTAATACGCATCCCAGAGCGGCAACGGCAATCATTGATCGCCATTATGTCGACGATTACGTCGACTGCTTCGATAGTGAAGCTCAAGCAATCGAAGTGACTAACGACGTAATCAGAATCCATAAGGAAGGCGGCTTCGAGCTACGAAACTTTTCGTCGAACTCGAAGGAGGTTTTACGAAGTATCTCCTGAAAAAAACATTGAAAAGGCAGGATATCGACTTGAACATCGAAGCAAAGAGAGAGAAAATCCTGCGTCGAAACTGGTATCGGATATCCATTGGAACAAGAGCCAGAAACAATGTACGGGTGCCTGCCTGATTGACCTGGAGAAGGCCTTCGACACCGTGTGGTTAGAAGGACTTTTTTACAAGCTCAATGGGCTAGGCATTAGTAAACCACTGCTGTACCTATTGTGTAACATGCTTACTGGTAGAAGGTTCGTCGTCAAGAATGGCAATGTGACCTCTGCAGGTATATTTGAAGTAAAAAATGGTCTCCAACAGGGTGCCGTTAATTCGCCGATCCTGTTCAACATTTTCTTGAGTGATCTAATAAGTTCTCTTCCTCACGTAATTGCGTACGCCGACGACTTGATCGTGTACAGATCAGGTAAAAAGATCGAGGACATCACTACTCTCGCGCAGGATGACTTCGACTCATTCATGAGAAGTTGCGATGACTGGAAGTTGAATATCAACTTTCAGAAGTCGGAAACCATACTGTTCAGGATCCCGTTGTATAAGGCTTCGGCGGATACAAAAAAGAATTGGCGAAAGTTCTCAATTGTTGGGCGTCACGGGCAACCACTGGCGCAAAGGACTGTAGTCAGATACCTGGGGATCTGGCTAGATCATTATCTATATTTTAACAAACATGTAGATGCTGCTCTAGCCCGAGCCCGAGGCGCTTTCGCTCTTACAAAGAGACTGTTTTACAACAGCCAACTCGATGCGAGGGTGAAGGTGATCTGCTACATGGCCCTCATCCGGCCAATGCTCACCTATGGCTGTCCCGTGTGGTTCAACGTGAGTGCAAGCTTGATGGCAAAGATTCGGGTGTTTGAGAGGGCTTGTCTTAGGGCTTGCCTTCGCCTTTACAGAACACCAGAGTCCCAGTACAGAAAATTCTACTCCAATGAGGTTTTATACAACGGGGCGAACCTGATACGAGTGGACAATTTCCTGTTGAAACTGATTCGAGGCCATACTGCCAGAGCGATGAACTCAGTCAATAACTTGATCTCTGGGGCTTACTACCCCAATCCTCAGTACCATGAAAGGGTACGTCACAGTGGCTTCGTCCCCCCAGAAGCTTTTCTCCATTTAGACATGTACGGTCTGTTACAAGACACAAATGCGGTACCGCTCATCTTTCACATCGCTCGTTCGACTGTGGATGGGCGACTCAACCACGACCGTTCCGTCGCACAACGAGCTGAGGAGGGTCTCCTCCGGTTCAGTACAGCGGTATCGAGTCGGGATATGCGGGATGTTGCTATGCAACATCGAATGTTCTGGTGGCTGGGGAGCGAGGGAACTCCAGCTTCGAACCCTTTAGACCCGGGGTAGATAGGGTAGTGCGTATCCCCTTATGGGACGCAGTCGGTCACTGTCTTGCAGTGGATAACTTCAGAATCCATCAGCTGCAACCTATGGCCGACTTCCATAGCGTAGGGTAGGTTTAAGGTAGTATTTAAGATGTATATATTTAAATTAAAAAAAAAAAAAAAAAAAAAAAAAATTTGACGAAATATGCATATATTTATACAAGATGATACATATATGCATTTATGTATATAGGGATATATGCGTATACATATTTGTATATAGGTATACACATATGTATATGCATATATATGTAGATTAGTTTAAGTTAGTTGTTTAAGTTTATTTTAAGGTAGAATGTAAGGTAGTTTGTAGTTTTTTAAATAAAAAAAAACAGTTAAGTTATTATGTTTTTTAAATTTTTTCATAATTTAATAATTAGTCCTTCAATATTAGTATATATTTTATTCATTGTTAGGTTAGGTCGAAAGACATAGTTTAAGGTTAAGTTTAGCTTAGAGTGCTCGCCGAGAGCCAGTAAGTTAGAAATAGTAAAATTGTTCGTCCAACTAGCTTTAACAATTTTTGTCTAGTATATAAGCATATCCTGAAATAATAAATAAAAATGAAATAAAAAAAAAAAAAAAAAAAAAGAGAGAAAATCCTCGGAATGTGCTGGGACCCGACCGCAGACGTCTCTAAGTTCCAATGCATGTTTCATCGGGCCATCGAGATGTAATGGTTAATAACAAATGCCCTACTAAGAGGGAATTTTTGAGTATAGATATGTCGATATTCGATCCATACGGAGTGGTCGCCAACTTCATCATATATATTAAGCTGTTGTAACGCTCAGTCTGGGCACAAGGGATGAGCCAGTTCGCGAAGAAGTTTTCAATCGATGGAAGCAGAGGAAACGAATTCAAAATGCCTAGATGTCATGATCCTTACCTGACGTTCGCAAGCAACATCGTTCTTCACACTTTCGGCGATGCAAGTGAAGAGGCGTTTAGTGCAGTCTCATTTCTGAGAGTCGAACACGGTGGCAGTGTTCTAGTATCATTTATCTGTGGCAAAACCAAATATGCTCCTAAAAGGCTGTTGTCAATTCAACGCATGGAGTTATCAGCAGCGATCTTGGGGATACGGCTTTGCAACGCCATTGTGGAGAGCCATGACTTGTCGTTTAAGGACAGAATCTTTTGGAGCGATTCAAAAAACGTCATCAGCTGGATTAAATCGGAACCCCGGCGATACAAACAATTTGTGGGATTCCGGATTGCCGAAATATTGGAGAGCAGTAAGGTTAGTCAATGGCGTTGGGTTCCTTCAAGAATGAACCCAGCTGATGAGGCAACACGAGCGCGATACCCGCCAAAGCTGAACGTCGAAAGTAAGTGGATTATGGGACCGGAATTTCTTCAGCTGCCTGAAAAGGATTGGCCTCTAAAACCAGATGTCTATAACAGCCAGCTGTGTGATGATGAGGTGCGATCGAGGTTTCTGCTACATGCAAATACAGTAAGTAGCATTATTTTTGATATTTCAACATTTCGGAAGTTCTCAAGATTGCTGAGATGAGATGCGCGGCATGGGTACTGCGATTTAAGGAAGCTTGTTTGCATAAGCACACAGAAGTTGGAGAACTATCTGTCAAAGAGCTTGAAGCCGCCGAACTAGTTTTGTGCTTACAGGCCCCAAGAGAATCATTTGCCAATGATATTGCCCGTTTAAATCAAAATCTACCTGTCGAGAAAAGCAGCCATTTGTTTAAATTAACGCCATAGCCTAAGAATGTATGGACGAATCCGGGCCGCCACGACTATACCATTTACAGCCAGACGCCCTATCATCCTCCCAATGGACCATCGCCTCACCAGGTTGATAGTAGACCATATTCATTGGTGCCTACGCCACCAAAATGATGACACAATCGCTAATCAGATTCGACTACGCTTTTGGGTGCCAAGTATTAGAACAGCTGTCAAAAAAGCAAGAAACAACTGCTTGATTTGTCGAATTCGATCCGGTAAGCCACAACCACCGTTAATGGAAGAACTGCCAATGGAACGTCTCACACCGTACGTAAGGCCCTTTACGTACACAGGTCTCGACTATTTCGGGCCAGTGTACATCACTATTGGACGACGGAGAGAGAAGAGATGGGTTGCACTCATTACGTGCGTGACGGTGAGAGCTGTGCATCTTGAAATCGCTGCAGATCTTTCTGCTGATGCCTGCGTGATATGTATTCGCAACGGTATTCCGAAACGCATTAGATGCGACAATGGCACAAATTTCATCGGGGCAAAGAACGAGCTGTTGAGTGGAGATATTTTTGATACCGAAGCCAGCAAAGCTGAACTTTCGTTAAAGGGCATCGAGTGGTTGTTCAACTGTCCATCAAACCCACATGCAGGCGGATGTTGGGGGAGAGGTTGGTACAATCGGTGAAAAGAGTTCTTTCACATACTCTCTGTGAGATTGCACCAAGATTCGAGACGTTGCAGAGCGCCTTAATAGAGGCTGAAAACATTATAAACGGACGTCCACTAACGCACCTGCCAGTCTCAGCCGATGATGAGAATGCTTTGACGTCGAACCATTTTTTGTTGGGTGTTCCCAACTCCACTGGAACTCCAGGTCAGATCGACGAACGAGCTCTTTGTCTCAGGAAGCAGTTTCGCGTTAGCCAACAGCTCAAGGATAGCTTCTGGAAAAGATGGATCCGAGGGTGGTTCCAGCGAGTCGGAGACTTATGTCTTGTCTGCGATACCAACGTACCAACGTAAATGGATTCGTGGACGGATAATGAGAGTTTTTCCGGGCCAAGACGGACAAATTCGTGTTATGGAAGTGAAGACAAGCACAGGAACTTTTCGCCGGCCTGTAGCACACTGTTAAAAAATGTAATAAAACACTAGCTTTACATGATTTGTCATTCTTAAAAAAATAGTTTATTAACAAATTAATTGCAAATACATATTCTATGTTTTTTTAATTTTTCATTATGCGATTTTAAGTAAACCATCACTTCAGAAAACTTGGCAACCACTTATAAAAAAACGGTATTCCATTATTAATTGCACCTGAAATTAACAATTTGATATGTATTTTAACAATTTGTACTTTCGACCAAATTTAAACTTTCAATACAATTTTCTTCCCGTCAGACAATTGTCAAAATGTGTGTCATCTAGTACCAAAAATCGTATCGTAGTGGACTGTGAGTACCATACTTTCTAGTGAACGATTATATGTAAGATCTTCATTCTCTGTTCAGTAGAAGAAAATACATTTATTTTTTGGAAATTATTATAATACAACTTCAAACAACTTACCAAAAAGATTCGAAAGATTTGAGGTGTTGGAACCAAAATCACAATAATGTCCAAAGAAATACTGTAGCTGCCAAGGTTAGGTTAGGTTTTGGAATTGGAGTGTGATGGTTGAACATCACTTGCACTCGAGGCATTAGGGTCCATTCTGAATCCCTTCATTTGTGGGGTACATATTACATATTCCGTGAACCTATCTTGTAGCGTGATGGCTTAAACCACCCCGTGCTCTTTACGAATCTTAAGAGATCCGATATGTCTGCATTTGCTAAGTCCGCAGTCTCTCTGAAGAATCTTTGGCCCAGCGAGGCCAGGCGTCGATGCTGGAGACCTGGGCAGTGGCATAGCAGATGTTGGATCGTCTGGGTCTCTTCTTCGTCGCCGCAGCTCCGGCAGAGATCGCTGGATTCCGCCTTCTATTTCCGGAGCATTGCTTCTATGGGGCGGTGCCCTGTGATCACTGCGACGAGCTCACGCATCGAGTTGCGGCCTAATGCCAAAAGCTTCTTTGTTTTGCCGATGTTCTCTGGCCACGTTGATCTTGTCGTGTGCCAGTCATTTCTAGTGAGCCAGGATGAGTCGCTTATTGTCCGGTATAATGCACTGGTCGGTGGTCGCTGTGACATGTTCATTTCAGACTCTTATCTGGCTAGTTTGTTCCATCTCTCATTCCCTGCGACCTGGAATCCAGCAGAGTTTGACCTTATGGTGGCTGATGGACCTCAGTGAGTCGCGGCAGTTCATAACAGCCTTTGATTTCACTGTACAAGATAATAATGACTTCAGTACACGCTGACTGTTAGCAAAAATAATAATATCTGATCGTGGGATATCTTTGTTTGAATGTGTTTGGCTGCTTTCTCTATTGCCAGAATCTCTGCTTGGAAGACACTACATGTATCAGGGAGTCTAAAAGATTCCTGTTTGTGCAGGGTGTCCGAATAGAATCCGCACCAGTGTCAATTTTTGATCCGTCGGTGAAAAGGGCAATCTCGCCACTTGTCAGGAAACAGAATTGGTATTTTGAGGGAGAAATCGTAGTTGCTCTGTGATCAATCGTATTCACAAACACTGCCTGTGAACATTTTATAAGAAACGCTGTCAGATGAAATCAAGGGGCTCCTTATTATGTTGAAAATTTAACACCGAAATTTGAAAAATTTCAAGTAACGAGCGAATTTTCAAATAAGAACTCTAATTCACCCTAATGCTATGTAGTATGGGGAAGGATATCAGCTGTTGGCTAGCTGTTCGCAAGAGCACACACGTATTCGCAGACAGGGGACGAAAAAACGTATAAAAAAAGCTGTCAGATGAAATCACGGACAAAAGCAGAGATAAAGTAGTAAATAGATAGTCAACTTCTACCTCTCTTGCCATTTGATTTCATCTTACAGCGTTTTTTATAAAATGTTCACAGACAGTGTTTGTGAATACGATTGATCAGAGAGCAACTGCAGGCTGGTCTAAAGCCTTAAGAAGAGTGCGTGAAAATATAGTAGTATGCGTGCGTTTAGAGCAAAATTCCGGGTGAAACGCGATTGGCAAGGGGTTTTCCACTGGAAAGACGACTATCTCGGTGTACATGATTTCTGCTTTAGAGCATAGAGTATGTGAACATTTTATAAAAAACGCTGTCAGATGAAATCAGAAATCAACTAATAGAGATATCCAACTTCCTCGTCTCTTGCCCCTGAAATTAGTTTGACAGCTTGTTGTAGTTGTTCCATCTGTGAATACTTGAGAGGCGTTTCGAACAGCTGAAAGTCTTCCCCTTCGAAATAATGAGGTGAAGCAGAGCATTTTTTTTAAAAAGCGATCGTTATCTGAGCGTTATTTCAAATTCATATGTTTCACCCCGAAAAGAAGGAGGAGCTTAAAACACAGATTGTGTTCAGAAGGTACATTCGTATACCTGGAAGTATATTGGAATGCGCTGATCATTGACACGTTAAATTTGAATTCAAATATTTTGCCTTTGAAATATTAGAAAATAGGTAAAGCAAAAGGGTTTTAATATGATTTTGTGATTGAATTCAATTTGTAAATAATCATTCACAATTCATAATAATGCAATGATCATGAAATAGAAATTTTGCAAATTCACACATGTATGTATGTATGTCTGATCGTTCGTTTTATACATAAATTTACAGAAAACAACTTAATTCCTTGAATTATTTCGTATTGTCACTTTAACATTGTATATCTATCGATTACAAACACTTCATTTTGCTAATTAATTCGATTTAATTGTGTTGCAGCAGAAGTCATTACTTGAAGCATTTTAGTTTTCGACTCATATCACATATAAACTGTGCAGCAAAATTTGAAAATTTGTCCTACATATCCATTACACGCAGTTCGTAAAGATTTGCTTTAATTTTAAAATGCAACTTGTGAAAGAAACTTCTTTTTCGCATGTTATAATACTATTTAATTTGCTAAACTTGACGAACATCACTCATGGGATATTTCCAGATCGTGGGCAAGTTAAACACATTGGAAATGTATTTGACACTCCTACGGGCAAAATATGATTTGGAGGGGTAAACAGCTGATCAAAAGACACCACTTGTGAAAGTAGGCGTAAAATATAGCTTCCAAATAAAGAAGTATGCGTGTTTTGCGGTTGGGCATGGTATTTTTGGCTGGAAAGTTGAATATCTCTATTAGTTGATTTCTGGATGGAATCAAGGGGCAAGAGAGGTAGAAGTTGACTATCTCTTTAATACTTCATCTCTGCTCTAAAGCCTTAAGAGTTTCTTCCCGTCGGAGAACTGTCAAAATTCCATGTGTGTCATCTAGTACCAAAATTCGTATCGTAGTGGACGACCTCTGTGAGTGCCATACTTTCCAGTGAACGATTATATGTAAGATCTTATTTTCTGTTCAGTGGAAGAAAATACATTTATTCCTGCAGTAAACTAGGAAACGTGAAATGTCAACTGATGATTTAAGATAGGTATGGTGATTTTTGTTGACCTTTTGAAATTTCATTTTAAGTGTATTGTTCCGTTCATAAACTTGAGTGTCAATTTTAATGATAATATAAGGAAATTTTGAGTTTGTTTTCAAGAATAGTGTCCAGCTACCATGGCTACTGCTGATAGTTCATCAATGCGATTTAGTGACCACACTTTGGATAAAGCTACTAAGGCAAAGGTGACACTTGAAAATTATTACAGTAATCTTGTCACACAATATGGAGAAAGAAAGCAACGTTTGGCGAAACTTGAAGCACAACTTAAAGATGAAACTTTGTCTGAATCACAAAAGCAAGAAAAAAGACAACAGCATGCGCAAAAAGAAACGGAGTACTTACGGCTAAAACGACTTCGATTAGGTGTCGAAGATTTTGAAGCATTAAAGGTTATTGGAAGAGGAGCCTTTGGAGAAGTGCGTCTAGTACAAAAAAAGGATACTGGTCATGTGTATGCTATGAAGGTTTTACGGAAAGCAGATATGCTTGAGAAAGAACAAGTTGCCCATGTAAGAGCCGAAAGAGATGTTTTGGTGGAAGCGGACCATCAATGGGTGGTTAAAATGTATTATAGTTTTCAGGTATATTTTGAGAATTTAGCTTACAGAATTTAACGTGCATAAATGAATATATAAATCGTTGTAGGATCCAGTAAATTTGTACTTAATTATGGAATTCCTGCCTGGTGGTGATATGATGACGCTGCTTATGAAAAAGGACACGCTTTCTGAAGAATGTACTCAATTTTATATCGGTGAAACTGCTTTAGCCATCGATTCAATCCACAAGCTTGGTTTTATACACAGAGATATCAAACCGGATAATCTTCTTTTAGATTCAAGAGGTCATTTAAAGGTTTGTTATATGTTTTGTATATGAATGTTTTGGAATAGTGTACGTAATCAGAAATTTATAAATATTTGCTTACTTCCGCAATTTATTGAGATTGTTGACACTTAAGCCACTGATGTCGAAATACGAAATATTTTGCAGTTAGAATTTTGGTTCTTGTATGATATAAGGCTGAAAAACACGAATGTAAAATCCATGCCAAAAAATTTGAGTTTAATTTAAGGACAAAAAAATCATTTTTATTCAATGGAAATGTAGGTATATAATGCAGTACGTTGTCGATTAACGCAGCCTCGATTTTCGCAACACCTATATTGATAGACTGAAACTCGATAATTGCAACCACCATTGTTTCTATTAGTTGCGATAATCGAGAATGCTCTATATATATAAATAATAAGAGGTCTATCATTCGTATACGTGATACTTCGCGAAACAGTTTTTTGCTTCGGAATAACGCAAGCGAAAATTATACATCGTCATGTCTTTTATCGGCCCATCATTACCAGTTCGATTTTTTCAGCTTTCAATCTCCGATAAAAAACAAATGAATTTCTTATAAACATGTCGAGAAAATGGTAATCAATTCTGGTTGCCATACCCTGGCCGTCTACAGACAGTCTTCACAAAACTCTGGATTTGCAAACAATTATTACAATACAACTTAAAACAGCTTACCAAAAAGGTTCGATTGAGCTGTTGGAACCAAAATCACAAATAATGTACACGTCTGTGCACAATAATATTCACAGAAATACTGTCTTGCCGTTGTTAAGCTCTGGCCGCATTGATCTTGTCGTGTGACAGTCATTTCTAGTGAGCCAGGACGAGTTGGCTTCTTTTTGTATTATGTCTCTTATAGTCCAGTATAATGCACTGATCGGTGGTCAGACCCTTGTCTGGGTAGTTCGTCTGCTCTCTCGTTCCCTGCTTTTGAGCTGTGACCTGGAACCCAGCAGAGTTTGATCTTATGGTGGCTGATGGACCTTAGTGAGTCGCCGCAGTAGGAAGACACTACCTGTATCTGGGAGTCTAAAAGATTCCTGTTTGTGTAGGGTGTCCGAATAGAATCCGGCTCCAGCACCAGTGTCCATTTTTGAGTGAAAAGGGCAATCTCGCCACTTGTCTCTGTCAGGAAACAGAATTGGTATTTTGAGGGAGAAATCGTTATGGGGAGATATATAGTCGGTTGTAACAGCGAGGCTACTGTGATCATGTCTCTTTCCCATCTATTATTTTCATTATGACTGCTTGTTTCGAAAGAGAGGATTTCCTTAGTCTCAGAGCGCTTTTTGCGTCGCAGCCTTTTATGAATAAGTCAAGAGGAAGGAGATGAATAATCATGTCCAAACCTGCTTGCGACGTGCTTCTTATAGCTTTTTATGTTGTCCGCCAGACTAGGATCCCATAGGTAATAATCACCCCTATTCTCGTAGTTGTGTCACCGAAAAATATATGTCACTGTGACAATTTGTATTTCTTAGTCACTTTATGTGGCGTTTGTCACCCACCCGATGATCTTGTGTATTCCCTTAGTCACATTTTATGAAAAAGTGAGATAGAATGTGAGTGATTTTGTCACTTGCATTTTTGTGGGTGACACCGAAGGACGCAGAATAATTATGTTACTTGGAATCGAAATTTATTTCAGCTAGGCTCCCGTTTATTTTGCCATTGCAAAAGGTTTTAATCGTTGGAGAAAAATTAAATTGAAATTTTTTGTAAAAAGGCTGAGAAAAAAATAATCGACTTCGGTCCTCCACTGCGCGATTGATTGTTGGTGAAAAGTTCAACACATCAAATCACACCCGGAAATAAATTTTTTTATTTTTCAAAAATGAAATTTAGCATTACCTTTTTTCTTCTGTCATTTGAAATGTAATCCATCCGGGACAATTTTCTGTTTCCGAATTTGCAACACTTCGATTAGGTTTTTGGAAATTGTTGGCATTATAATCATTCGCCATTGCTTGTTCTCAGAATGCATCCTTCGATAACCTGAAATATATATGTACATATGTATGTATGGATGTACATATGCAGCTTTAAACCTGGATTGGTTTGTCTAAAGGGATTTGTGTTGGTTGATTATCAAAACCTTCGTAAATCTTCTTTCGCTTGTGTAGTGCGATTATCAATCTACATATACACATTTTTCATCTAATATGAATCAATAAAAGCTAAAAACAATTATACCAACGTCGCGTCCTAGCAACGAATCATTCTAAAACTACAAATATTAGCAAAAACATCGAAAAACCTTACAAATGTTGCAAGTGTTAACCAAATGCATCGGGATTTTTCTTTTCCTGGTGAACAAAACCAGCTCAGTTTTCTTGGGATTTATATTCAAACTAGTGTTGGGTAGGACACGGATTTTTAATGAGTTTGTATGAGGTTTCAAAAAGTGAGGTGGTACAGTGTCCCACATCATCTGAGGTGTACAATTTGTCACATTAGCATGACTTCCATAAATCATTATGTGGATGGAATTGAATGAATGAAAATGAAATGAATTTTTTTTGTTTTTGATTTTCATACATACGTACATATATTTCAGTAAGTATAAGCAGATATAAGCGATAAATTGTTAGTTAAATGATAATGTGCCATACATTTTCCTTCCTCCTATAATGAATTGTTCAGTTGAATACAGAATTGTATTGTATTGTGCTGCAATACATGGTTTCCATAAATGACAACAGAAACGAAAATGTCCCAACTAAGAACCAATATGACAAATTGTAGTCAATGAACCAGCGCACATACAATTTGATTTTTGGTGACGCATACATACTTCGTAATATAGGAATTATCGAGAGTATGACAAAAAATGAAGTGTGACAAATATTTTTTTGAGGTGTTGTGACATTTCTGTAGAGATGTATGGGACATTTGTAGTGCTTCTTGTATGAGTAACACAACACTAATTCAAACCGTTCTGTCTTGCCCACAAGTAGAGCTCCTTCAATGCAGCCTCCATTAGTTCGTTGATAGTTGGTAGAAATTTACCTTTTATCAAGATAACTAGGTCATATGTCTTTGTGCCTTTTCTCACGAAGATTTTAAGGATTTGGTTAACTGTAAGAAGTCACAGTAGTGGGGAGAGAACTGTGGTGTGCCTCTAGTTGTCGCCTTCCTCATAGAGCCGTGTCCAATCCAGCCGTACCGATCCAGAATACAATGGATTCGTCTACTTTAATATCTTCTAGAGCTGTTATTATGGCTTCTGTTTACATTGTCTCTCGATGTCGAGGAAGGCGGCCAATGTAAATTCTTTATTATTCAGCGAATCCTCAATTTCCCGTCCAACACTCTCAAGTGCACTTTCCACTGATCTACCTTTGAGGTAGGTGCGTTGCATAGGTTGTGGGACTTGATAAGTTCTCTGATGTCTTTCCAAGGTGTTTAGAAACGACCGGAGACTGTTGGCCTGTAGTATTTTACGGTCGTGTGGCCTAGTTTACCTGGGGTGGAATCGGCTAAGGCGATAGTTCAATGTCGTATTTTTAATTGTCACTGCGTAATGCTATCTCAAAAAATATGCGTCAAAATGGCATCACTTCCACTTGGTCGATTTATGTGCTATATTTTATATCCAAGTTTCCATTGTTTTTACAAGGATTTGCGGCTTTTTTTAGTGGCTTTCGAATATTTAGCACGCTTTCTATATACTGATTCACGCCTTGACTATAATTTTTTGCCTTGAATTTTTCATTGATTCGTATTCGATGAAAAATGTGAATAAATGTATTATTATCATTATTATAATTTTATTGACATGTAAGTAAATTACAAACTCAATGGTCTTAAAGCTGTGCTAGCCGCAAGGGAATTTTCAAGCTTTAGAACACATGGTATATTATACACATTGTTTATATTTTCTAGGTTAATATTTGATAAGAGGTAGGAGTGATTATGGTCTGTTGTGTGTTTGCAGGTAGAATTAATTTTATAGCAGGAAAGGATGTGGCATGAGGAGTTTCCTTGTTGAATATGTGTTTATGTATAATGTAAGAATGTCCCAGTCTAAGCCTTATATATGGTGCACGCTTGTTACGAGGGACATTGTTAGACATTGCTTTGACATTGTGATTGCAATTTTTGTATGTGTGGTTGTAGTTTCAGCAGGTGGTTTTTATCTTAAATTTCCAATTTTCGAGAAGATAGTTTCTGATATCTTTTCTGTTGTATTGGTCGAATGCTGTTGAAGGTTGCTTTATAGCTGCCTTGGCTGCTGTCCCAGCCGCTTCGTTCCCTCTGATCCCGATGTGGCCGGGAACCCACACAAGCTTCTGTTGCTTATCGATGATTGCGGTGGAGTTTGATATATTTTTCACAGCGGATATTGTAGATAGACAGTCTGAGAATATTACGGTCTTTGTTTTTTGCGCATACCTTATTGCTTGAGTAAATGTTGACGTGAAATTCGTTAGTAGTCGTTTAGAGAGCACGGAACCGTTTTCATCGGCGAGTGCAAAAGATGGTAGCAGTAAGGAAGTCGGTTCTGTCTTCTAGATGAGGGAGTCCTGCTTCGGTGAGTATATTGTTGATTGGTGTTGATTAGGGCCGTTTAGCGTTTCTCATTTATTTTTCCCCAGTGAATGTCGAGCTGAAATTTGAGTCGTCACCAAGCTGTTTCCAGGTTCGAGCAAAATGCTCGACAATCTCTGTTGGGCAGGTTATTGTCTTGTTCCCTGTTTTTATGATTTTAATAGTGTGGTATGTATGTGCCTGTTAAGGTTTTGATATCAGACCAAATTTCTGGGATGTTGAATTAGGGTTGGTATTGGAGGTGAATCTTTAATATTTTTCGGATTTAACCATCATCCGCAACTTGGCGTTCAACTTCTTATCGAATATAAGATTAGAGTCTTTGGGTGTTTTCTTGAAGTTGTGCCAAGCTTTTTGCTTTTGTGTGCGGAGGAAGTTTATGTCCGCTTTCCACCAAGGAACTGGGTTTTGTGTGGTCTGTTTTTGTTTGCAGAATAGCGCGGTTTGCTACTGCCCGAATAAATTTTTGAATCAGTGCAGATTCTTTGTTAATATTCGGCGATATTTTTATTGTGATTGAAGTGATTGAAGTTACCGGTATTTAGGGTGATGAGTATGGGAATGTGATCGCTACTTGCCAGGTTATCGGAAATATTCCAGATGGATTTGGGAAGGCTAGATGAGGGACAGGTCTACATGGGTAAATGTTTTATGGATGGAGAAATGTGTGGACCGACCGTCATTGAGGATAGCTAACCCTGAGTTAGCAATAAAATGTTCCAACAGTTTAACACGTTTGTTGGTTTTCTCCGAACCCAATGGAGGGTCTATGAGTTCAAGTCGCCTGTTATTATGATTGGAGTAATTATTCCATCTATGACACCTTCAAGTTCAATAATTGAAAATGTTTGATCAGGGGGGATGTAGAGACATATTATGTTAATTTTGGTGCTGAGGGTGATTTCCACTCCTATTGCTGCCATATTTGAGTTTATTGTGATGGGTTTATTTTAGGGACGGATTTGTAAACAAGGAGGCAGACGCCTTGTTTGGAAGTTAAGTAAGAGTCGAGATTGTGGAAGTATGGAGCATATTATTTTGGTGAAAAGGGTTGCACATCGAATGGAATATGGGAAATGAAGCTTGGACGTACGTCATTGATTAACAGCTGCAGTTCATGGAGGTTGTAGAACACTAAAAGTTGTGCCTATAGGTCGAAGTGTTTTTTTTACCAATGCAAATCCCTTTGACAAAATTTCTTTGTATTGTGTTTGTGTGTGGATTAGCAGGAGATATGCCCTTTGCGGAGTATGTGGGTTGGAAACGGTCAATAGTAAGGAGAACGAGGCCAGTGCAGCGAATTTGGTTTTCAGTTGTTGGTTTTTTGAATTTGTACACGTCTGTGCCAACTTGCGCTTTCATTTCGTTTACTATTTCTTCCTTGGGCAAGTTGATTAGCCAGTGGGCGTATACGGTACTCTTACAGGAGTTTAGGTTAGTCTGCAGTTTAACCGATATTGGGCAGAGATTTGCAAGCCACTTTTTCGGATTTCGCGAGGAGGAGTAGGCTCCCGTCCCGTAACTCCGAAATATTATCATAGCCGGTGCTAATGCCGTCGATAGCTCTTTTAAGTAGAAATGTGCTGACAGACAGAAGCGAAAAAGTAGGTACGAAATAGATGTTGGCGGCTTGAAAGTAAGACGGTGACTGTGAATAAATTTACAAATAATAAAAAAATGTTGCATACCATTGTTTATATGGAAAGTATATATTTACTTTCTTGGTTTTTGTATGTATTGATAAATGCATTGCATTTGTCCCTAATATATTGAACAAAAATACATGAAAACGACAACTATTTAGCTGTCAAATGAAATCGGTCGCAAATGTACGACTCATAAATTGACAATCACCATACACACCATACGATAATCAACTATCGCATATCGCCTTAGCCGATTCCATACCTGCTTTAGGTATGAAAACTGCTTTTACATCTCTCTACTGGATGTACCCCGCTCGCATGCAGTTGGCGAAGATGCTTACGAGTTAAGGTACAGTGCGGTTTTGTGATTTTTTTAAATTTTGCATCGAGATTTAAAAGTTTTGAACGAGTTTGTCCGTAATACTTTGTCCTCTGTGATAATTTCTTCTATTACTTCTTCAGTTGTGTTTTTACAACCTGGGAAGTGAATTTCAGTCAGCAGTTCTAAAGATTCCTGGCTGGATTCAGGGTCCTTGGATATTATTGGATTTATTTATAATTGCATCGCGACCTATAGATCTATTGTGTCCCTATCCATATCTTTACTTTCTTAAGAGCTCCCCTCCCATGCAGCACTTTTCGGAGTTGTATTGCTCCTATTGCGCGAAGGTGAAAGAGACTCATAGAGTATTCTCTGTAAGCCAGTTTCCTTTAGGAATCTGAGAATGAGAGCTGGTTCTAGTGACTTCAATTCTTCATCTGATATTAGGTGTTTGCCCAGATATCTTTGTCTTTTGTGGGCTGACGCCGCACCAAATCCCAGTAAATTTTCTGGAATTTCATTAGATTCTCCGCAGAATCTGCAGACCTTCGTCTGATACTCCAAGTTTCTAGGAAGACTGTTAGGATACGCTCATTCATGCTCATTCTGATATCATCTTCAAACATCTTGCTGTTATGTTGACCCAAGAGTTGCTTGTCCTGCTTCATACCATGTGCGTTGTTCCATGCATCTATACAGTGATATGGCGCATATGTATTAGTTTTGTGAGCAAGCTGAAAGGAGAATGGGTTTGTGAAATTTGAGTGGAATAAGAGCACATATGACATTTTTACGGGAGAGGCATGGTTCTCAAAGCCCTCAAACTGTATATGAAATAAGCGATAGGCGAGACGATAGTGATGGTCTTACATGATACAAATCATCGACGATATCACCGAAGAGAATAGACTGGACGATAGTCGTCTGAAAAATTAGCGAAAAGAAAATACACGACTAATTATAAATTCGTATTTATTGAAAGACAGTATGAATGCTGACAGATCCGCAATTATCGTGTTAAATGCTATCTTCTCTTCCTTGCATGATGTTAGCTATAATTCGTAATTGGATGTAATCTAGTACATTTAGGCGCGAACATTCCGCCCACCTTGAACCGATAAAAGGGTTAGTTCAATTGTCAAATTCCTCATTATTGGACGATCAGCTGTTCTTAAAGTGACTACAGGAACTCTGCCGTCTGCCCCTGGATGCTCATTTTCAATTGTCAAATTCCTCATTATTGGACGATCAGCTGTTCTTAAAGTGACTACAGGAACTCTGCCGTCTGCCCCTGGATGTTCATCCAATACTCTCCCCCATTCTCCACTTGCCAGGAGGGATGTGTCTTCACGTAGGACTACGAGATTTCCAACAGCGATATTAAGACGAAGTTTTGTCCATCTGGCATGTTGCATGCTGCAGCTGCACAAAATATTCGCTGTGCCACCTTCTCCAGAAATGTGGATGCATTTGCGAAATTAAACGCCATCGAGTGTTTAATGTTGTTTTAATGTCGCAGTTGTTGTGCTCTGGAACCATTTTAAGAGGTGCTTCGGGGTCAACACTTGAAGATCATTGACATCAGCTGACGACGGACAAAGGGGTCTCGAATTGACGCAGGCTTCAATCTAAGTTAAAAGAGTCGATAATTCTTTGAAGGTTAATAGTTACTCTAATAACGTTCTCCGCAAGTGAAACTTCGCCCGCTTCACAGCTGCTTCCCAGTATCCTCCCATATGTGGTGCTGCGGGGGGTTGAAGTGCCACACCGTAGAATCAGCTGCAAGATATCTGAGGACGTGTTCGTCATTAGTTGCCTCTTCAAAGAATTTTCTGAGCTTCCTTCCAGCGCCGACGAAGTTGCACCCATTGGCGATGAACAATTCTTTGCAGTGACCCCGTCGAGACACAGACCTCTTGAAAACGGCGATGAATGTTGACGACGAAAGGTCGCCAGCTAACTCCAAATGCATGGCACCAGTCGACATGCAGATGAATATGGCCACGTACACTTTCACAGCCTTTGAACCACGCCCTTTGGAGAATCGAAGTCGGAATGGTCCTGCAAAGTCAACTCCACTTCTCAGGCAAAGGCGACATGATTCTGCCCTTGACTTCGATAGATCGCCCATAAATTGCACCTGAGTTGAATGCTCGTACCTTCTGCACTTTACGCATGACTTGAAGATTTTGCGTAAGAGATTACGTCTTCCTATAACCCAGTAACGACCCCACAGTATAGCGAGCATTGTTTGAGGATCTGCGTGTAGGTACATACGATGCACATCTTGGCATATTAATGTGGTTAAGCTTCTGTCGGGAGTAGTATGGGATGAAAATGATAAAAAGGGATTTAACATGACCAATTTGCTTTGACGCTTATGAGGCTGTTTCAGTTGCAATCGCTATTCAGCGTCTTCAAAATAATGTTTTTAGGTGAGTTTTATCTAAAGTAATTTGCTCAAGTGCAGTCGTCGTCTAGCTCTCGCAGCTACGCATCGTGTATATTTCAGCAGCGGCAATTATTGAAAGTGCAGTTATTTAACACAGTTACTTCAACTTGTGTTTTTCTTCATTTTGTGACAAAATTAACATACATTTATACTGTTATATAGTGTTCTCCACCCCACGTTCACTAGGAGCCAAGATGAGAGGAAATAGGTTCGGCGGGTTGCCTACCGAGGCGCCCGCTGAATCCCCACCACATACACGCTCTAAACCGGTAAATCTGGAAAAGTTTCCAGGTCTTCCTACGACAACAGCGAAAAACCCTAAATTCAACCTTATTACTCTTAGAGATGAACAAAAACCACTTACTAGCATAAGTATATTCATTTTAAAAAAAGCAATTGACGGAATCAGCAAAGAATATGAGACAATTAATCAGCTTCGTGGCGGGAATATACTGGTTTTAGCTAAAAACAAAAGAACTGCAGAAAAATTCATATCAGTAACAAATCTGGCAAATCAGTGTCCCGTTACAATCAAGTACCAAACAAATTTGAACGCATCAAAAGGCATTGTCTATGCACCATGTCTGATTAACGTACCAGAAGCTGATATCGTTACAGAAATGAGCCCCCAAGGTGTGAGTGATATTTACAAGTTAACCAAAATGATTGAAGGCAAGCTTCGTCCATCTGGGGTTATGTTATTAAAGTTTGACCTCTACAAGCCTCCAAGTTCCGTCGAAATTGGGTGGTATAAAACTAAAGTAAATGAGTATATACCCAACCCTATGCGTTGCAAAAATTGCCAATTACTCGGCCATACAACTAAAAAATTTACGAAGACCCCATCATGCGAAACTTGCAATTTTCCACCTCATGCTCCATCTAACTGCACACGCACCATGTGTGCTAACTGTCTTAGCACAAGTCACACCTCTTCTGACCGTAGCTGCCCAAAATATATTGAAGTACTCACCATCAAAACAAGAAACAAAACGCATATATAATCAACAAAACCCCGTCACAATTCCACCCGATTCAATGAACTTCTCCGAAATAACCAACCAAATCACTGACACAACCAATGGGAAACATGTACCAAAAGAAAAACTAAATAACAGCTCTATAGCTACCGAAAAATCATCTTTACATAAACCTACTACTTCTAAACAAATAACTATCCAAAACAACAAATCACATCAACACTGATATTGAAATTCAACCGACTACACAACCTCTATTTAACATACCAACAACTGAAGGACCTAAATCTTCAAACTCTTCCTCTCAAAACAACATTAATCCCACATCACCAATATCAAACATAACTCAAAAACTCATAAGTGAAAATACCTATTACACTCCATCTACTCAAACTACTAATAAATCTCAACTTAACCCAAATAAGAAGCACACGTCTTCACACTCAAGACACGATAATGATGAATCTTAATAGACTCAACAAGGCCAACCCCACCTACCCCGCCATCCACAGGACGCCCATCCTGAGCCCAACCATAAGCACACACCATCCAAATACAGGATGGCGGGGTTGCAACAATACCATCATAACACCAGACAACTCTATCCAACCACCTCTTACTAGTTCTGCAATGAAAATCATTTAAAGGAACATAAATAATTATAACGAACTACTTATTTTAATTAAATCCAACTCTCCTAAAATAATAGACCAAGAAACTCACTTAACTTCCTCTAATAATATCCCCATCCCAGTTAATTATGACTTCATCTGTCTAAACCAAGCTCATAGCTCCTACGGCGGTATTGCACTCTTAGTACACCATTCCTTACAGTACATTCGGTTAAACCTTAACAATTACTTTGATGCCCTTGGGATCACTGTTACTTCCAAACTAAAATTCTCTATTATTAATGTTTATATTCATCCCCAGCAATCCCTCAATACAAATAATCTAAAAAATTTCCTAGACCATCCTCAACAACCATCTCTTATTCTAGGCGATTTCAATGGCTGGCATTCTAGCTGGGATTCGACTATCAATTACTCAATGATGGTTCCCCTACCCACTTCAGCACCCACCACTTCTTTACCAATATCGACCTTTCATTCTGCTCCCCAAGCCTAGCTATTGACTCCAAATGGAATCGATTTGATGACTTATGCGGAAGCGACCACTTTCCCATAATCATCTCAATGTTTCACTCAAATCCTACCTCTTCCAAATTTAGACCGAAATTCAAAATTGAAAAAGCCGATTGGAACCTGTACCAAAAACATTTAGATGAGTATAGTACTATTCGCCCTTGTAGTAGTAATATTAATAAGGAAGCAGCCAATATCCACAAAATTATCCTACAAAGCGCTAACAAATCTATCCCTCATTCCTCCCCTTCAAAAACCAATAGAAATGTCCATTGGTGGAACAAGGATCTGGAACTTCTTAAAAATAACAAAAATAAACTCTTGCAATCCCTGATGCGCAACATTTCCTCAGAAAATAGTTTAAACTATAAAAGAGCCAACGCTCAATTCAAAAGACAAGTTAAATTGGCAAAAAGCGAGTCCATCCATCATCTCACATCAGAAATCAACCCTACAACACCTACGGCCAAAATCTGGAATTCAATAAGAAGATTCTGTGGTCTTAAATCAACTCCACTATCCATTCCATTCACTCCACAGAACCCACTTACATTAACATTACAGACCCATTTGAAATTGCAAATCACCTAGCCAGTTATTGGTCCAAGGATACGAGAGATTCCAATTTTCCTCCATCCTTCTGCCGAAATAAACTCCAAACTTCCTGTACAATAACTTATTCCATACCCCACAATGCTGTAATCATTGATGCGGACATTTCCCCTTCTGAACTAAGCTCAGCATTAAATATGCTCAAAGGGAAAACACCAGCAAACGACAGAATATCGTATCCTATGATAAAGAACCTTTCTCCCGCAATGAAACACTATAACGCGATTTTCCATAGCAATATTCCCCAATTATATAAAAACAGCACTATTGTCCCCATCCTTAAACCAAATTCCGACAATACTTGTTGTGCTAAAATTATCGACAAAATAGTTGCCAATAGACTCTGGTGGTTTGTTTACCGTAATAAGCTGCTCAGTAGTCACCAAATGGGTTTCAAAAGAGGAAAATCTGTAAACGAATGTTTATTGTATCTAGACCATCTGATAACAAACTCACTATCAAAAAAAAGCCACCTGTCACTCATTTCACTTCATTTTGCAAAAGCATTCAATAAAATTGTTGACCAACTTAAGTCCTGGAAAGTAGGACCACACATCATCAGTTATATATGCAATTTCATGACCAATAGAAAAATTGCAGTACGTATTGGAAATGCATATTCCGCTCCTGTTCTCCTCTATAATGGCATTCCCCAAGGTTCACCTTTATCCGTTCCACTATTCCTCATATCTTACAACAAATTATCCCACATTATATCCCTCCATAAAGAAGTCAAATTCTGTGCATATGCAGACGATTTTACAATTGTTAAAACTCTTAATAAAAATAACACCTCTGCTATCATTAACCTTGACCCCATTTTTCAAGACATCCTCTCATGGTGTGAATATTCTGTAGCAAAATTATCCCTAGAAAAATGTAAGCATCTTCATATATGCCGGAAACACAAATGCTATTGTAGTATCCTATCAACCTACATTAATTTAGATAACGTTCATAAAATGAAAATATTAGGCATAATCTTTCAAAAAAATTACAGATGGAATGCGCACATAAATTTTATTCTTCCGGCCACTATTAACAAGTTAAAACAATGCCGCTATTAGAAAATCCCTTAACGCATTTCGTACCACTCCCATCAACCACCTCATGTTCGAAGCAAAAATGCTATTCATAGAAAATTTGCGCTTTCAGTCCACTTTAAAATTGTTTAAATCATCCCTAAATTGTAAAGACACTCTCCTTTTAAAAATTTACTCCAACACAAAATTATGTCGAAATAAAAAATATTGTTTCTTGTATTTTCTTGTATTGATCGCTCCAGGACTCTCTGTAACAATCTTTTAATTCCCTATAAACCTATCGAAATTCTCCGCCTTCCCCACCCTCCATGGCTATTTCAATCTTCATCCGTTATCTCTTCTCTTAGAAAGTATAAAAAAGGATGTAGCCCTTCTGAAACATTTCGATCGCTATTCCTTGAACTCAAAAACTCATTAAGTGACTTCACCTTTATCTATACTGATGGCTCTAAAATCGGAGAAAACGTTAGTTTTAGTGTTACTTCCGAATCCAAAATAATCTTTTCATATCTTCTTCCGCCTTTCACTTCAATTTTTTCGGCTGAAATTATTGCAATATTTAAAGCTCTTCAATATACTAAATTATCCAATAAAAAAATTGCCATATGTACTGACTCACTTTCTTCCATTGATGCCAACATAAACGATCACAACTATTACCGACATCTCCTTCATATCCAATCTCCGAATAGAAGTTATATGGATCCCGGGTCACTCCGAGATAATAGGCAACGAGCAAATTATCTATCAATGACTACATTAGTAAAGTAAATCCTTATATTTCTCGTCATGATATCACAAAAATAACAAGACTAGGACTTGGTCACTGCAGGCTTGCACATGAGCATTACATGAACAAAAACATATCCCCTCTTTGCACTGCAACCAAAGTCAAATTAATATTCCCCATATCCTATCAGATTGTCCTACTCTGCTCCCAGCTAGACGCAAATTCTTTCCCCAAAATAATCCCACAGACCTCCTCGCTAACCCTACCATAGATAATATTAAAACTATTATAAAATTCCTAACATTTTCTGATTTATATTAATACTGTATAAGCAAACAATTGTATTAACCATAAAGTCTAAGGCTATTACGCTCTGGCCTAAGGCTATTACGCTCTATGCTTTCAAATAAATAAATAAATTAATTAATTTGTTCAAGTGATTGGGGGAGAGGAATTTTAATTCCCTTGCGGGCTTTGATTGTGCGGCGTATGTTTTTTTATAAATCTAAATTAGTATGCAGTTACGTACCTCAACTTGAAGATGATAGAATACCGTCCGACGAGATCCCAAATTTCGGATTTATGTTGACTTGCAGCTAAATTCACATTAACGAGATCTGACCTTGGGTCAATGGAAGTAACAAAGACCTGTTGCGGCGGCCATGATGGCTCACATTGAGCTAGCCATTGAGGCCCCGTCCCACCAGAGAGCGACATCCTTCAATTCATTTGCGATACTGCTATGATGTTGGTGATCCAGGCGATTGCCACTGCCTGGAATCTGTGAATCGGAAAAACGACGGCCTTCATCACACACGTCATTAGCCCAGCCAAGAGTGACGCAGCACACAATTCCAAACGTGGTAAGGATATCGGCTTGATGGGAGCTACTCGAGTCTTGGCGGTAAATAACCGGACAGTAATCTGGCCACTGGATCTAATAGTCCTTGCGTAGGCAACAGCTGCGTATGCGGCTTGTGATGCGTCGGCGAATCCATGAAGGTCTGTGATTGAGTTTGGTTCACCAGGAGCTAGCCATCCTGTTACTTTTATAGCTTTGATGTTGGGAAGACTAATGTAGTATTTAACCCATTTTTGCGTTATAGGCTGAGGCACGGCTTCATCCCAATCAACTTTCGGCCTCCAAGGATGTTGAAATATGATCTTGGGAACAACTGTTAAAGTTAAAGTAAAGTAGTCCCAGTAGTTTGAACAACTTGGCAGCATCTGAAAGTAAGAGCCTTTTAGTTGATTTCGTTGAATCTACGTCATGAACCTGCACTGCATATAGAAGGTTGTTGAATGCTGGATCCCACTGGAGGCCTAACGTCTTAACGCTATCGGAATTGGTTAGCTCCAACGTTTGCTTTATTTCTACGCCTTCCGTAGGAATTTAGCTGAGAACAAATCTTGAATTTGGTGACCATTTTCTCAATGGAGATCCGCCTCGATTTAGCATTTGTGCAAGCTGGATATGCAAAACTCGAAAATCTTTCTGGCTGTGCGAGCCAGTAAGAAGATCGTCCATGTAGAAGTCACGTTGGGCGATTTGTGGAGCGGTAAGGAAATTGTGATCTTCCTCAATCGCTGATTGTTGTAGAGATTTGAAGGCTAAGTGAACAGCCGAAATCGAAAATCCTTAATTTCTTCTTGAGGCGTTCGATGCCATACACGTTGGAGGTTAGTGTGTGATTGTCCAATCGAACTTGGCGGTACATTTAGCCACATCCACGTACGCACATCGCATACCGGTGAGTCCGAAGGCGAAGCAATATTGTGATGCGATCAGGATGGAGTTGTGGGCCAACTAACTGCGCGTCAGTAAGCGAGAATCCGGAACTCAATTTGGCTGAAGCCTTGAACGCATCTCTGAGCTTGGTGGTACTGCTGGATTCATTTACAACGGCTCTGTTGGCATATAAAAATGTACGGGGATTGGATGTCACTCACCTCTTCCATGTGCTCTAAGTCGATGGACTCTTGCGACGTATTGCGATTGACGTTTCGGATCCTTTGCGAATAATTTCTCCATTCGTAGTAATGTTCGAACTGCTGCGTATCGAGAATTACCGAGAGAAATGTTGGGTTTGAAAACCAATTTCACCACATAACGTCCATCGTCGCGACGAGAGTGAGTTTCATTAAAGAACTTTTCGCACATCTGCTCTTCATCGGTGAGATGTCTTACCTCTGGTAATTCTTCCAGGTGCCAGAATTTGGTTACTGCTTTTGTTAAGCCATTCGAATCGCCAGCGATGGTCATAGGAAAGATGAATGCGTTTCCAGGGCTGGTGACTTTTCCAAGTAATACCCAACCTAGAGTGGATTGTTAAATCGCAATCGCAATGTCTGAAAATTGTACTAAATGTGATCAAATGTGCATGCCACTACATAATGTAAACACTGCTACGAATGATGTCACAGCTGATGCCGGTGAGCCTTCATCCATAGAAGAGGTTAGTGAACTCGTAACAACAGAAGAGTTGATTGAACCGGCGAACCAACAATGGAATACGGTTAAAAAAATCGAAATGAGAAGAGAAGTAGACGAATTATTGGCAAAGACACGAACTACACCGAAGTGGAGGTGATATCAGAGAGAAAATGGATTCATCTCTCTCGTTTTTCTACAAATACAAGAGCAGAATCAATTGTTGCATATGCATAAAAAAAAACTTGGAATCCCAGCAAATCTCTTCGCCTGTTTCCCTCCTCTCCAAAAAAGATGCTGATCTAACGGCATTTAAATTCGTCAATTCGTCTCGGTGTTCCTGCATGTATCATCACTGATGCAATGAAAGCTGATACCTGGCCCCTTAATCTATAACTTTGAATTTATTTCTGATAACAACATCTCATCGTAATGGGTGATTTCAACCTTGGAGACATTAAATGGTCTTATTCAAGTGAAGATAAGTGTTTGAAACCGTATAATATTAAAACTGATTGTGAATTTACGTTTCTTGGTTCTATGTTTGCACTTGATGTTACTCAAAAAAATTATTGTCTTAATTCAATTAAAATAATTCTTGATTTAGAGAAGCCTTATACCCTTAATGTCAAATTCGATTCATCACATAGCTCTATGTTTAGATTTACAATGTAATACACCGTCTATAACATATCCCAAATATTATGAAGCTAAATACAATTTTGCCAAAGCAAATTACGATGGCCTGAACAATTATTTACTTTTGGTGGATTGGGATAACATTTTTTCCGGTTTAGAACTTAATGAAATCTATAAATAATTACTAAACATATTGGACTATGGATTCAGTAAGTTTATTCCACGTGTAAATAAAAGGAAATTTAAATTACCATGGCAAAACAAAAGATTACAAAATTTAAAAAAATGCGAAAAATAAAACGTTGTTTTTATTTAAAAATAAAATAAAAAATGTTTTTGTCAATTAGTAGAAAATAAGAATGTCTGAATAAGTTTTAATGTATCCTAAATGTTTCTGGTCATTTTTGAATTCTAAAACAAAAATTAATGGAACTTTGATAAATATGAAGTTTGAAGGAAATAAATCTCATAATACTTGCGAGCTATTTGCAAAGTTCTTTGAATCAGTGTATGTCGATCACTCAAGAATTAATCCATCTTCTTTCAAAGAAAATATTTATAATGTGAGTATTGACTCACTGTACTTATCATTAGATGATATACTGCAAGGCATTTAATCCTTAAACTCTTGCCGAATTCCAGGTCCTGACAATATTCCCGTTGATGTTCTCAATCAGTGTAAATCATCCTTGTCGATCCCATTCAAAATTTTGTTTAATTTATCTTTGTCTTCTGGTACATTTTTGGGTGAGTGGAAACTGCTTTGTAACACCGATATTTAAAGCTGAACTTAGATTCCAAGTTGAAAATTATAGGGGCATCTCAAAAATGTCGGCTATTCCAAAGCTCTTAGAATTGATTGCAGCAAAAAAGATATCACAACAGCAACATGGATTTGTTTCAGGTAGATCTGTATTAGCAAACCTAACATTATTCGCAAAATACCTGCTTGACTCAGTTGAGTCGGGATATCAAGTGGATGTTATTTATACAGATTTTAAAAAGCCTTTGATACAGTCTGCCATACCGTACTTTAATATAAGTTAAAATCATTTGGAATTCATTCGGTTATTCTAACCTGGATTGTAAGTTACTTATCCAATAGGATACAAATTGTAAAAATCGGTAATTGTCGATCAAGAGTTATTAAGGTATTGTCTGGCGTGCCTTAGGGTAGTCATTTAGGTCCACTTCTCTTTAACATATTCAAATGAAATCCCCTCAATCCTCAGTCATGCTAATTGTCCTATGTATGCTGATGACCTTAACATTTTCCTCCGTATTGAAAGGGTTTGTGTAAGAATCCAAAGATTTAAATCTACTATATAACTGGTGTAACATTAATCGACTAATGTTAAATATAAATAAGTGTTTTCTGTTTACCACCTAATGTTGCCTGTTGTCTATGAATATTCTATATGTGGATCTACCATTTCCAGAAAAACGGAGATTACAGGTCTTGGTGTGATTTTCGGCACAAAACTAACATTCTCGTTTCATATTGACTACGTAGAAGTTGTGCGCAATTCTCTGATCCCTATGCTCTTAAGTGTGTGTACATGTAAATTGTTCGTCCGATTCTTGAATATTGCTCTGTTGTACGGTGCGCGTCCTTTATGAACTCTGTCCTACGTCTAGAAATGGCTCAGATGTCATTCACAAGATTAGTAATTAAGCAAATGAAATGGAATCTTGATAGGAGGCATACTATCAAACAAGATGTACCTTAATCGCAATAGAAGCTTTAGAAAAAAGACGAAATGTTCATTGCATAATGTTCATCCATAATTTTTTCTTATCGTATCATCTGTCCTGAAATTCTTCAAAATGTATTGTTATATGTTCCAGAAAGAAGTCTTCTTACAAGAAAATTTTTATTCCAACCAAGACACTGCCATAATTGTGATTTTAACGAACCGTAAACTAAATGTACACGGTTTTCTAATTCTGTGGCGATAGAATGAAATTCAAATTATCTATTCCTAACATGGAATAAGCTTTGTATTATTTATTATTATTGTTATTATTTATTATTATTATCATTATTATTTATGATAAAATTATCATTATTATTTATTATTTATTCATTGTTGTAACTATTTTGTTTATTTATTTATTATTTTTTCATTGTTAATTTATTTGTATGTGGTATAAAACATTTCAATCATTATCTACAACAAAATATTTCTGTAATCTGGTAGAGTTAGAAATAGATAAATCTAAAAAAATCTCACTAGGGTATCAATAAGTGACGGGATGTTGTAATTAGGATCAGCTAAGCTTATTCCCTCGACGAATGTGTCTATAGAGGATAGCACCAGCTGTACCGTTACTTTGGAGTATCCCGCTGAAATTGCGCCTATACCCTCGATCGTAGTCATTGAAGACATGACCGAAGACATGAGCGAAGTATTCCTGGGTGTTGTCCAGTAATGCTCGAATGTTGCCTGCTGATTCGGACGATAACCTTTGCATTGAAAATAGCGCTTTAAAACGAGCATCAACGATGACGTGTTCAACGTTGTATCGTTTTTCAAGCAATTCCCATGCCTCAGTGTAGTTGCCTTCCGTTATGGGGAATGATTTGATCACATTTAGTGCTTCAGCGTGCAGACTGCATCAGGGCACTTTTAAGCTTTATCAATTGTCTGTTAAAATTGGATAAAGCGATAGGTTCCATTCCTCAGTCTGCTCTCTTTGAGCCTCCTCTGTCGACAGTGAATTTTCTCCACAGGTATGATGGTGATCTTTTAAAAAAACGTAAGGAAGGAATCTAAGTCCACTTCATCGAATGATTCCGCCTTCTTGCTATTGTTCAACAGGCGTTTTATTGCGTTTCTATAGACATCCCGTTTGATGCTAGACATTTTAAAATCGTTCAAAATCTAATACAGGAACTAGTCACTTAAAGGCGGTGATTGTGCAGCACAGAAAAAAAGTTTACTGGTTATGCTTGACAGTGAAGCGTTAGTTAACAGAAAACGAGTGCGAGATTATCGAATGTGACCATAATGTTCGCGTTGGAACCAATAGCGAAAACTACAAAAAGAAAATACACGTCTAATTATAAATTCGTATTTATTGAATGAAAATATGTGTGAATCTCGTTCAGACTGCCTTTATTAACAGATCAGCAATTAGCTTGTTAAATGCTATGTTCTTCTCTTTCTTGCATGATGTTAGCTATAATTTGTAATTGGATGTAATCTAGTACATTTTGGCGCGAATAAGGTATCCACCAGAGTTTTACTCTGTTACTCCTACTCAGCTTTTTAAGCTTCTGTAGACATTCCCACACGAGCCTGGATTTGATGATATAGGAGTCTAGTGTCAGGTAGCGGCACGACCGTCCGACATTATTGCTGTCACAGTTGGTATAGTTCTTGTCAAGATTGATTTGAGTGCATCTGTCTATGCCATAGACTTCTGCTTAAAGATACTGGTGCATTTGCCCAAGGGTTCGTAGTGCTTTGTCCGCGGTCCAAATACTCCTGCCCCTGTTCCTTCATCAGTTCTTGATCCATCCGTATACCATTTTACCGTATTACTGCTCAATTTGTGGACTATGGATTCATTGCTCTAGCCTTTTTTGGTGCTGAGCTTAATAGTAAGCTCCATTTGGGAATTGAATTTCCTAATCGCGCCATCCTTCGGAATGGCCAGGAGTGGTGACTTCTCGATGTAATGCACCTGTCTTTTCCTATCCCTTCTATTGCCATTTTGCGACCACCAGATGCCTGCCAACCTCTGAACTTTGTTAAGTGTCTCTCTTGCGATCAGGTTGGTTCTTTTGGGCCATGCTATTGCACCGTATGTGATTGTTGGTCTAACAACTGTATGTACATCCATCTTAGGATGCTTGGACTGCAACCCCATGATTTGCCCTCTAAGCTTCTACAAATCATTAAAGCACGCGGCACCTTCCTGGTGATCTCTTCTGTGTGTCTTTTGAAGATGAGTTTGCTGTCTAAAATGACTCCTAGATATTTTACCTTTTTTACTGGAGCCAGTATTGTTTTAGTTGTTCCAGTTTGTGTTTTCTTGTGAAAGGTGCTATGGTGTTTTTTGCCGGATTTAAATTTAGCCCAGCTGACATGCACCACTCTTTAGTAATTTTTAGTCCCCATTCGATATCACACAGTGTCTGTCTCCTCCATCCATACGCTTGACATTTGATGCCGTGATTTGATAGTATCAGAAGTTCGTCTACCTCCTTGAGGACATCCTTTTGTTTTGTTGACTTTTATTATACCTTCTGATGTATGCGTCTCAGCTGTTCTCGTGCTGAGAAGTTCATACATCCATTTTGTCAAATGCTCCTTCAATATCCAAGTAAGCACATATAACTATTTCTTTCGCTTCATGGTCGATTTCGATAGTATCTGTCAGTTGGTATAGCCCAGTCTCTGTTGATCTGCCTGCTCTGTACGCGTGTTGACAGTGATGCATAGGAGATATAGTTAGTACTTCATCTCTTATGTAGTTGTCCACTTTTCCATCATTTTCAGCAGAAATGATGTAAGGCTGATCGGTCGGATGTAAGACTTAGGTAGGCTTGGTTCTTTCTTCCCCATATTTGGAATAATCACTACCTTTGCCCTTCTTCATTGGTTTTGTATTGTATATATACCAGTGCAACACAACTTCTAGTTATTTCTGTGAGGTATGGAAGCAGTTTGCTTTTACCTTTTTGGAGTTGGGCTGGTATAATTTCATCAACCCCTGTAGATTTGAATGGCTGAAATGAGCTTATTGCCCATTCCAGACGTCCTTTGGAGAATATCTCTCCAAGACCATAACCCCTGGTCTAGTCAAATTGGTTCCAGTATTTTGGTGACTGCCCGGATAGTGAGTTTCCAGCTGAAGTCTTGCCCTCTTTTCCTCATTTTAAGTGTAGCTACCATCACGTTTTTGACAGCGCTTTATGTAGTCTAGCTGCTGCAGTGGTATTTGATATTGTCTCACAGAGACTTCTAAAGCTTCCTCTCTTACCTTGCCTTATTACAATATTATAGGAGGTGAGTGCCCTTTTTTAGCTTTCCCAGTCTCCGGTTCGTTTAGCCACGTTAAACAGCTTGTGTGTTTTGGCCCACCGATTGAATAGTTTATTGCTCCACCATGGCACCCTCTTCCCCTAAAAATCCCTGCTTATTGGACAACTTGCTTCAAACGCTGTTGTGATAGCTTTTGTTGTGCTCTCTACATGTTCTAACTCTAGAAAGTGGGCTGGAGCTCTTCTGGTATCAATGTGCTCCACTTGGGTTTCTAGCTGCGATTCATAGATATCCCAGTTTGTTTTTCTCGGATTTCTCTTACCTGCTAATGTGAAGTTTTGTTTGTGTTGTGTCGGTGCTCTCCCAGATGGTGTTGTGGACGTCGGCGTAACATCCAATAAAAATTGGCATTTGTAGCCTTTTGCGGTGCTCCAAAAGTCGTTGTACAGATGTTGGTACCGTCGGCTCATCTCCCGCCAGAACCCACCATCCATAATTGTTATTATTAATAAGAATGGAAGCTCTTGAGTTAGTCACCCTGGTGTCCCAAATTACCTATGCATTCCTGCATGCCAGTCCTTTGACTGTCTCGTTCAGGATGTATCTGAAGTGTAATCATGAGAATGCCAAAAGAAGGGATAGGAACAGACATGTCCATTATATCGAGACAATTCGATGCACTAGTCAAAGGTTACCACGCCTGGCCATTCCGAAGGATGACGCGATTAGGAAATTCAATTCCCAAAAGGAGCTTACTATTAAGCTCAGCACCAAAAAAGACTAGAGCAATGAATCCATAGTCCACAGATTGAGGTAAAAAGGTATGCGGATGAATCAAGAACTGATGAAGGAACAGGGGCAGTAGTATTTGGACCGCGGACATAGCACTACGAACCCATGGGCAAAAGCACCAGTGTCTTTCAAGCAGAAGTCTATTTCATAGACATATGCGCTCAGATCAGTCTTGACAGAAACTATACCAACTGTGACAGCAATAATGTCGGACAGTCGTGCCGTTATATTGGCACTAGGCTCCTATATCATCAAATCCAGGCTTGTGTGGGTATGTTTACAAAAGCTTAAAAAGCTGAGGAGGACAGAGTAAAACTGTTGCTGTTGTCGACTCCCTGTTGTCGACTCCCTGGCTAGGAAAGGAGCATCGGAACATTTGATAGGCCCAGAACCATTCTATACGTCCTCAGTGAAGAATTCAGGGAACAAGAAAGAAGGAACCGGGCGGATACATGGAACAACTCTCATAGTATGAAGCAGGCCCAGAAACTTGGGTCAACATAACCGCCGAGTATCCTAACAAGCTTCCTAACAGGGCAATGTAAACCTAGGGTTAAGCCTGCGCTCTTAAGCCTGCGCATTCGAGGCTGATGACCCGCTTTCTTTCTCAAGGAGTAGACTCTCCTCTCCCATATTTACAACCGTCTTTTCATGCTCTTCATCGGACAGTGAGACTTCAAAGAGAGACATGAATTTTTCTGTAGTTCAGGACGTTGTTTATCCAATCTCTGATGCAAATTTCAACGTCGAGTTTACTTATTGCTTTGTCTATCGCCTCGAATTTATATTTTTAGGTTATTGAATGCTTTTTCTATGTATAGGAAGGTTACCATCGTGTGCTCTTTGTTTTGGAGAGACTTTTCGATAGTGCCGAGCTGTTTCTGTTGAATAATCTTTGCGATACGCATGCTGGCTCGGAGTTATTTGTAGAGTATTCTCTCTTATATGAATGTCCGCCAGTCTCTCCAGGGTTGTAATTATAAACGATGAGAGTGTGATGGGTCTGAAGTCTTTGGGACTGTCGCTTTCCCACATTTCGGTATAAATACCTCTTTTGCTCTTCTCCAAAGTCTGGGCGTATAGCTGCCTCAGACAGCTTCTAAAAATGATACAGTCATGATTTTATTGCTTTGAAGCCATATTGCAGTTCTCCTGGTCTGATATCAGGTCCTGGGGACTTGGAGGGATAAAAACTGTTTACTGCCCATTTTAGTTTTTGCTATGTTAGAGTGGAACAGAGTAGGTGGTATAGGTTGTTGGTGCGTCTGCCACTATGTGTCTTTATCGGGATTTTCCGTTGGGTTTCTGTTTCCCGAAAGTGTGTATAAGAGTTGCAGAATCGTTTAACTAGTGCCGGTCTCCCAGAGACTTTTCTATGTATGTTGGCATTGTTGGGGTTTTGGATGGTAGTGGCCTTAGGCGACTGCATTCCTTTGTACTTTTAGTACCTACACAGTATTTCTTCCAGGATTCATTTTGCGCTTTCTTAATTCCTTTTTTGTAAGTTTTAAGGCTTTGCGTATAGAGATCCCTTTAGAATTTTGCTCTATTGAAGCACCTCCTGCTGGCTTTGCGTACCTCATCTAGGTCTGAATTCCACCATGGTGGATTCTTTCTCTCTTTCCTTTTACGCTTAGTCTCCGGTCCCATAGACGGGTGGCTGCTCGGAGTACTGTTTCCGATGTCTCGGGAAGTCGAAAAGGTTGAACGGGCTCCAAAGGAGGCAGTATCCGAGGGCCCCTGACAAAGAGTCAAACGAAGAGGAAAAGAAGACTAGCGGCAATCGCACGGCGCAAAGTGACCCCGAAAGAGGTCGTAGGCACAAGTGTTGAGAACTGCACCCCTTTGGTGGCGACGGCGAAGAGAAACAGATCGGCAGAGTTCACTCAACTGAAAGCGATCAGTCCCTTGGAACCAACGCCGGCTCCCTTTCATCAGGCTAGAAAAGAAAACGTGCAAAAACTACAAGCACTCTCAATGGCGGCTCTTCCCGCTCGCAATATTCGAATGAAATCGGTGCCACAACTAGCAATGGCTGTAGCTCTGGTGGACGATTGTTGCAGGAGAACCCGCGAAAAGACAAACGAACACCACACGCAAAGAGGGAGTAATGCGGCTCTTCCTTGCGACTCTGAATTGGGAAAGCTGGTAATGATGACAGTATGACCGACGTAGAGTGAAAACACTGCGAAGATCAACTGGGAGCTAGTGATGGTGAGGTGCTCTACCCAGCAAACCCTTGAATGGCTAAGTACTACTTCTGTGTTGAAAATTGGGAACAACCAGTTTTGAGGTTTTCAGGCCACCGAAATCAACGCGCGCCGTCGGCTAAATCCCGGGGCAACTCAGAAGAATGGCAGACGTGCTGGCGCGCTTACATATCCAGAACCCTGGGCTCGAAACAAAGAAGTGGAAAATCTACTCTCACAAGGAGAGTAAGAACCGGGAAAACAAAGACGGTTGTTTTCTCGTTGTGGGTCTAGACGAAGCTTCGGTTCAGACCATACGTTCGAGATATGACTCCCGTCCCTATCTGCACCTTGGAAGGATTAATTTCCGCTTCATTTCCAAGAAGTGCGAATAAGGACGAAACCCACGGTAACCTTCCGTGCTATTGTTTACCCAGATCAATTCACTGTAAGGATGCTACTGCAATCCTATGTAGCAGACTTTCCATGATGAAAACAAAGCTTCACATAACATACATTCAAGACGACGATGAAACTTTCAGAACTTCTCCTGTGATGAAGACATAAGCAGGAGCTTTCTTGGGTTTGAATTTTTTCAATTCTTCCTTAAGCTCTATCAAAGTAGCATTTCTTATAGAAAAATTGTCAATACTTGTGTCTGAACAGTATTAGTTTACAGGAAGATTATAAATGCGGCTCGAAATTCTAAAGATGAACTGAGGGCTATAAAATTATTGAAATTGATATTGATATGGGTATGACTGCAAGATTTTAAATTGCAACTGCAATGGTGGCGTACATGGTGAATTCACTCTCATGTGTCACACAACGTGCTCCGTTATAGACTATTTCAAATTATAAAAAGTTCTATGCCGCCTAGACCAAAAGTAAGAAAGCAGAAATGGTTCTATAGTAACCTGTCTGAAAGCGAGAAAAAGATCATTTGCACTACTAATTCGCCTACGGAAAGAAAATACCACCTGTTCCAAAGAACTCTATGCAGAAGCAAACCTTAAGCGCCTTTGTATTGAAAAAATGAAGCGTTTTAACCAGCAAATCATAGCAGTTCTTAGCTCTTTCAAAACTGCAGAAGAATTTTGGAAGCCTGCTAAAATTGTAACGGGACGGACTAATATGATCTCGTCGACCTTACAAGTGTCAGAGCTGAGGGAATACTTCAGGAATCTGCTCAACACTCCACAGTTTTCTCCATTACCGCAATTTGCAACGCTATTCTTTGCGGATGATTTATTAGATGCGCCATTCTAAGCTCCAGGTGATGATCGGATCCCTTTCGACGAATAGTTCTTCTGAATTTCTCGCTGCGCTAACAAGCGAATTTAATAGAATTTTCAAGACAGCATTTGTTCCAGGAAATTCTAAAAGGTCGATCATCTTCCCATTGCGTAAAACATAGAGCTTGATAACCCTGCTAACTACAGACGCATCTCTTTTTTGAATACTGCGGCAAATAGATAATAAACAACAAGATTTGGAATGAATACCAGGCGGGGTTCAGGAAAAATTATTCACCTGTGGATCATATATATATTTATACACGATATGGTAGGTAAGTAGGCGATCGACCATGGCGGTTCGAGGATAATAATACTAAAGTTTGCGGACGATTTAGTGTTCTTGTCGGAGTCAATAGAAGGTCTACAGGTTGTGATGAACCGTCTTGAAACAAAATGCAACATCAATAATTTGTCGGTGAATTTATCGAAATCAAAGGTGATGATTTTTAGAAATGGCGGTGCAAGATACTCTCACAGCGAAAAGTGGTCTTATCGGAGAAAACGTCGTAATAGTGAAAGTGTATACATATTTAGGTGTGTTAATTACATCTAATCTAAGTTTGAAAAAACATTTCGTATGTCAACTAGCAGCAGCAAAAGAGCTATTTCATCAGTTTGGGGAAGACAATACGTATATTGATCATACATCGAAAATTAATTATTTCGTGCAACTGCCTCCATTGGTATACGGCTCAAGTTTGGGGTTATTGTTTATTTTGAGGAAGTTGAAAAATTCCTTAGAACCTTTCTGAAGCGAATCTTTATACTGCCAGTATGTACACCAAACGTATGCTGCATTTAGAAACTGGAGTCCTCTTTTTTTAAATAAATAGTGGAGATGGAAGAAAACAGATGCCCGAGGATTTTACTAATATCGACAAGATTCGAAGATTGGTTCAAAAGTGGGAGGAGTTGGGTGCAAATTTTAGAGTAAATTTGAATATTTCTGTCGATCTGGAACTTTCATCAATTAAATATATCGTTTTTGACATGATTATGTGCAGTGGAGTTTGTGTCAAATCGTATCACCCCGCGTGCATAGGCATAACATGACCTACCTTAGACTTATGTGGAGTCATGCAATATGTGTGCCCTAATTGCAAAGAATTGTCGGCATCGCATATCATGCTTGCAATAAAATGCCGCAACGATTCAATGACATCCTTATTTGCCGATCTTATCCCTCAACAAAAAGATTTTAAGCAAGATTTCAAGCACTGAGTTAATACATAAATCGATTGAAGATCTTCATTCAGCATATCATTCAACCGCGGAACGACCACCTTAAAGTGGCTGATAAACACGTCTCCAAGGATGTTCACTATGGTCCTTTGATGAATCAGAGAGAGAGATTAATGACTCAATTACCGAATCGGTTAAGAGGTTGGATACATAACGGCATAACGGCGCTCACGGAGGTCATTCGATCCAAAAACGACGAAATTCACAACACCAACGATGCCGTCAACTGCAACCGTACGGACTTGGCCATCCTTCTTCAGTCATCTACCACGTCGGCACCACCGCTCTTCCCAACTAATGCGAACAACGAAGCGGCGATCGAATCTCTGTGTGAACGACAGTCTATAATATTTGATAAAATGGACAAGGCAATTACTTTACTCAGAGACGAAACTCAGCCTGAACTCCAACACCTGAGTCTATCAACAACAACAAATCGTTAATGGAGGAACTTTTCTGCGAAACTTCAGCTTCTGACATTGCCATTCCCTTATTCGAGATCTTAAAACCGGCTCACAAACCTCGGCTATTCCCTCTCAAGAGCCCCTTTTTCCTAAACTTAACTTTTCCGGCACAACCTGGACGAAATCAGAGTGGGATTCGAGAATAACAAGACTTCAGGAGAACAACCGATCTTACGATAATGACCTGTATGCATTTATCATCAGCGGTGCCCCACGTAACATATCAGTCAAGTCTTTTATTAAGCAGAGGTTCAACATCAACCAATGGAAAAAGCTGAGAAATGGACGAATCGTGATCTTCATCCCCAGGAAATACGAAGGGCTTATTACCAACCCTTTCGGAGGCAAATTTAACTTAGGAAGTTTAAGTATAAGAAAATGTTCAACCTCGCCTAATCCCCGTCAGGATTCCTTTACTCAGAAGCCCCCTTCTCTTTACATTCGCCCTAGATCTCGCCCACCAACCTCCAACCCGACTTCTATTAACAATCTCACTAGATCTCGCCCAACTACATCTTACCCCACTATTATCACACCTAATCGTCCGTTGTCCAACAATCCAGTAAGTAGTAATTGGTCTTTTAAAACGGGCTTGTATACTAACTTTAAATCAAGTACGAGATTTCCTAACTTCAAACGCGTATTATTTGACCTTAACGCATCCATTCTATCAAACCTTCCCTCAAATACCCAAACTTTATTCCCACTCTCAACACCAATCGTCCAGTATCTGTACCAGCAAAGCCTCTTTCCGCCTCTACTCCATCTTCTTCCGATACTTCGAATACTAACTCCACAAAATCGCTAACTCCACCGCGTTCCTTCATTGATCCGCTGTTTCCTCCTACTGCTAAACTAACGAAACAACTAACCGACTCTGGGGATGATGGACGTTATGTCCTTTCACGCTTACGTGATCGTAAGATCTATGAAAACATTCGTCTCCATCCCGCGTATTTGCATGACAAGGATGACACCATCTGCATCGACGGGATTACCAAAAGAAATTTTATGGTTTTGCCAGATTTTCGTCCATTTCCATGGGAGTCTTAATATTCCCCCTACTAATGTAGCTAACGATTTATCCACATTCACCTCTAATATCGCTTCAAAACGAGTCGCCCATCTTCAACGAACTCGCGCTAATTTCAAAAACTATTCTCGTGCCTAACGATTTCGATACCGCCATTAGTCACATATCTACATATGTATTACCAAAACGGATTGCGCCCAAATTATCCACCGTATTTCTGAACTCTCAAAATCTGCCATACGACGTTTTTGTCCGCACAAAAAAAATAACCTCTCTTCATCCTTTAACAGTTACGAGTTCTTTACTTCTAATTTGAGTGTTTTCCGTGACGATGGTTTGGGTTAAGCCGATATCTCATCTGGGCGCGGCGTTCTCCTGGCTATCAATAACGAATATGATTCCTCACTCTTTAAATCATCGCACACCGCCGATTTCGAGTTCATTTGTTAAGCTATCTATTCTAAAACGAAATCTATATCTCTTTTGTTGTTACATTCGCCCGTCCCAACCAATTCAAGGCTACCAGCTCGCAATTGATGCCATCGACTCCGTGTTTAACAATTGATTCTAATGACGATGTCATAGTAATGGCTGATTCTAACCTTCCCCGTCTACAATGGGTTCAATCTGATGATGAGGAACATTTTGTCTCTCGTAATGAAACTGCTGAAAAGGAATTTTTCTTTCTAGACTGTCTTTCTAACACCGGCCTATATCAAATAAGTAGTATTACCAACTGCCTTGGTAGACAACTCGATCTAATATTTTCATCTGACATTATTAACTGCATTGTTATTGAAAGCGATCATCTTCTGTCTACTTTAGACCGATACCATCCCCTCCCTCTTTATTTCCTTTTCCTACAGTAATTTGATTCGATAAAATCACTCGCCAACCTCTTGTAGTCTTAACTTTCTTAAAACTGATTTCGTCAAGCTCAATTTTTTGCTTAGGCGCGTTAATTTTAATCTAGCTTACATTAATATTGAAACCGTCCCATCGTCCTTCTACTCTATCATCTCTCTCTGTACCTCTCAAATACCATGCAAATTGTCCCACATCCCCTCCTTGGTATAATAAACAATCACGATCACTTCGTAACAATAGAAACAAACTCTGGAAAGCTTACCTCAAATCTTGCTCTGGCTTCGACCACTCCATTTACCAGCTTACTCAACTGAAATTTGCTTAGCTTTCTGAAACTCTATCTGAAATATATCGACCGAATGCAATCCAATCTCATAATGGATCCTAAGAATTTTTACCGATTTATTAATGCCAAGCGAAAATGTGATAATTATCCTCCTAATCTTAAATTTGGCAACACTGCCTGATCCCCAAACCACCAAGATTAGTTCTCCTATCTGAACAATTCCGACCAAACATCATTAGCTTCTATTCACGTAACTGCGCGCCTTGATGAAGAGAAGATCAACACACTTAAGAACGACTACAACCCAGGTCCCGATGGGTTGCCTGCAATTGTCCTTAAGAAATGCGCTGGACACCTGGCTCACCCCTAGCAACTCTTTTCAATATGTCCCTCTCACAAGCATGCTTTGGAAGAATTCTTTTATTGTCCTTAAACACAAGAAAGGCCCAAAAAACGACATAAGTAACTATCGTCCCATCGCTAAGTTATCTTGCATACCTAAACTATTCGAAAGCATTGTGTGTGATTCTATGTTTTTTCATTGCAAAGGATTATTTTCAACTTTTCAACACGGTTTCCTGAATTTTCCGGACAGGAAAAATTGCGCAATTGAAGACGGCAAATAAGTCGATGTAATAGCCACCGACTTTAGTAAAGCATTCGATAAAATCTCGCACCCAGTTAGTATATTTAAACTGACAGCCCTAGGTTTTCAACCTCATTTTGTCAAATGGATCAAATCCTATTTGAGAGAATACTGCCGAGAATACGCAGTTACCTTCAGATCGTCTGTCTCCAAACCCATCAAAGCCACTTCTGGCGTACCACAAGGTAGCCACCTCGGTCCACTAATATTCGTACTTACCATCAACGATCTTGACCGTATTATTACGAACTCTCATCTCTGTTTACGACATTACGTTTGTTTACGTTCATCTCCTCCCCCTCTGACTCCTACTCTCTTCAAGATGACCTAAATAGTTTTTCTATTTGGTGTCAAGAAAACGATCTCCAACTTAACATCAGTAAATGCTTACTCCCGCAAACGTCCACCGCATCCACATAGAAACTATTTCCTCAGCAATGAACTAGTCCCTTCAGTATCATCTTTACGCGATTTAGGCGTAATCTGTGATCGTGAGCTCAACTTTCGTTCCAATATTGACAATATTATAAGTAGAGCACATTCTGCGCTTGGCTTTATCAAACGCTGGTCAAAAGAATTTTCAAATCCCTATGTCACAAAATCTCTATACATCACCTTCGTCAGACCCATTCTCGAATATGCCAGCCAAGTATGATCACCTTATTACGCGGGCCACATTCGTCGTATCGAAGCTGTCCAGACTAGGTTTCTACATTTCGCTCTACGTGATCTTGCCTGGACTGACAGAACCAACTTACCTCCTTACTCGGATCGCCTTAAACTAATTCGCCTCGAAAACCGTCGCAAAACTGCCGATTTGGTCTTCCTCCACCAACTGATTACTGGTAATACAAACTGCCCCGCACTTCTTGAATTGGTGTCTCTTAGCGTCAACCCCTACAACCTAAGGTCTGCAGCATTAGACCACATCGGACTAATTACGTCTTAAACTCACCGGTAGCAAGAATGTTAAGCCTGGCTAACACTATGGAATACTCTTTCGATTTCCACCTTAGCAAAACCTCACTTCGAAACCGCCTCCAGTCCAATTCTTTCCTGCGCTAGTCCTCCCTTCCTTTCTCTACCATCTAGGTTAAGCTTTAGTTTTTAAGTTTACCACTATCGTCTTTAAGACAGTACGTATGTGAGTGATCCAAAACTTTCGTCGTAATTCATTTACCACTAGTTCATGATTTTGGTGGTGGAACTCTCTTCATTCCATCGAACTATGCAGTCTGTGACAGGGTGACGATTTAACAATCAATACTCCATCCTTGTTGATGTGCGGTGTGAGATTATAGATATAGATGGCACAAGAAACATTGTCGTTTTTTTAAATTTCCTATTTCTTCCTTGTAGACTTCATTTTGGATAATTTTACATGAGGCAGCCTCCTCTCTTCGTAGTTCATCGACTCTCAGCTCTCATAGTTTTTGAAACAATTTCTTGCTCTGTTCTTTGCAACCGAAGATAATTTGAAATTCGACTGCAGTGAATTACTTCATGTAGAGTAACGACTACAGAGCATAATCGTTTTTTTCAACATTTTCCCTTGTCATCAAATTTAAGAGGCCATTTGTATTCGGATTGCAAGGAATTTAGACCCACGTATTCATCGATTATTCTGAATATATTGAAGTTAATCTGTTGCTTTTGTGACAACGTCAGCGACGTTTAAATGAGTAGCAACCAATGTCAATGTCTCTCTTGTGATGTTTCCAAGATTTCTCCAATACGGTAAGCAACAAACTGCTTGTATTATTTGATCGGACCTTACCTAGTACAAGGCCGTCTTAGAATCGCTCCAGAAAACTGTTCTTTTTGGCTTTATTCCGTGACACTCAATAATTCCTCAAACGAATTCCCAATAAGGCAACTTGCAATTCCAGCCGAGATACAAAAAGCAATTTCAGTGGCGCAGTGTCGTTAATTCCAAACTAACGACACTTGGGCGACACGACTTGTCGACAGAAGTTCAATCATTTATCATAACAAAATCAACATCAAGAAAATGATGATTGAAATTGTAAACCTACACCTACCTAAAGAAACCTACATACTATATTTACTATATTTTATAAGATGCAAAATTAAACATTAATTTGTAGTCGTCGAGTATGAATTCTCTTGCTTACCACTGTAGAATTATAAATTTTAGAAGTATAAATTAAAGAAGTGACATATTATGTAACACGGAGAGTATTAATAAAGTTGTCAAAGTCAAGAGTTCTGTTTGTTTCCTTCGCGCATCTCCTACAAATTTCAGAAGTGGGATTTAATCCACAAAGAGGAAAAAGAAGTCCAAAAAAAAATTGTTCGCAGTTAAAAACGCTGTAATTTCTTGTTCCCTCTACCAAAGTCAGTTAAGTGCACGGTGCAAATTTTTCGATTCGTGATATGAGTGATGCGTGGCAAAAATTCGTAGACACAGCTACGGTGGTTACCCTCAAAACCATCCTGCGGTCATTGAAGTTGCAAACCGGTTCTAAGGCTGAATTGAGGCTTCGAGTGGAAGAGGCAGTGCGAAACTATGTGCATGAAGACCTGGTGAAACTTATACACGAACACAGTTTAAGGAATGGAGAATTTTCCGCTAGTGATTCTATACAGTTTGCTGAAGGTGCGCAGGGAGGAAGTAGTGAAGCAGATGTAACAGAAGAAGACGATGTGGATGAAGAGCTGGAGCGGCTACAGAGGATCGTCAAGAAGAAAATGGAAATGGGGTCCGTGAAGAGGAAACTGCGCGATCTGCAAGTTACGGAAGAAGAGCGTAGCGTTGGATATACTGTTCCCGTTGGTTTTAAAGACGTCGAAGATTCCATGACACCGTTTAGTGGCGATGATCATGTTCCCGTTCAACGATGGTTGGAGCAGTTCGAGGAGTGCTGTGAGCTTTTTGGCCTGGATGGAAGGACCACATTCCTATACGGCAAGAGGCTTCTCGTGGGTACAACGAAGCTGTTCATAAGAACTCTCATATTAAGGAATTGGCAGCAACTGAAGACTGCCTTACTTCAAGAATTCAAGAAGACCGTCACAAAGGCCAATATCTACAATCAACTTCGAGGATGAAGAAAGAATCGTAACGAAACTATGCAGCAGTATGTATTGGCTATGCAAGAGATTGCTGCGCATAGTTCAATCGAGGAAGAAGATCTCATGGACTTCAATTAGAGGTATTTCAGACACAGAATTGAACAAATCCATACTATACAGTCCAAATACTTTAACTGATTTGAAGATTGCTTTACGCAAATACGAACGGTTGAAAAGCAACGACCGCAACCAGTGCAAGTGAAAAAGACAGTTCAAAGAACTAGTGAACAGCAAACCAGTTCCCGTAACCTAGAAGAAAGGAAATACGTTACTTGCTTCAAATGTGGAAAGCAAGGCCATATAGCCCGTAACTGCAAAGAAGTTAATTTTATGGCAATAAATATGAAGAAAATGCACCAGCAGGAGATTGAGAACATCGCAGAAAGGAAAAAACAATCGTTCAATGAATTCGAAATGATCATCGATTACCAGTTTGTGTGTGACAAAATGAAAAGTTCGACAGCCCAGTTCCATCAGCTTTGTCCAAGAGCAATTTTTGCCGACATCGATGGTATCAACACTGGATATAGTGGACCAAACGTATTGCGGAGTCAACGGCATCATTGGAAACATCGAGTGCAATATAAGTTTTGAAAATTCTATTATAAAAGTTAGATTTTTTGTTGTTAAACAGTTCTCAATGATATATCCCATAATTCTAGGTCGTGACTTCATGGCTAAGGTTGGTCTGGTGTTTCGAAAATCGGATGTCAAGAACGACGGAAAACAAGAATTAAATCTCAACAATCAAGTCTGTCAAGATCATTCTTCGGTTGGTGCGGATAAGGTCCATGATGATGAAGACGATGAATTTCTCCAGCAGATTTTAAACATCGATGTATGTAACTCAAGTAAGCTAGCTCTTAACATAAACTTAGATTCAAATGCTAGTATAAGAAATAAAATTTATAAAATTATTGAGCCCGCCTTGAATATAAAAGAAAATGAGCAGAGTTTCGCGGAAAGTGAATTCGAAATGAAAATTGTTTTGTCTGCCGACACCCCTTTTCATTGTGCGCCTAGGAGATTGCCCTATAGTCACAAGATACAACTACAAAAGATATTAGATGATTTGTTGGTAAAAGGTATAATTCGAGAGTCAAATTCGGAGTATGTATCTCCTACTGTGTTAGTAGAGAAGAAATCTAAAGGACTTAGGATGTGTATAGATTTTAGGGATCTAAATAAAGTTACTGTTAGAGATAATTATCCTTTGCCACTAATTGAGGATCATATTGATCGTCTGAGAGATAAGCGATATTTCACTACCCTCGATCTAAAAAACGGATTTCATCACGTAAAGTTATCTGAAAACTGTTAAATATATATATAAATATATGTCATTCACAACGCCATTAGGCCAATATGAATTCACTAGAATGCCATTCGGGCTTAAGAATGCTCCGTCAGCATTCGAACGGTTTATGAAGCATGTTTTTGGTTACCTCATTAAACAATCTAAGATTTTAACTTATCTTGATGATATCCTTATCGCTACAGAAACGATCGACGAGAACTTAAATATTCTAACTGAAGTAATTGAGGTAGTTATAAAACCTAACCTGCATCTTCGTTAAGATAAATGCTCTTTTCTTCAGCGGAAAATCTTATATTTAGGGTATGAAATAGATGAAGTAGGAATTCAGCCAAATAAAACAAACTTATCTGCTATAAATAACTTTCCCGTACCTATTTGTAAGAGGGATGTTCATAGTTTTATTGGTTTGTGCTCTTACTTCAGAAAGTTTATACAGAATTTCGCTAACATAGCTAACATAGCTAAGCCGCAGTACGATCTTTTGCGAAAAAATGTTCTGTTTGTGTTTGGAGAAAAGGAAATTGAAGCTTTTGTCCTGAAGAGTAAATTAGTTGCATCTTCGGTATTATCTATTTACAGTCCACATAACATAACACAGCTTCATTGCGATGCAAGTAGTATCGGCTTCGGAGCAGTTTTGTTTCAAAAGCAAAAGGACAACAAGTTTCATCCAGTTTTCTACTCCTCTAAATGGGCAACAGAAACTGAATCGAAGTATCATAGCTCTGAACTAGAGACACTGTCAATAGTTTATGCACTTAGGCGGTCTAGAATATATCTTACAGGTATACCATTTAAGATAATTACAGATTGCCAAGCGCTTCAATAAAAAGACATTGAACCCTCGTATTTCTCGTTGGGCTTTAGAGATGCAAGCCTATGATTATAGTGTCGAGTATAGAAAAGGCGACAAGATGTGGACACATAATGAGGCTTTGTGTCATTTAGGGGTAGAATGTTATGATCACATATCTAGTATCTATTGGTTTCGGAAGGATTGGAAGCATAAAATCAAGGCATATATAAACAATTGTTTGAAATGTGTTTTCTTTGCACCTGATTCAGGAAAAGGAGAGGGTACTCTGCATCCGATCCCAAATGAAAATTTTCCATTCGATACACTACATATTGACCATCTTGGCCCTTCTGCTACTTCTCGATCAAAAAGAAAGCACCTTTTCATAGTTATCGATGGTTTCACTAAATTCATTAAATTATATCCCGTCAAAACTACACAGTCAACAGAAGCGATCTTATGTTTGACTTCATTTTTTGAGAATTATTCGCGTCCCAATCGGATAATTTCAGATCGAGGTACCTGCTTTACCTCAAAAGAGTTCGCTGAATTCGTGCAACAGCACAATGTCCAGCATGTGAAAGCTGCCACACATTCACCACAATCAAATGGGCAAGTGGAAAGGCTAAATCGCGTCAAAATCCCCATGCTAGCGAAGGAGTGCGATGATGATACCACCTGCGATTGAGATAAGAACATCGTTAAGGTCAACAGCATAAATCGATCCACAGGTTTCACACCTAGTATCCTTTTGTTTGGTGTGAATCAAAAAGGGATCGTTTGTGATAAAGTAAAGGAGTATCTAGAAAAGCTTTCAAAACTGAACCCCACTTGTTTAGATGATGTTAGAGACAAGGCTCAAAGGAAAATTGCAATTAATCAGTTTCGCAACAAAGTATACTTTGATAGTCGTCACATGAGGCCGATCGAATACAATGTAGGAGATCTCGTCGTGATTAGAAACATTGTAACGACACCAGGTATTAATAAAAAAAACTTCTTTCTAAGTATCGTGGCCCTTATGAGGTTAAGAAGATTTTGGACAATGATCGCTATGTGATAGGGGATGTCGAATGCATGCAATTGACTCGATTACCTTATAAACGCGTTTGTTCACCATCTAATATGCGACCTTATGCCCCGAGACCAAGTGAACTTAATGACCAACGACAAAAGATTTAAAATATTTGTTTTGAACTAATAAATCGGGTATTTGTACGCGGGCCCAATCTTAGCTGTATGTATAGTAACTTATGTATTTATGTATGAATAAATTGAATTCAATCTATGAAATCTGAAATACTTTGTTACAACATGTCAATTTTTGTAATGCTATATATGAACTCATGATAAAATAATATTTATAAAGTAGTTGAATTATTCTTTGAAATTTTGTAAAATGTAAAATTATTGATGGAAATTTATTAATTTGTGTGCGAGTTATCGGGGCGATCACTCCGTCAGGAAGGCCGAGTTGTAGTCGTCGAGTATGAATTCTCTTGCTTACCACTGTAGAATTAACACTTGTCATATTGAACGGTTGTCATTACCGAATATGCATATCAGCTGTATGAGGTCGCTGACCGGACTGAGTGATTGGTCCGAAAATTCCTCTAGCTGTCAGTATAAAAGAAGTGACATATTATGTAACACGGAGAGTATTAATAAAGTTGTCAAAGTCAAGAGTTCTGTTTGTGATTTATTGTGAACATTTACATGAGCCCAGTTCGATAAGAGTTTCACAATTTGAGCGGAGGAAGCTAGTTTTGCTAATGTTGGGTGTTTGATCTCTGCCATGTTCCAGAAACATTAACTTTAAAAGTTTTTAACATTGACAACCTAATTTACGGCATTGAATTCATTAACGGCATAACAGCGCTGGATACGATGAATATGAAGCTTGAACATAAATTTCGCTCTCTAATTCTAGAATTTTATCATCCACCTGACATCTGCCAGTAGTGGTTGAATCCATTCGATATTCTGGTAAGTTCATCTGCTGCTTCATTGCCGGCTATGTCCCTGCATCTTGAGACCCAGCATAGAGTTACCGATTTTTGCGCGCTGAGAAATTTAAGTACATCGCGAACTTGATTCTATTGGCGAAGTTGCTTTTATGGTCGCTGGACTGTCAATTCAAATGGTAATTTCATTTGTTGGTATTTCCAACATTGTTATCATACTGGCCGCTTCTTTGAGTGCCAGGACCTCCGCGTGAGAAACACTGTCATACTCAGGAATCCTGATAGGACAGTGTATGTTTAACAATTCGGAGAATATATGCAATATCGATAGAACCCATTTGTTTTATAATTGGCAAAGTGCCGCTTGCAGCACATTATAGACGTCCGTAAAGTATGTTCCAGATGCAAATATTGCTGTATCATCTGCAAACATAGCTATATTCACATCATTGCCAAGATCCGAAATGTCAGAGGCCAATTTATTAAAAAGTGTTGGGGCGAGTACAGTACCTTGAGGCAAACCATATGTAATATTTTGTAGTACGGATTTAACATTTTGTACTTTTAATATAAATTTTCTTTTATTTAAAAATCTCTGGATGATTTTAAAAGTTTAAATAGGAAATTTTAATTTAATAAGTTTTTATATTAATGCACCATGCCAAACCGTATCAAAGGTTTTTTCAAATACCTAATAAAACTAATCCAGTGGAATCTTGGATTCAAATTTATGTGTGACATGTTCCTTAATCATTATGATTTGATGACGTGTTGTGAAAACGCCGAAACTCCAATTGAAAGTCGGGGAGTATTTCATTTACAGTTAAGTGGTTGTTAATCGTCTCCTTTATTATTTTTGCTAATACTTTCCTAAACACAGCTTATTAAGCAACAGCCTGTAACTGTTGATGTCGTCTTTTGGTTTACCAGACTTGCCAATCGGAATTACCAAAGCTGTTTTCAACAACCAGGGAATTAGCTGAGTTTAAGGCATCCATTAAGAATTGCATTAAGTACCGTAAGCCTGTTAGAGGAAGAGCCTCAAAAAGCTTATTGTTAATACCATCTAAGCCTGGACTTTGTTTCAGCTTTAAGGTTTTTGATCAATGATCTTACTTTATTAGTATTAAGTTTACTTAGATCCGATAATTCAACATTTGTTTGAGAGAAACTGTCAATTGTGTGAAACACTTCAGTGGAAGTGGCAGGATCACTAAAATGGGCAGTAATCCGGTGATTTTTTGAGAAAGTCTCTGTAAGTAGATCGGCTTTATCGCTTGGAGAAATATAAAGCTGGCCTTCAACCCTTAGAGGTGGAATACTCAAACCCCTTTTTTTAATAATTTGTGAAACTTTCCAGAATGGTTTACTATATTTATCAAAGCTATAAAGTAGGTTATTCCAACGCCTGTTATTGAACACACTAATTTCTTTTGCAATGGCCTAACATCATCATAGCGATAATTTATCCATTTTCTTCTTTCTGAGTTTCTCAGCCATATTAATAGTAAGATATACTACTATCTTTCCTAGGGTATTGCGAAATCGGCAGTGCAGTTTAATAACGAAGTAAAATGCATACACACTGCATAAATTTGGATAGTGGTAGTTATAGGGGAAGAAATAGCATTATTCAGATTGCAGTTGGTATTGATAAATGAAGCTAAATGGTTCCAATTCGCTGCGGAACATTTATAATATAACGTAGGTCGATTGACTTCAAATACGAGATTCAGATTGATACTGACAGGAAGATGATCCGACCCCAAATTGTCGTAGGTGAATGGGATGTAGCAGTACGTTGAAATATTAGTCGTAAAGAAGTCTAGAGTGGAAGGACTTTTAGATTTAGATGTTGGGACGCAAGTAAATTCAGGAGGGTATAGTAAAGTAAAGTTTGGGTGCATTTCGTTAATATTATGCAGTACGTTACCCCAGCAATTAGCTCGAAGACAATTCCACAATTGATGCTACAATTTAAATCTCCGCCAAGGATAACTTTACCTCGATATCTAAATGTTTTTTGCAAGTCTTTCTTAAAGTGAGGTATCTTATCAATTCTTCTATTTCCACCCAGGAAATAAACAGAAGATACTTTCTATACCGATTGATTCAATGCAACGCAGTTGTAAGCCCGGATGTATCGAATGTACAATATGACGACAGCAACGCCACCTCCCGTAGTGTTAGTCCTGTCGAGACGATAACAATTAAAGTTTGGGTGAGAAAAGGATTTGTTTTCCTTTAAAAGAGTTTCCGTAACCAAAGCAATATCATATTCTTATCAATAATATAATTAAAGAATTCTAATTTTTTACTTAATATGCTTCTAGCATTCCCAGTTATAATGTTCAGGAAATTATATACCATAATTATTTGAATAAATGTATTTGATAGCAAGAGATGTGACTACATTGAATTGATCACTTTTTGTTAAACAGGTTTGAAGCTTAGCGTCGTTTAGAAGGGAATTTATTTCTTCAAAAGCGAATAATTTGTTGCTTTCATTGTTTACAGATGTATTTTACTCATGAGAGTTTTTTCCATGATGGACCTGCGTGGCAGTGAATGGTGGAGAACGATCAGCTGGTTGAAATTTGTTTGTTGGTTGAAAAGGTACAGCGGTCGAACGTGTTGGAAGAGGAGGAAGATGTGTAAGGGAGTGTGAATCGAAAAGTTTTCTTATTAAAATTTGGTTCTCTGGTTTCTTGGTTTCAATCCCTTGGCCTTTCATTTAATATATAGAGGACGCTTTTGTTCATCCTCTTTGGGCACATAATTCGTTGTTTCGTTGTAATGTTAGAGAATGATAAGTTTATTTTTCTGATTAGCATGAGAGGATTCCGCGCGTGTTTTAAACCGTGAACCAACACATCCGCTTAACAAATCTGTTTACTTCCAGTATTCCCTTTAACCTGTCCATATACTGCCTACTAATCATTTCCTGTTTTCCTCCGGTAAATAACGTTGCATTGCTTCATATAGTATATGCAATTTCACAATTTTCATTCAACAACAGTTTGTCGATAATGCAAAGTTTGCATTGAGAATTTGAAGGTAGAGAAGTTTCGGTTAAGCAATTTTAGGTTAGGTTAGGTATGTGGGTAGACGTGGTGGGGCCACGCCTCACTTAGGTAAAATTGGACCCATTTTGTTGCCCAGGGGGAGTGTTCCGGGTGCTAAAACGATGATTTGACCTTAGGTGTTGATGCGATTGTTATCTTAACCATCCAGAAATCTTGACGAACCTTCAAAGAGTTGTTAATGGGGTTTCCGTGTGATTTCTTCTGACCTCTTTTATAGTCACTTAGAGGCTTTAGTCCTTTGGGTCAATGTTACTCAGATCATCGAGGTTGTTGAAGTAGTACTCGCCTAGACGTCTTCTTCTTGTTTCCGCAAGTGCAGGACATTTTCCGAAGCAGTGTAGTATTGTTTCCTTTTCTTCTTCATCCATACAGATTGTACAGTAGTCGTTATAAGCTGCTTATTATTATTATAATTTATTAGCATGAAATTAAAACTACATACTAACAATAGAAGAGCCCTGGCTGCAGGGGTTTACGGCTCTGTTATGCTGTTTAACAAATTTATATATATTACATATATTTTCCTGTGTTGGAGTTTTAATCATTTGAATGATAGGAATGTTGATTCTTATGCAACCTGTGGTGCCCAGAATGTGGTTTATATCCAATTGCAAGTGACAAATGTTGCAGGTGGGAGGAGGTCTACCTTTCAGAAGATGTTCATGTGTACATGCTGTGTGCCCCAATCTAAGTCTTGTAAATATAGTGTTGGTGATTTTAGATGTCGTTAATGGATAAGTGGGGCTTGTCCGCTCCGGATTTATAATGCTGTAATGATGCTGGTACTTCCGCCAGTTAGCTACTAGCTTTTTGTGAAGTTTGTGCTTCATTAGGCGTAAAATATCCAATTTTGTGCTGATATTGAATTTGAATATTGGAGCATGGTGGGCAAGACTAGCTTCTAAGTCAACTGATTCGTTCCCTTTGATACCAGTATGACTGGGGATCCAAATTAACTTAAGTTTGTTGGGAGACTTAATAAAGTGGCTGCGAATATCCATTATAATTTCTGTGTCATTACGAGGGTTTCTAACAGAATTGATCACAGATAGACTGTCGGTGCAAATGACAAATTTCCCTTTGGACTTGGCAATGTGGTGTTAGTATGTGCTGTAAAGACAGAAACATACGTTGGTAGAAGCCCGGATGTTATCAAAGTACCATTTTCTTTGGTAACGGCAAATGATGTACTGTGGTCTATTTTGGATCCGTCCGTGAAGATAAAATTCCATCCTTTGAGTTTGAGATCGGGAAATTCTTGTAAAGGATGTGTGAAGGACCTCTTTCAGGGTATTTTTTTTTGTCATACCTGGTCATGCCCAAAATAAATGAATCAGTTTTTATGATCCACGGAGGAAATTTTGTTGTGGGATGGCGTAGTACAGTTTGCGGTAAACCGAGGATACTCCCAATGATGCGGACTTTCGTAATAGCTGACAAGATTGGTTTTGCTGTGTTGATGTTGCATGCTAAATTCTTCGTTTTTGGAATAGAGCAGCTTTATGTAAAGTTTGGCGAGGGAGGCTTCAATTCGCTCTTCGATTGATGGAAGACCCGCTTCGGCAAGAACATTTTTTATCGGACTGGTTCTGAAAGCGTTGATACTCCGACGTGCAGCTTGATGGTACGGTGGTTTTATGGTGTTTAAAGTTGATTTGGGTGAATTACCAAAGATGAATAAACCATAATCTATCTTACTAAGCAATAGTGATCTTGTGATTAAACTTAAGGTGTTAGTATGAGCATTCAATTTTTTACTAGAGAGATAGTTTACAATATTGGCCCTCTCAGCCAGGTTTTTTTTAAAGCTAAACAAAGAATGCCAAGAATGCTTAAATAATTTACATTGACAATACTGACGTTATTTATTATAAGATTTAGAATGTCTCTGTTGCATGTCTTTTTCCGACAAATGTGCAGTGTTTTGCATTTGTTGGGAGAAAGACTCGCACCAGATGATTCTGACCAAATTTGGATACCCTCGATCAAACGCTATAGCAAGTTTTTAGTATGATTAAGATCACTTTGTTTACAGAGGATGAGAACGTCATCTGCATTGATGATGTGACCCAGGAGTTTGTGGTTTCTGATTATAGTCGAGAGGTCGTTAAAAGCAATAATGAAAAGCAAGCAGAGGGGCGATCCTTGGTGTATCCCATTGAAAAGCGGCAGTGAATTCGTGTAGGTGTTGTTAACCCTTACCTAAATTTTCCTGTGGATCAAAAAGGAGCGGATATAGTTGTAAATTATAGGTCCAACACCCCATTCTCTAAGTTTATTTAATATTAAATGTATACCAATCTTGTCAAAGGCTTTCTCAAAATCTAGTGAAAGAATAGTTACATGGTTACGTGCGGACAGTGCCCCCGTTTCAATACCAGCAAACGCTTCATTGACGGCTCGCTGTGTTCGACCGATCACGTCAATGTCGTTCGCGTATGCTAGCAATTGTACGGACTTCTGGAAGACCGTGCCTCTAGTGTTGGCGTTTGAGTTTCGCACGATTTTCTCCAGGATGATGTTAAAGTCACATGACAGCGCGTCGCCTTGTCTAAAACCTTTTTTGACATTGAAAGTCTCGGTGAGTTCGTTACCGACCTTGATGGAGCAGCGAGATATTTCCATCGTCATCCTGCACAACTTGACGAATTTGGCAGGAATGTCAAAACTAGACATGTCGTTGTATAACTCGTCTCTATGCACGCTGCCATATGCGGCCTTGAAATCGACGAATAGGTGGTGGGTGTCGATTTGCATCTCTTGGGTTTTTTCCAGGATCTGCCGTAGTGTGAAAATTTGGTCGATGGATGGTGGACTTCCCCGGCCTGAAACCGCGGTTTCGGGCGCTCGCACAAAACGGCAGAGAAGATCTTGTAGGCGATGTTTAGCAGACTTATCCCTTGGTAGTTGGCGCAGTTGAAGGGGTCTCCTTTTTTATGGATCGGGCAAACGATACTGAGGTTCCACTCATCGGACATGCACTCCGACCATATCTTACAGATGAGTTGGTGCATGTACCCTACTATCTCATCTCCAGCTGTTTTAAAGAGTTCTGCAGGCAGTCCGTCTGCTTTCCTCCGACCATATCTTACAGATGAGTTGGTGCATGTACCCTATCATCTCATCTCCAGCTGCTTTAAAGAGTTCAGCAGGCAGTCCGTCTGCACCAGCAGCTTTGTTGGACTTTAGTCTCGATATAGCTATCTTGACTTCGTCTAGGTCGGGTGGACGGAATTCTCTTCCATCATCGTCCATTGTGTGGAGTGGAACATTCTGCCTGACAGCGATCTTCCTCGCCGTTTAACAGTCTACAGAAGCGATCTTTCCAGATTCTCAGTATCGACTGCGACTCTATTACTAGTTGCCCATCTTCGTCCCGACAGACTTCTGTCCGAAGTTTATACCCATGGGATAGTTGTTTCACCCGTTGGTAGAACTTTCGGGTACCATTTCCGCCGTAACACCTCTCCATTTCTTCGATCGCGCGCTTCTCATGCTCTTCTTCTTTTTGAGAAGCCGGTGCTCTTCACTTCTTTTAAGTTCGTAGAGCTCACGAACCGCTCTCTTCCTTCTGTCCAGCGTCGCCTTATATGCCGCTTGCCTCGCTAGATGAGCCTGCCTGCACTCGTTGTCAAACCAGGGGTTTTTTCTGGACGGCTTTTTAAAACCTAACGCATCAGAGGCGGCTTCGCTGATGGCGTTTTGACAATGGTTCCATTGATCGTCGATTGTTTCGCCTGGCAGGGTTGGACTCTCTGAGAGCTTCAGGGAGACTCGATCGGCAAAGTCCCTAGCGGTCGATTGCGATTGTAGCTTTGCGACGTCAAACTGTTTTGGTCTTGCTATACTCCGTTGTCCTTTCGATATCCGTGCTCTTATCTTGGCTACAACAAGGAAATGATCCGAGTCGATGTTGGCTCCTCGGAATGTTCGGACATCGAGAATACTGGAGGAGTGTCTGACGTCGATCGCAATGTGATCAATCTGCTTGACGGTTGATTGATCAGGGGACCGCTAAGTCCCTTTGTGAATATTGAGGTGAGGGAAATGTGTGAGGTTTCGACCCGTCACGAAGTCCAACAGCCTGAGTCCGTTCTCGGACGTGTTGTCATGTAGGCTGTCTTCCTTAACCAGCTTTTCGTTGAAGTCTCCTAGAACGATCTTGGTGTCGTAGCTGGGGCATTGATCTTATGTCCTTTCTAGGAGATCGTAAAAGTCATCCTTGCTATCGTCATCTTTATCCTCCGTTGGGGCGTGGGCGCAGATAAGGCTGACGTTGCCGAATGTAAGCTTGATGCGGATTGTTATGAGGCGTTCGCTTATACATTTAAAGCTTAAGACTTCTTGCCTTAGTCTGCCTCGAAGAAACAAACCCGCATCCAAACAAGCGCTGCCTTCTCTCTTTGTAGCAATCAACGTAATAAATGTCGCAGTTTTTCATCCTCTTTTTGCCCGGCCCATCCCATCGCACTTCCTGAATGGCACTGATGTCTGCCTTATAGGATTCTAGGGCCTCCACAAGTTCATCGGCTGCACGTGGTCTCTTAAGGGACCTAATATTCCACGTGCAAAACCGAAATCGTTGTCCTTATTTCGTTGTCCATGGTCGTCAGCAGTAGGGTCATCCGTATCCGAGGATTGTTGCCGTTTCTGAACTCTTAATTTGTTTACACGGTGGGGAAGTTACCCCCACCCGAAACCCCCGAACCTGGAGGACCGGGTCCTGGTTTAAAGCCCTCTAAGCGGTTGCTGTAGAGGCTAACCAGAGGGCGCCACAAGGAGGCTATGTGTTAACTTGACGTGTGCAATTTCATTGATCGTTGCTGGCATCTCGCCAAGTTGAGAGCAGTCAACAACTTTGCCCTGCATGCACAGACCAATGCCCTCTAATATCATATTGCTATAATTTTTCCTCGGTAGGTGCAACGAATTCTTTAAATGTAACAACGACGATCAGTTGCGATTACCGAGTTCGTACTGTAATTTGTTTTACGGTTGTAATTTTGAATTGATTGTTCATTTAAGGGCCATAAAGCACAGACTTGATCTGGTTTGCTAATCGATGTTTGAGCTGCCCGACTTATAGAGGAATATTGCCTCATATAGACGGATTTCGCTTACATGAACTGACTCATTAGAAATGGTCTCAGACGCATTGCTTCTTGATGTGGATAAGCAAGCTGACATTTCCTGTGTGTTCTAAGGCTCGTATTTCACGTGAGTAATTCCTAATTTGAGAGCGGCCGTGCTCCCGTTGCAGTTGACGCTGTTTTTTCGCTTTTGAAGCAAATTGCGAGATCTTCCAAAGGGCACAACTTACTTCACTAGTTTTTTAAAATCTAGGTAATACCCAGCTTAAATTCACAGTGGAAAGATAAATGGTTTTTTGATTTTGTAGATGAAATTTGCAGCAAAATACTTCAATTTTGTCTCAACTTTTTCAAGTAATTTTTGTTTTTAGCTTATTTTTTTCATTTTCGCTATTTATTATACACTTATACAGTGTTGTACTATGTGGCGCAAAATAAAATCAGCAAACACAAATGCAAACGACATTTATCGTTATGAATTTCTTTTAAATACATGTATATTCACAATTACGCATATCGGTTTAGTTGCTACTACCGGAGAATAGTTGAATTTGTATTGTATACATACTTATGTACACGTGTGAACACGTGGATTTTTCTTATTTTACGCACATGCATACAAACATACGTAAATGTTTTTAAAATTGGATCAGAATTCGCAAAAGTTAAGCACCCCAAAAACAAACTGTTTAACTCTTTCGAGATATTAAGCAAATAATAAATTTTATGTTGTAATAATGTTACAACATTTCTCTAAGTACATAGATAATAAATATACCAATGGATTTGGTAATGAAAGTTGTATATATAAATTTAGTTCTGTTTGGTGATAGAAAAGAAAAGAGAGATAAACCAAAATGGGAAAAAAAATCCAGTTTGATTAAAAGCTATGGCGATAATGGTGATCCCTGTGGGATACCGTTATCCAGTTTGTGGATTGTCGAGTAAATGTTACGGTGCCTCACACGGAAAAACCTGCTGCACATAAAAGATTTTATGAACCCAAACATTTTAGGGCCAATTTTCCATTTTAATAGTTGGTTTAATACAGCGTGTGAACCAATCCTATCAAAGGCTTAATCAAAGTCTAATCTTAAAATGGAAACATGGCTTCTCTTGGATAGCGTTAAAGACACGAAGTGGTCAAGATGAATAAGGGCATCTTGAGTGGAGACACCTGTTTTAAAAGCAACTTGTCGCTTGTCAAGTAATCTTTCTTTTGTAAGGAACCAAATAAAGCGTTTGGCGATAATTTTTTTCAAAGTCTTACTTGTCCAAGAAAGAAGTGAGAGGACGGTAGCTAGAGGTGGAGGATGGACCTCTGTTTGGTCTGAGTATTGGAATGATACACGCAACTTTCCATGAATGTGGAATTGTTCCTGAGTTAAAGATGTTGTTATACAGTGATAATAAACGGTGTTTTAAAATTGGATGGGGGTTCTTTAACATGGGATAGGAAATTCTATCGCAGCCAGGTGTTTTGCCTTTTACTTGATTTAGACAGGCTACAAGTTCTACCACATTAATACAGGATTCTATCGAAATAGCGGAAGGAGTCGGACTAAAGGATATGTTGGGGTGTTTAGGATTTTATGTTTTTCGAAGATAAATTTTGAACTGAAATTAGAATCCACAGCAAGTTGTTCAAACGTTTGAGCTAAGTGTTCAACTATCTCTATTGGACTGGTAATTGTTGTAGTGTTCATTTTGATAATTTTGATGGAGTTTGGAGTGAATATTTTATATCAGCCCAAAGTTTTTGCGACGTGCTGTTTGGATTTATGTTCGCAGTAAATTTTTCGAAGCAGACCTGCTTTTCAGCTCTTACTATTTTTCTGAATTTAGCGTTAAGCTTCCGATAAAGAAGAAGGTTGGAATCAGTTGGGGATTTCTTAAAGCAGTACCAAGCCTTTTGTTTTTGTTTGCGAAGGCAACTAATTTCTGCATTCCACCAGTGTACTGTATTTCTATGGATTTTGTCGCTTATTTGAGGAACCACAAGGTTGGCTGCAGAGCGTAAGGATTTATGGGTAAGGCCAGACTCTTTATTGATGTTAGGTGATACAGTCTTGGTAAGTAGTTCATTTGATAAAATGGAACAGAAAAGATGCCAGTTAACTCTGTCCAGTAGAATTTTTTATTATGTTTAAAGTTTGAATTGTACGGGCCAGGTGTGAGAGTGATAAAGATGGGAAAGTGATCGCTACCAGAAAGGTCGTCAGAAATATTCCAGGTAGATTTCGGAAGAAGTGAAGCAGATATAAGGGATAAGTCGACGTGAGTCAATGTTCTGTGTGTCGAGAAATGGGTGGGACGGCCGTCATTAAGAATTGATAACACAGAAATGATCAACTAGCTTGCGGCGTTTGTTTTGTTTTTCAGAATCCCAAGAAGGACTCCAAGAATGGAAGTCACCTGTCATAAGGATTGGAGTATTTATTCCAACTCAAATAGCTTCGAGGTCATGTAAGGTGAAATTTTGATCGGGGGAGTGTAAAGAGAAATAATAGTTATATTGATATTGAGATTAATTTCGACACCAATAGCTGAAATGTTTGAGTTTATTGTCATAGGGGTGTGGGGAATAGATTTGTGAATGAGTATGAATATTGTTTAGGTGGAAAATGATAGGAGTTGGAGGGAATATGGGTTTTTTGAAGGGAAATTATGTTTGGTTTCATGTCCCTTATCAGAAGCTGTAGCTCATGTAAGTTGTTCTTATAGCCATTTAAGTTCCATTGTAAAATACTGAAAAAAATGAATTTGAATTATACGAAGAATTCTTATCAACGCGAGGTATTTTACGCTGAGCAGTATTTAATGTGGTGTAGTTGTTGGTGTGTTTGTTCAGACACCGCGGCACGGATGTTGAGGCAAGCAGGCCCAGCGAGGTTGAGATGGGTGATAGGGAAGAAGAGTTAGAAGTATTGGATTGTGTGGGAGGTGGGACTGGCATGTCAGAGTTTAGGCTCTTGGTAACTGCTTTTTCATAATTAGGGTTATTTAGTGTAGGAGAAATTGATATTTTATTTTGTGTAATTTGGACTGGAATGGATGGGGAAGAGGAAGAAGGTTGTAGGAAAACCTGCTTTGTAGTTTTTTTTTTGCTGGGTGATTGATAACTACTATGTGTGGTTCTTGTGTTTTCTATGGTTGAAAGAGGAAGTTCAGTTGTTGCGGAACTGAGAGGGGGTATTTGAGACGAGAGAGGATTAACGGTTGATGTGATTGAAGAAGGTGCGAGGGGGGTGGGAACCGAGGCATTCTGTGCGACAGTGGCGTACGAAGCAGAGAATAACGGGACAGGGTTTTGTTCTTTGAAAATTTTATTTGCGTCGGCCATGGTACATTTCTTAATTGTTTTTATTTTAAGTATTTCTTTAGCCATGTTGGGTTGATGAGGAGTGAGATTACAGTTCTCGCAGGATGCTGCCCCAGTGCATCTCTTGGTACTATGACCAAGGAGTTGGCAATTGCGGCAACGCAACGGATTGGGAAAGTATTCTTCCACTTTTACATTGTGCCAACCAATATTGACGCTGCTAGGAGGGCGGAACCTATCGAATGAAAGAAGAATAAGACCGGTGGCTCGAAGTATATTCTCGGGTGTTGTTTTTTTAAATTTGTAAACTTCGGTTACTCCTCGGCTTCTCATCTCTTTTACTATTTCTTCTGCAGATACTTGTATTAGGCAAGGAGCATAAACTGTCCCCTTGGAAGAATTTAAAGCATACAAACATACGTAAATGTTTTTAAAATTGGATCAGAATTCGCAAAAGTTAAGCACCCCAAAAACAAACTGCTTAACTCTTTCGAGATATTAAGCAAATAATAAATTTTATGTTGTAATAATGTTACAACATTTCTCTAAGTACATAGATAATAAATATACCAATGGATTTGGTAATGAAAGTTGTATATATAAATTTAGTTCTGTTTGGTGATAGAAAAGAAAAGAGAGATAAACCAAAATGGGAAACAAAATCCAGTTTGATTAAAAGCTATGGCGATAATGGTGATCCCTGTGGGATACCGTTATCCAGTTTGTGGATTGTCGAGTAAATGTTACGGTGCCTCACACGGAAAAACCTGCTGCACATAAAAGATTTTATGAACCCAAACATTTTAGGGCCAATTTTCCATTTTAATAGTTGGTTTAATACAGCGTGTGAACCAATCCTATCAAAGGCTTAATCAAAGTCTAATCTTAAAATGGAAACATGGCTTCTCTTGGATAGCGTTAAAGACACGAAGTGGTCAAGATGAATAAGGGCATCTTGAGTGGAGACACCTGTTTTAAAAGCAACTTGTCGCTTGTCAAGTAATCTTTCTTTTGTAAGGAACCAAATAAAGCGTTTGGCGATAATTTTTTTCAAAGTCTTACTTGTCCAAGAAAGAAGTGAGAGGACGGTAGCTAGAGGTGGAGGATGGACCTCTGTTTGGTCTGAGTATTGGAATGATACACGCAACTTTCCATGAATGTGGAATTGTTCCTGAGTTAAAGATGTTGTTATACAGTGATAATAAACGGTGTTTTAAAATTGGATGGGGGTTTTTTAACATGGGATAGGAAATTCTATCGCAGCCAGGTGTTTTGCCTTTTACTTGATTTAGACAGGCTACAAGTTCTACCACATTAATACAGGATTCTATCGAAATAGCGGAAGGAGTCGGACTAAAGGATATGTTGGGGTGTTTAGGATTTTATGTTTTTCGAAGATAAATTTTGAACTGAAATTAGAATCCACAGCAAGTTCAAACGTTTGAGCTAAGTGTTCAACTATCTCTATTGGACTGGTAATTGTTGTAGTGTTCATTTTGATAATTTTGATGGAGTTTGGAGTGAATATTTTATATCAGCCCAAAGTTTTTGCGACGTGCTGTTTGGATTTATGTTCGCAGTAAATTTTTCGAAGCAGACCAGCTTTTCAGCTCTTACTATTTTTCTGAATTTAGCGTTAAGCTTCCGATAAAGAATAAGGTTGGAATCAGTTGGGGATTTCTTAAAGCAGTACCAAGCCTTTTGTTTTTGTTTGCGAAGGCAACAAATTTCTGCATTCCACCAGTGTACTGTATTTCTATGGATTTTGTAGCTTATTTGAGGAACCGCAAGGTTGGCTGCAGAGCGTAAGGATTTATGGGTAAGGCCAGACTCTTTATTGATGTTAGGTGATACAGTCTTGGTAAGTAGTTCATTTGATAAAATGGAACAGAAAAGATGCCAGTTAACTCTGTCCAGTAGAATTTTTTTATTATGTTTAAAGTTTGAATTGTACGGGCCAGGTGTGAGAGTGATAAAGATGGGAAAGTGATCGCTACCAGAAAGGTCGTCAGAAATATTCCAGGTAGATTTCGGAAGAAGTGAAGCAGATATAAGGGATAAGTCGACGTGAGTCAATGTTCTGTGTGTCGAGAAATGGGTGGGACGGCCGTCATTAAGAATTGATAACACAGAAATGATCAACTAGCTTGCGGCGTTTGTTTTGTTTTTCAGAATCCCAAGAAGGACTCCAAGAATGGAAGTCACCTGTCATAAGGATTGGAGTATTTATTCCAACTCAAATAGCTTCGAGGTCATGTAAGGTGAAATTTTGATCGGGGGAATGTAAAGAGAAATTATAGTTATATTGATATTGAGATTAATTTCGACACCAATAGCTGAAATGTTTGAGTTTATTGTGATAGGGGTGTGGGGAATAGATTTGTGAATGAGTATGAATATTGTTTAGGTGGAAAATGATAGGAGTTGGAGGGAATATGGGTTTTTTGAAGGGAAATTATGTTTGGTTTCATGTCCCTTATCAGAAGCTGTAGCTCATGTAAGTTGTTCTTATAGCCATTTAAGTTCCATTGTAAAATACTGAAAAAAATGAATTTGAATTATACGAAGAATTCTTATCAACGCGAGGTATTTTACGCTGAGCAGTATTTAATGTGGTGTAGTTGTTGGGACGTTTGTTCAGACGCCGCGGCACGGATGTTGAGGCAAGCAGGCCCAGCGAGGTTGAGATGGGTGATAGGGAAGAAGAGTTAGAAGTATTGGATTGTGTGGGAGGTGGGACTGGCATGTCAGAGTTTAGGCTCTTGGTAACTGCTTTTTCATAATTAGGGTTATTTAGTGTAGGAGAAATTGATATTTTATTTTGTGTAATTTGGACTGGAATGGATGGGGAAGAGGAAGAAGGTTGTAGGAAACCTGCTTTGTAGTTTTTTTTTTTTTTTTTGCTGGGTGATTGATAACTACTATGTGTGGTTCTTGTGTTTTCTATGGTTGAAAGAGGAAGTTCAGTTGTTGCGGAACTGAGAGGGGATATTTGAGACGAGAGAGGATTAACGGTCGATGTGATTGAAGAAGGTGCGAGGGGGGTGGGAACCGAGGCATTCTGTGCGACAGTGGCGTACGAAGCAGAGAATAACGGAACAGGGTTTTGTTCTTTGAAAATTTTATTTGCGTCGGCCATGGTACATTTCTTAATTGTTTTTATTTTAAGTATTTCTTTAGCCATGTTGGGTTGATGAGGAGTGAGATTACAGTTCTTGCAGGATGCTGCCCCAGTGCATCTCTTGGTACTATGACCAAGGAGTTGGCAATTGCGGCAACGCAACGGATTGGGAAAGTATTCTTCCACTTTTACATTGTGCCAACCAATATTGACGCTGCTAGGAGGGCGGAACCTATCGAATGAAAGAAGAATAAGACCGGTGGCTCGAAGTATATTCTCGGGTGTTGTTTTTTTAAATTTGTAAACTTCGATTACTCCTCGGCTTCTCATCTCTTTTACTATTTCTTCTGCAGATACTTGTATTAGGCAAGGAGCATAAACTGTCCCCTTGGAAGAATTTAAAGCATACAAACATACGTAAATGTTTTTAAAATTGGATCAGAATTCGCAAAAGTTAAGCACCCCAAAAACAAACTGCTTAACTCTTTCGAGATATTAAGCAAATAATAAATTTTATGTTGTAATAATGTTACAACATTTCTCTAAGTACATAGATAATAAATATACCAATGGATTTGGTAATGAAAGTTGTATATATAAATTTAGTTCTGTTTGGTGATAGAAAAGAAAAGAGAGATAAACCAAAATGGGAAAAAAAATCCAGTTTGATTAAAAGCTATGGCGATAATGGTGATCCCTGTGGGATACCGTTATCCAGTTTGTGGATTGTCGAGTAAATGTTACGGTGCCTCACACGGAAAAACCTGCTGCACATAAAAGATTTTATGAACCCAAACATTTTAGGGCCAATTTTCCATTTTAATAGTTGGTTTAATACAGCGTGTGAACCAATCCTATCAAAGGCTTAATCAAAGTCTAATCTTAAAATGGAAACATGGCTTCTCTTGGATAGCGTTAAAGACACGAAGTGGTCAAGATGAATAAGGGCATCTTGAGTGGAGACACCTGTTTTAAAAGCAACTTGTCGCTTGTCAAGTAATCTTTCTTTTGTAAGGAACCAAATAAAGCGTTTGGCGATAATTTTTTTCAAAGTCTTACTTGTCCAAGAAAGAAGTGAGAGGACGGTAGCTAGAGGTGGAGGATGGACCTCTGTTTGGTCTGAGTATTGGAATGATACACGCAACTTTCCATGAATGTGGAATTGTTCCTGAGTTAAAGATGTTGTTATACAGTGATAATAAACGGTGTTTTAAAATTGGATGGGGGTTTTTTAACATGGGATAGGAACTTCTATCGCAGCCAGGTGTTTTGCCTTTTACTTGATTTAGACAGGCTACAAGTTCTACCACATTAATACAGGATTCTATCGAAATAGCGGAAGGAGTCGGACTAAAGGATATGTTGGGGTGTTTAGGATTTTATGTTTTTCGAAGATAAATTTTGAACTGAAATTAGAATCCACAGCAAGTTGTTCAAACGTTTGAGCTAAGTGTTCAACTATCTCTATTGGACTGGTAATTGTTGTAGTGTTCATTTTGATAATTTTGATGGAGTTTGGAGTGAATATTTTATATCAGCCCAAAGTTTTTGCGACGTGCTGTTTGGATTTATGTTCGCAGTAAATTTTTCGAAGCAGACCAGCTTTTCAGCTCTTACTATTTTTCTGAATTTAGCGTTAAGCTTCCGATAAAGAATAAGGTTGGAATCAGTTGGGGATTTCTTAAAGCAGTACCAATCCTTTTGTTTTTGTTTGCGAAGGCAACAAATTTCTGCATTCCACCAGTGTACTGTATTTCTATGGATTTTGTCGCTTATTTGAGGAACCGCAAGGTTGGCTGCAGAGCGTAAGGATTTATGGGTAAGGCCAGACTCTTTATTGATGTTAGGTGATACAGTCTTGGTAAGTAGTTCATTTGATAAAATGGAACAGAAAAGATGCCAGTTAACTCTGTCCAGTAGAATTTTTTTATTATGTTTAAAGTTTGAATTGTACGGGCCAGGTGTGAGAGTGATAAAGATGGGAAAGTGATCGCTACCAGAAAGGTCGTCAGAAATATTCCAGGTAGATTTCGGAAGAAGTGAAGCAGATATAAGGGATAAGTCGACGTGAGTCAATGTTCTGTGTGTCGAGAAATGGGTGGGACGGCCGTCATTAAGAATTGATAACACAGAAATGATCAACTAGCTTGCGGCGTTTGTTTTGTTTTTCAGAATCCCAAGAAGGACTCCAAGAATGGAAGTCACCTGTCATAAGGATTGGAGTACTTATTCCAACTCAAATAGCTTCGAGGTCATGTAAGGTGAAATTTTGATCGGGGGAATGTAAAGAGAAATTATAGTTATATTGATATTGAGATTAATTTCGACACCAATAGCTGAAATGTTTGAGTTTATTGTGATAGGGGTGTGGGGAATAGATTTGTGAATGAGTATGAATATTGTTTAGGTGGAAAATGATAGGAGTTGGAGGGAATATGGGTTTTTTGAAGGGAAATTATGTTTGGTTTCATGTCCCTTATCAGAAGCTGTAGCTCATGTAAGTTGTTCTTATAGCCATTTAAGTTCCATTGTAAAATACTGAAAAAAATGAATTTGAATTATACGAAGAATTCTTATCAACGCGAGGTATTTTACGCTGAGCAGTATTTAATGTGGTGTAGTTGTTGGGGTGTTTGTTCAGACGCCGCGGCACGGATGTTGAGGCAAGCAGGCCCAGCGAGGTTGAGATGGGTGATAGGGAAGAAGAGTTAGAAGTATTGGATTGTGTGGGAGGTGGGACTGGCATGTCAGAGTTTAGGCTCTTGGTAACTGCTTTTTCATAATTAGGGTTATTTAGTGTAGGAGAAATTGATATTTTATTTTGTGTAATTTGGACTGGAATGGATGGGGAAGAGGAAGAAGGTTGTAGGAAAACCTGCTTTGTAGTTTTTTTTTTTTTTTTTTTTTGCTGGGTGATTGATAACTACTATGTGTGGTTCTTGTGTTTTCTATGGTTGAAAGAGGAAGTTCAGTTGTTGCGGAACTGAGAGGGGATATTTGAGACGAGAGAGGATTAACGGTCGATGTGATTGAAGAAGGTGCGAGGGGGGTGGGAACCGAGGCATTCTGTGCGACAGTGGCGTACGAAGCAGAGAATAACGGAACAGGGTTTTGTTCTTTGAAAATTTTATTTGCGTCGGCCATGGTACATTTCTTAATTGTTTTTATTTTAAGTATTTCTTTAGCCATGTTGGGTTGATGAGGAGTGAGATTACAGTTCTTGCAGGATGCTGCCCCAGTGCATCTCTTGGTACTATGACCAAGGAGTTGGCAATTGCGGCAACGCAACGGATTGGGAAAGTATTCTTCCACTTTTACATTGTGCCAACCAATATTGACGCTGCTAGGAGGGCGGAACCTATCGAATGAAAGAAGAATAAGACCGGTGGCTCGAAGTATATTCTCGGGTGTTGTTTTTTTAAATTTGTAAACTTCGATTACTCCTCGGCTTCTCATCTCTTTTACTATTTCTTCTGCAGATACTTGTATTAGGCAAGGAGCATAAACTGTCCCCTTGGAAGAATTTAAAGCATACAAACATACGTAAATGTTTTTAAAATTGGATCAGAATTCGCAAAAGTTAAGCACCCCAAAAACAAACTGCTTAACTCTTTCGAGATATTAAGCAAATAATAAATTTTATGTTGTAATAATGTTACAACATTTCTCTAAGTACATAGATAATAAATATACCAATGGATTTGGTAATGAAAGTTGTATATATAAATTTAGTTCTGTTTGGTGATAGAAAAGAAAAGAGAGATAAACCAAAATGGGAAAAAAAATCCAGTTTGATTAAAAGCTATGGCGATAATGGTGATCCCTGTGGGATACCGTTATCCAGTTTGTGGATTGTCGAGTAAATGTTACGGTGCCTCACACGGAAAAACCTGCTGCACATAAAAGATTTTATGAACCCAAACATTTTAGGGCCAATTTTCCATTTTAATAGTTGGTTTAATACAGCGTGTGAACCAATCCTATCAAAGGCTTAATCAAAGTCTAATCTTAAAATGGAAACATGGCTTCTCTTGGATAGCGTTAAAGACACGAAGTGGTCAAGATGAATAAGGGCATCTTGAGTGGAGACACCTGTTTTAAAAGCAACTTGTCGCTTGTCAAGTAATCTTTCTTTTGTAAGGAACCAAATAAAGCGTTTGGCGATAATTTTTTTCAAAGTCTTACTTGTCCAAGAAAGAAGTGAGAGGACGGTAGCTAGAGGTGGAGGATGGACCTCTGTTTGGTCTGAGTATTGGAATGATACACGCAACTTTCCATGAATGTGGAATTGTTCCTGAGTTAAAGATGTTGTTATACAGTGATAATAAACGGTGTTTTAAAATTGGATGGGGGTTTTTTAACATGGGATAGGAAATTCTATCGCAGCCAGGTGTTTTGCCTTTTACTTGATTTAGACAGGCTACAAGTTCTACCACATTAATACAGGATTCTATCGAAATAGCGGAAGGAGTCGGACTAAAGGATATGTTGGGGTGTTTAGGATTTTATGTTTTTCGAAGATAAATTTTGAACTGAAATTAGAATCCACAGCAAGTTGTTCAAACGTTTGAGCTAAGTGTTCAACTATCTCTATTGGACTGGTAATTGTTGTAGTGTTCATTTTGATAATTTTGATGGAGTTTGGAGTGAATATTTTATATCAGCCCAAAGTTTTTGCGACGTGCTGTTTGGATTTATGTTCGCAGTAAATTTTTCGAAGCAGACCAGCTTTTCAGCTCTTACTATTTTTCTGAATTTAGCGTTAAGCTTCCGATAAAGAATAAGGTTGGAATCAGTTGGGGATTTCTTAAAGCAGTACCAATCCTTTTGTTTTTGTTTGCGAAGGCAACAAATTTCTGCATTCCACCAGTGTACTGTATTTCTATGGATTTTGTCGCTTATTTGAGGAACCGCAAGGTTGGCTGCAGAGCGTAAGGATTTATGGGTAAGGCCAGACTCTTTATTGATGTTAGGTGATACAGTCTTGGTAAGTAGTTCATTTGATAAAATGGAACAGAAAAGATGCCAGTTAACTCTGTCCAGTAGAATTTTTTTATTATGTTTAAAGTTTGAATTGTACGGGCCAGGTGTGAGAGTGATAAAGATGGGAAAGTGATCGCTACCAGAAAGGTCGTCAGAAATATTCCAGGTAGATTTCGGAAGAAGTGAAGCAGATATAAGGGATAAGTCGACGTGAGTCAATGTTCTGTGTGTCGAGAAATGGGTGGGACGGCCGTCATTAAGAATTGATAACACAGAAATGATCAACTAGCTTGCGGCGTTTGTTTTGTTTTTCAGAATCCCAAGAAGGACTCCAAGAATGGAAGTCACCTGTCATAAGGATTGGAGTACTTATTCCAACTCAAATAGCTTCGAGGTCATGTAAGGTGAAATTTTGATCGGGGGAATGTAAAGAGAAATTATAGTTATATTGATATTGAGATTAATTTCGACACCAATAGCTGAAATGTTTGAGTTTATTGTGATAGGGGTGTGGGGAATAGATTTGTGAATGAGTATGAATATTGTTTAGGTGGAAAATGATAGGAGTTGGAGGGAATATGGGTTTTTTGAAGGGAAATTATGTTTGGTTTCATGTCCCTTATCAGAAGCTGTAGCTCATGTAAGTTGTTCTTATAGCCATTTAAGTTCCATTGTAAAATACTGAAAAAAATGAATTTGAATTATACGAAGAATTCTTATCAACGCGAGGTATTTTACGCTGAGCAGTATTTAATGTGGTGTAGTTGTTGGGGTGTTTGTTCAGACGCCGCGGCACGGATGTTGAGGCAAGCAGGCCCAGCGAGGTTGAGATGGGTGATAGGGAAGAAGAGTTAGAAGTATTGGATTGTGTGGGAGGTGGGACTGGCATGTCAGAGTTTAGGCTCTTGGTAACTGCTTTTTCATAATTAGGGTTATTTAGTGTAGGAGAAATTGATATTTTATTTTGTGTAATTTGGACTGGAATGGATGGGGAAGAGGAAGAAGGTTGTAGGAAAACCTGCTTTGTAGTTTTTTTTTTTTTTTTTTTTTGCTGGGTGATTGATAACTACTATGTGTGGTTCTTGTGTTTTCTATGGTTGAAAGAGGAAGTTCAGTTGTTGCGGAACTGAGAGGGGATATTTGAGACGAGAGAGGATTAACGGTCGATGTGATTGAAGAAGGTGCGAGGGGGGTGGGAACCGAGGCATTCTGTGCGACAGTGGCGTACGAAGCAGAGAATAACGGAACAGGGTTTTGTTCTTTGAAAATTTTATTTGCGTCGGCCATGGTACATTTCTTAATTGTTTTTATTTTAAGTATTTCTTTAGCCATGTTGGGTTGATGAGGAGTGAGATTACAGTTCTTGCAGGATGCTGCCCCAGTGCATCTCTTGGTACTATGACCAAGGAGTTGGCAATTGCGGCAACGCAACGGATTGGGAAAGTATTCTTCCACTTTTACATTGTGCCAACCAATATTGACGCTGCTAGGAGGGCGGAACCTATCGAATGAAAGAAGAATAAGACCGGTGGCTCGAAGTATATTCTCGGGTGTTGTTTTTTTAAATTTGTAAACTTCGGTTACTCCTCGGCTTCTCATCTCTTTTACTATTTCTTCTGCAGATACTTGTATTAGGCAAGGAGCATAAACTGTCCCCTTGGAAGAATTTAAAGCATACAAACATACGTAAATGTTTTTAAAATTGGATCAGAATTCGCAAAAGTTAAGCACCCCAAAAACAAACTGCTTAACTCTTTCGAGATATTAAGCAAATAATAAATTTTATGTTGTAATAATGTTACAACATTTCTCTAAGTACATAGATAATAAATATACCAATGGATTTGGTAATGAAAGTTGTATATATAAATTTAGTTCTGTTTGGTGATAGAAAAGAAAAGAGAGATAAACCAAAATGGGAAAAAAAATCCAGTTTGATTAAAAGCTATGGCGATAATGGTGATCCCTGTGGGATACCGTTATCCAGTTTGTGGATTGTCGAGTAAATGTTACGGTGCCTCACACGGAAAAACCTGCTGCACATAAAAGATTTTATGAACCCAAACATTTTAGGGCCAATTTTCCATTTTAATAGTTGGTTTAATACAGCGTGTGAACCAATCCTATCAAAGGCTTAATCAAAGTCTAATCTTAAAATGGAAACATGGCTTCTCTTGGATAGCGTTAAAGACACGAAGTGGTCAAGATGAATAAGGGCATCTTGAGTGGAGACACCTGTTTTAAAAGCAACTTGTCGCTTGTCAAGTAATCTTTCTTTTGTAAGGAACCAAATAAAGCGTTTGGCGATAATTTTTTTCAAAGTCTTACTTGTCCAAGAAAGAAGTGAGAGGACGGTAGCTAGAGGTGGAGGATGGACCTCTGTTTGGTCTGAGTATTGGAATGATACACGCAACTTTCCATGAATGTGGAATTGTTCCTGAGTTAAAGATGTTGTTATACAGTGATAATAAACGGTGTTTTAAAATTGGATGGGGGTTCTTTAACATGGGATAGGAAATTCTATCGCAGCCAGGTGTTTTGCCTTTTACTTGATTTAGACAGGCTACAAGTTCTACCACATTAATACAGGATTCTATCGAAATAGCGGAAGGAGTCGGACTAAAGGATATGTTGGGGTGTTTAGTATTTTATGTTTTTCGAAGATAAATTTTGAACTGAAATTAGAATCCACAGCAAGTTGTTCAAACGTTTGAGCTAAGTGTTCAACTATCTCTATTGGACTGGTGATTGTTGTAGTGTTCATTTTGATAATTTTGATGGAGTTTGGAGTGAATATTTTATATCAGCCCAAAGTTTTTGCGACGTGCTGTTTGGATTTATGTTCGCAGTAATTTTTTCGAAGCAGACCTGCTTTTCAGCTATTACTATTTTTCTGAATTTAGCGTTAAGCTTCCGATAAAGAAGAAGGTTGGAATCAGTTGGGGATTTCTTAAAGCAGTACCAAGCCTTTTGTTTTTGTTTGCGAAGGTATGGATTTTGTCGCTTATTTGAGGAACCGCAAGGTTGGCTGCAGAGCGTAAGGATTTATGGGTAAGGCCAGACTCTTTATTGATGTTAGGTGATACAGTCTTGGTAAGTAGTTCATTTGATAAAATGGAACAGAAAAGATGCCAGTTAACTCTGTCCAGTAGAATTTTTTTATTATGTTTAAAGTTTGAATTGTACGGGCCAGGTGTGAGAGTGATAAAGATGGGAAAGTGATCGCTACCAGAAAGGTCGTCAGAAATATTCCAGGTAGATTTCTGAAGAAGTGAAGCAGATATAAGGGATAAGTCGACGTGAGTCAATGTTCTGTGTGTCGAGAAATGGGTGGGACGGCCGTCATTAAGAATTGATAACACAGAAATGATCAACTAGCTTGCGGCGTTTGTTTTGTTTTTCAGAATCCCAAGAAGGACTCCAAGAATGGAAGTCACCTGTCATAAGGATTGGAGTATTTATTCCAACTCAAATAGCTTCGAGGTCATGTAAGGTGAAATTTTGATCGGGGGAATGTAAAGAGAAATTATAGTTATATTGATATTGAGATTAATTTCGACACCAATAGCTGAAATGTTTGAGTTTATTGTGATAGGGGTGTGGGGAATAGATTTGTGAATGAGTATGAATATTGTTTAGGTGGAAAATGATAGGAGTTGGAGGGAATATGGGTTTTTTGTAAGTTGTTCTTATAGCCATTTAAGTTCCATTGTAAAATACTGAAAAAAATGAATTTGAATTATACGAAGAATTCTTATCAACGCGAGGTATTTTACGCTGAGCAGTATTTAATGTGGTGTAGTTGTTGGGGTGTTTGTTCAGACGCCGCGGCACGGATGTTGAGGCAAGCAGGCCCAGCGAGGTTGAGATGGGTGATAGGGAAGAAGAGTTAGAAGTATTGGATTGTGTGGGAGGTGGGACTGGCATGTCAGAGTTTAGGCTCTTGGTAACTGCTTTTTCATAATTAGGGTTATTTAGTGTAGGAGAAATTGATATTTTATTTTGTGTAATTTGGACTGGAATGGATGGGGAAGAGGAAGAAGGTTGTAGGAAAACCTGCTTTGTAGTTTTGTTTTTTTTTTTTTTTTTTGCTGGGTGATTGATAACTACTATGTGTGGTTCTTGTGTTTTCTATGGTTGAAAGAGGAAGTTCAGTTGTTGCGGAACTGAGAGGGGATATTTGAGACGAGAGAGGATTAACGGTCGATGTGATTGAAGAAGGTGCGAGGGGGGTGGGAACCGAGGCATTCTGTGCGACAGTGGCGTACGAAGCAGAGAATAACGGAACAGGGTTTTGTTCTTTGAAAATTTTATTTGCGTCGGCCATGGTACATTTCTTAATTGTTTTTATTTTAAGTATTTCTTTAGCCATGTTGGGTTGATGAGGAGTGAGATTACAGTTCTTGCAGGATGCTGCCCCAGTGCATCTCTTGGTACTATGACCAAGGAGTTGGCAATTGCGGCAACGCAACGGATTGGGAAAGTATTCTTCCACTTTTACATTGTGCCAACCAATATTGACGCTGCTAGGAGGGCGGAACCTATCGAATGAAAGAAGAATAAGACCGGTGGCTCGAAGTATATTCTCGGGTGTTGTTTTTTTAAATTTGTAAACTTCGGTTACTCCTCGGCTTCCGATAAAGAAGAAGGTTGGAATCAGTTGGGGATTTCTTAAAGCAGTACCAAGCCTTTTGTTTTTGTTTGCGAAGGTATGGATTTTGTCGCTTATTTGAGGAACCGCAAGGTTGGCTGCAGAGCGTAAGGATTTATGGGTAAGGCCAGACTCTTTATTGATGTTAGGTGATACAGTCTTGGTAAGTAGTTCATTTGATAAAATGGAACAGAAAAGATGCCAGTTAACTCTGTCCAGTAGAATTTTTTTATTATGTTTAAAGTTTGAATTGTACGGGCCAGGTGTGAGAGTGATAAAGATGGGAAAGTGATCGCTACCAGAAAGGTCGTCAGAAATATTCCAGGTAGATTTCTGAAGAAGTGAAGCAGATATAAGGGATAAGTCGACGTGAGTCAATGTTCTGTGTGTCGAGAAATGGGTGGGACGGCCGTCATTAAGAATTGATAACACAGAAATGATCAACTAGCTTGCGGCGTTTGTTTTGTTTTTCAGAATCCCAAGAAGGACTCCAAGAATGGAAGTCACCTGTCATAAGGATTGGAGTATTTATTCCAACTCAAATAGCTTCGAGGTCATGTAAGGTGAAATTTTGATCGGGGGAATGTAAAGAGAAATTATAGTTATATTGATATTGAGATTAATTTCGACACCAATAGCTGAAATGTTTGAGTTTATTGTGATAGGGGTGTGGGGAATAGATTTGTGAATGAGTATGAATATTGTTTAGGTGGAAAATGATAGGAGTTGGAGGGAATATGGGTTTTTTGAAGGGAAATTATGTTTGGCTTCATGTCCCTTATCAGAAGCTGTAGCTCATGTAAGTTGTTCTTATAGCCATTTAAGTTCCATTGTAAAATACTGAAAAAAATGAATTTGAATTATACGAAGAATTCTTATCAACGCGAGGTATTTTACGCTGAGCAGTATTTAATGTGGTGTAGTTGTTGGGGTGTTTGTTCAGACGCCGCGGCACGGATGTTGAGGCAAGCAGGCCCAGCGAGGTTGAGATGGGTGATAGGGAAGAAGAGTTAGAAGTATTGGATTGTGTGGGAGGTGGGACTGGCATGTCAGAGTTTAGGCTCTTGGTAACTGCTTTTTCATAATTAGGGTTATTTAGTGTAGGAGAAATTGATATTTTATTTTGTGTAATTTGGACTGGAATGGATGGGGAAGAGGAAGAAGGTTGTAGGAAAACCTGCTTTGTAGTTTTGTTTTTTTTTTTTTTTTTTTGCTGGGTGATTGATAACTACTATGTGTGGTTCTTGTGTTTTCTATGGTTGAAAGAGGAAGTTCAGTTGTTGCGGAACTGAGAGGGGATATTTGAGACGAGAGAGGATTAACGGTTGATGTGATTGAAGAAGGTGCGAGGGGGGTGGGAACCGAGGCATTCTGTGCGACAGTGGCGTACGAAGCAGAGAATAACGGGACAGGGTTTTGTTCTTTGAAAATTTTATTTGCGTCGGCCATGGTACATTTCTTAATTGTTTTTATTTTAAGTATTTCTTTAGCCATGTTGGGTTGATGAGGAGTGAGATTACAGTTCTCGCAGGATGCTGCCCCAGTGCATCTCTTGGTACTATGACCAAGGAGTTGGCAATTGCGGCAACGCAACGGATTGGGAAAGTATTCTTCCACTTTTACATTGTGCCAACCAATATTGACGCTGCTAGGAGGGCGGAACCTATCGAATGAAAGAAGAATAAGACCGATGGCTCGAAGTATATTCTCGGGTGTTGTTTTTTTAAATTTGTAAACTTCGGTTACTTCTCGGCTTCTTATCTCTTTTACTATTTCTTCTGCAGAAACTTGTATTAGGCAAGGACTGTCCCCTTGGAAGAATTTAAAGTAGAATGCAGTTTGACGGAAATTGGGCATAGATTTGCAAGATTTTTTTGAAAGGAATAAGTTTGCTATTTTTTCTGTCTTAACAAGGAGGAGGAGACTACCGCCACGTAGTTCCGTTATGTTCTCGTAAGCGGTGCTGATTCCGTCAATAGCTTTTTTTAATAAGAAAATGCTTATGGAAGAAAGGGGTTTTTTTTTTCGTCGTTAGAAGAAATAATTATAAATGTAGAGCTGTAGTAGAGGTAGAGCTGTGTTATTTTGAGACGGTTGGCTGAGATCAATATGCGTATACATTGTTTTGGCCAAGTTGCAGCTCCATGTTGAGCATGCTAAACCTGTTACCTGATATCATCGATGGCCCAAGGGCCATGTTTTGAAGTAACACTATAGTATATACACTTTTATAACCGGGAAGCGTTAAAATGAATGAATAGAAATAAAGAGCAATTGGAAGAGAAAGCACCATTTAAACTTAACCAAATAATAGAAAGGAGAGAAATCACAAACGATGCTACCTGCTTGAAAGACGCTTGGTGACTGTGTTTCTACGACAAATTTCATTATATTCATTGCAAATAGAAATCCGATACCAAATTATCAAATCCCCAAAAAAAATCAGACTGATGTGGACTCCAGGACACGCTGGTATTATTGGTAATGAAAACGCCGATTACGCAGCCAATCTCGCAAATAAAGCTCCAGTTTATAGATTTGATATACACAAAATCACAATTATATATTAAATCATATTAAAAAATCACAACTGCCAACTTAAATCACGAGTGTAGTATTAACCATCATCACCACAAAAAAACTAATCCTGAAAGAACAAAACCTATCTACCCAACAAATATTTCAAAACAGAAAATATCAAACTTCATTCGTTTAAGACTGTGACACACTGCGGCCACTCATCAAGGCCTCCTTACAAAAGACCACCCACCAACATATTGTTCCTGCAACACCAATATGGACTTAGTACTTATATTAGAAAAGTGTCCTCTATTTACCCCTATCATTAAAAGCTTATTCAAAAACAATACCATTCACGATACCCTAAAAGATGTAAATTATACAAATATTGAACTCATTTCTGAATTTTTAAGCAAAATTAACGTTATTATCTAATCATTAATCAAATACAAAACCAATAGTCTCTACAGCTAGGTTTGTATATATTGTATATTACCATGTAATTTTAATTACTTGTTAATAAATTATAATAATAATAATAATAATAATAATAATAGAATACATCATCATCATCATCATCATCTTCTGACCCGCATGATCCACTAAATTGGTCGCGGGGGTAAACCACGCACGAGAGATCTCCAGGCAACTCGATCCTCCGCCATCGACTCTAACTCATCAGGAGCAATGCCTAGGCGTAACCCGGCGAGTTTTTGGACTTGGCCAACCACCTCGTCCTGAGTCTGCCAAGTGGTCGCCTACCTGATGGAATCGCATTCAACGCCCGCCTCGGAAGTAGTGATGATGGGGACATTCGTGGCACGTGACCAAACCACCGAAGCATAGCCCTTTCCGTTCGAAGAAACAGCTGCTCAATGCAATTGGTGCTGTGTTTCAGCGTGTGTATACCTGTTTTACCAGGTTCAGTGATGATAACATGGCAAATAATGCCGTCGCCAATGATGGAAATCACTTCTTGATTTCGCAAGAAGATCTTCAGGGTATCTTTAACTCGCTGAAGAAGAAAAAGTGGGTGGGAATCGATGGTATACCAAATATTGTGCTTCGCTATCTTCCCCCCGAAGCCGTGCAGATTTACACAACACTGTTCAATAATGCGCTGAGTAATGCTTATTACCCGGCACACTGGAAAACAGCTGTGGTGCAACCAATCCCTAAACGGGATAAAGACAAATCTATCCCGACAAATCTTCGGTCGATCAGTCTTCTTCCTTGCATAAGCAAGGTTTTTGAAAAGATAGTCATTCGAGTTCTGAAACAATGTGTTGTGGAAAATAAAATCATACCGGACAACCAGTTCGGATTCAGGGCGGGGCATGAAACTATACATGCCGCGTCCAAACTGGTATCCGACATTCAGTGGAACAAAGATAAAAAGCAATGCACGCGTGCCTGTCTGATTGACTTGGAGAAAGCGTTCGACACCGTTTGGTTAGAGGGCCTCTTCCTCAAGCTGGTCAGGCACGGCATAAGCAAATCATTGCTATACATGATCTATGACATGATAATAGGTAGAAAGCTCGTCGTGAAAAGTGGCGACGTAACTTCTACCACGGTCTTTGACATCAAAAATGGTCTGCAACAGGGAGCGGTTGGTTCGCCGATATTGTTCTCAATATTCACTGCAGATCTTATAGGTTCCATGCCGCACTTAATTGCGTATACCGACGATCTAGTAGCGTACAGATCAGGTCCGAAGGTCGAAGTAATAAGTAACTTGCTGCAACTTAACTTCGAACAAATTCAGCGATTTGGAACGACTGGAAGTTGATTATCAACTTCCTGAAGTGCGAAACTATCCTTTTCAGGACCCCGCTGTACATGGCAGCATGGGATACGCGCACAAACTGGCGTTAGTTGGGCATAGTTGGCCCGCAGGGACGGCCGTTGGATGTGAAATGTGTAGTAAAGTACCAGGCATTTGGTTGGACTAATATCTGTATTTTGACAGATAGATATTGCTCTATCGAAAGCTAAAAAGGGCTTTGCTGTGGCAAGGGAGTTGTTTTACAGCAGCCAACTTGGCACCAGAGTAAAAGTAATCTGCTACATGGCCATCATCCGGCCAGTTATGGCCTACGGTTGTCCAATGTGGTTTAATGTGAATCCTTCCCAGATGGAAAAGATGAAGTTGTTCGAGACACAGTGTCTTCGCACTTGTCTCCGGTTGTATCGCACACCCGCGTCTGTGTACAAGAAGTTATATCCTAACGAGGTCCTGTACAACGAAGCAAACTTGAACAGGATAGATAATTTTATTATTAAACTGATCAGAAGGCACATTGCACGAGCTATGACTTCTTCCAACAGTCTGATCTTTGGGGCTTACTACCCCAATGTTATGCACCATGAGAGAGTGCGCCTCACCGGCTTTATTCCTCCTGAAGCGTTCCTCTATCTCGACACAATTGGCCTAATACAGGATTTACAAGGATGTCCTGTCATCTTCCACGTCGTACGCCGAACAGTGGACAGACGACTCCAATACGAACGGGATGTCGCTCGCAGTCGCGAGGATCTCCTCCGGTTCAGCAGAGCGATCTCCGCTCGAGACAAGAGAGAGTCTGCCAAAGAACGGCAATTTTACTGGTGGTTACACCAAAACCAGTCTCTGCCGCCGCTGGCTTTTCAAGATGATGACGCGATGGTTGACCATGGTGGCTAACTTACATAGATTATAGGGTAGCATTTAAGAAAAAAAAACAAAAAAGGTGCACTACGGCTTATAAATTATATATGTTCGGCATATACATAACATATACGCCCTAGTGCACGTGTCCGTAAAGTTACGGACATAGTTAAGATAGTTTTTTAAGTTTTAATGTTAGGTTTATCTAGCTTAAGGTAGGTTAAGATAGACAAACTAAGCCAAGTTTTTACCAGTTTTCTTGGCTTAACAAAAAACAAAAACAGACTTCATAACTGAAAAAAAAAAACATAGACTAAGCCGAAAGGCATGCTTAAATTAGAAGATCAGAATAGCTTAGAGTACCCGTATAGGGTCAGTAGGTTAGATGTAGGAACAATTGTTAAGATAGTTAAGCTAGTTTTAAGTATTTTTGTCTGCCACGTAAGTAAATGAATTAAAAATAAAACAAAAATGAACAATAACAAAAAAAAAAGTAATTCCCACAAAGAAATCTCATCTCAGCAGCTTGCACTCGCGATCTTATTCCTTCTGTCATTACCCAAATTTCATGACCATAGGTGGGAGTTGGAACAAATACTGAGTTGAAACCGCTAACTTGGCTTTGACATCAAGCTCGGCCTTTCTGATTACAGAACTACCAAGCTGTGTCAAAACTGACCCACCTTGACCTATCCTACAGGAAACGTGAAACCAATCCTACGTGAAAAAGACCCCGAGAAACTTCTCCACCTGCTTCAATGGGACTCCACTAACATGCAGAGTGCATTGAACAGGCGTTCTGAAAATGACAATAACCTCCGATTTGTCCACGTTAACCCTCATTCCAGCATCAGCACATGGCCACAAACCTATCGAGTGCGCGCTGGAGTTCCGTCTGGGAGGATGTGAGGATAACTAAGTCATCTGCAAAAATAAGATGACTCACCCTCAACTCTCCCAATGTGAAACATTCCTCACCTCGGCTGCGCTGCAACATCCAGTCTATATATACAACGAAAAGGAGAGGTGACAAGACACACCCTTGGCGAAGTCCAACGCCCACGGTGAAATGTGTTGATTTAGCACCGTTTACTCGAACACAGCTGTTACAGTTTGTGTGAGAGAGACTGAATGGCCCTCAGAAGAGGACCATCAATCTCATATTCCTGCAGGACACTCCACAGTTTACCTCGAGGGACTCGGTCATATGCCTTTTCCAAATCTACAAAACAACTGTAGATGGGTTTGCCAATTTTTAGCGATTCAATCGCCAAAATGACTTCTTCCACCGTTGGACTATTCTCCGCCCCACTCAAGACTACGGGCCTGTCATCCTCAGTGCACTGTTCGGGATTGAGCAGCTCCGAAAAGTGCTCGCTCCATCTGCCCAAGATGTCTGCCTCATTGGAAAGCAACACCCCATCTTTGGATTTGACTCCTTCGATTATGTTGAATTTACTTCCTGAGTCGGCGAATAGTTTGCCAAAAAACCTTTTTCGCAGATCTATGGTCGCTTTCCAGATTCTCGCCGAACTCCTTCCAAGACTGTTCTTTAGTTGCTCGCACACCTAATTTGCAAGTTCTTCGCGCCTCAGTGTACCGGTCACGAGAAGCAGAATCCCCCAAGATAATCCAGTCTTTGTAGGTCTTCTTCTTCTCTCTGATGGCTTCTTTAACACCGGGTGTTTTAAACCACGTAGTTCTTTTCTCACCACCAGCCGCCACTCCAAGCCGCTTCACTCCACAAACATCCCGTGCAGAGGCAATGACTGCTGTTGAAAACAGTCACCAGTCTTCCTCTACATGCGATGGAACAGTTGGAAGTCGCTCAAACCTTTCAGATATGTGCCGTGCAAAATTTAGCTGCAACTCACTGTACTTCTGTACTTTCTCCCACCGTATGCTTGTAACCACTCTTGGTTTTCGCCTTGGCAGAAAAGGTACTTTATCATACTTCGGAAAATAGATTATGGAATGCTCATTCATACAAAAAAAAATTTTATTGCTATAAAAAGGAATACATAGCTCCGGCCAGATTTGAACACAGAACCTGCAAAAAGTGAAACAAAAGAACAAACCAACAGACCCGAAAAGAAAGTTTGTTTTCATTCACATTCGGTATATCTGTAACATTCTTGCATACATAGAGCTTTATATATATGTAAGTTATTTATTAAACATGTAATAAATACAGGTACTTGAGAAATATAACTAATGTATTATTATATTGTGCAGTCTCCGTCTAGCTCTCGCGGCGTCAACATCGTGACTAGCTTGTTAATTCCAGTGTTTGCCGATAGTGTTTTCTTACTCTAAGTAAGACTCCTTATCTCGCTCTCTCTTTAGTGTCACCTATTTTAAATTAAACCGCGTGTTTAATTTACTTTTCCCGCTACTTGCTTGTCTTCAACAGCACGATGGCCCCGGGGCCAAATAAAACTAAACCCGGGAATAAATTTAGCGAGTTGGCTTTTGATGACCCGCTAAACTTTGAACCCCATCCCAAAAAAATAAAACTAATTCTGTTAGTAATTTCCCCACCCTTCCAATGACCACCAACATCAAAAACCCTAGATTCGTACTGATATCAGCAAATGATGTAAATAAGCTCCTAACTTCGGTTAGCATTTTCCTTTTGAATAAATTCATTGATAACATCAGTAGAGCGTACGAGAGTATATCTCAGTTGAGGGATGGCAATATACTCATAGCCAAATCACAAAGAGTCGCGGACAAATTCCTTCGAGTTTCTAACATTGCAAATCTGTCAGTGTCAAACTGCACACAAGCCTAAACTCATCAAAGGGAATTGTATATGCCCCATGTTTAATTAATATCCCTGAAAGTGAAATTGTGGTTGAAATGAAGGCACAAGGTGTAACCGATGTTTATAAATTCACAAAAGTTATTCATGGTAACCGAATCCCCTCTGGTCTAGTTTTACTAACATTCGACCTTTACCAGGCCCCTAAAACAGTAGACATTGGTTGGTATAAAGTTAAAGTGCAAGAATATATACCCAACCCCATGAGGTGCCGTAACTGCCAGTTACTCGGTCACACACAGAAAAGGTGCAATAATCCTAAATCTTGTGCTACATGTAATCTTCCACCACATGAACCCACTGTATGCACTCGCACCATGTGTGCAAACTGTTCTCATCCGTCCTCCTCTAATACTTGCCCGAAATATATTCAAAACAAGGAGATTCTCAAAATAAAAACAAGAAGTAGGTGCAGTATGGCAGAAGCAAAGCGGATTTACAACCAATCTCAACCTATTGATACAAGTTCTTCTTCCCAATCATACGCTGCTAAAACAAAGCAAACAAACCAACCAATTTCCAATAGTAACAGAGCAGCAGCTACAGCTGTCTCAAGCTTAACTTCAACTCCCCCTAATAACTTTTCCAACACTTCATCTCACTCCTCAGTCAACAAACCTAACCAACCTACATCAGCTACACAAATCAATAATACTACCACCTCTCCTTCTCAGCCATCAACATCTGGTCTTAATATAACTTCACATCAAAACCGTCCACTTTCATCACCACCCACCACATTAAACTTCAACCAATCTTCCCTGAACTCACCAATAAGCTCCATCACCAAAAATCTTATTAACAGCAATAATTACTTTATTAACCCATCCGATAAGGATGATAAATTATAATTCTATAGATAATTCTCCCGCCCATGGGTCGCAGTCTACACTGGTTGGGAATGGGTCGGTATTGCCTGTTTCCAGGCGACCTCGTCCCCCTCCCGATCAGTGCAGACCGCGACCCTCTTTTCAAGAACCCCCCAATTTGCCCAACCGCACTAATAAAATGTTTAAGATCCTTCAATGGAACATACGAGGATTTATCAACAACTATGATGAATTAAATATATTAATCAAAGAACAAAACCCTTCAATTATTTGCCTCCAGGAAACGCATTGTGCCTTCAACCATTCATCCAATACACCAAAAGGTTTTACTAGCTACTTTCATAACTTTGACCTCAACACCTTCAAAACAAGGTATTGCTGTCCTTTTAAAAAATAATATCACTCATAAAAGATTGTTGATTAATTCCAATCTCTTGGTCATTGCCGTTGAAATTTCATTGGGCATTAAACTTACCGTAGTAACGGTTTATATACTGTCCGATCAAAGATTTTCAAAATTGGACTTGGAAAATATAATAGACCAAATACATACCCCTATCATCCTGGTCGGGGATGTAAACTCTTGGAGTACTCTTTGGGGATCTGCCCATTCCAACACCAGAGGCAGAGAAATAGAGTCTTTCATTAACAACTATAATCTCACTATTCTAAATGACGGCTCCCCAACACATCTTTCTACACACGGTACACTTACAAATATTGATATTTCCTGCTGCTCGCCCGAATTAATTGGTGCAATGTCCTGGAAAATTTTGGATGATCTCCATAGCAGCGATAATTTTCCAATAATATCCACTATTGCTCTTGGCCTTGGGTATTCGAACCTTCATGGTATACCAAAATTTAAAACCGATAATGCTAACTGGGCTTACTTCCATAAGCTGGTATTAGAGGAATTATCGGGTAAATTAATATCATCCAACCCTAACAAAGAGGCCGCGATAATCCTGAAAGCTATGAGATCTGCAGCAAATAAATCTATCCCACAATCCCAACCAAAAACTCAAAAACGTACCGTACCATGGTGGAGTCCCAATCTTTCAAAACTTCGTGAAGACAAGCAGTTGGCATGGAAACTCTTCAAAAAACATCCCAACATATCTAACCTCATTTATTACAAAAAGACTAATGCCAAATTCCGTAGGGAATTAAAAGTTAGCAAAACCAAAAGTTTGCATGATTTCACCTCTTCCATAAATCCTAATTCGTCATCATCTAAAATTTGGCACTGTATACGGTCCCTTACAGGCAACTCCATTCCCCACTCTATTTGCTCCATAGAATCTCCTGATGGTCCCAAAAGCAACCCGCAAGATATCAGTAATTGCTTTGCCAAAAGATGGTCTAATCTTTCTAGAGACGAAAATTTTCCACCAAAATTCAACTCAGATAAGGTAACAGCTCTATACCTGCCACTGATAGCCAGCCCAAGTTTTATCTCCCGACCTGCCAAGCTTATGGAGACTCAAATTACACTTCTGTAATTAGAATACGCTTTAGCGAAACTCAAGGGCAAGACTCCAGGTAGAGATCGGATATCTTACCCTTTGATTAAAAAAACTGCCATTACCGGCTAAACACAGACTACTGACTCTATATAACAACATTCTTCAATTAGGCACTATCCCACAACACTGGAAACAAGCTACAGTTCTTCCTATATTGAAACCCAAGACTCAAAATAACATGCGTTAAGCTACCGCCCTATTTCACTGATATCTTGCTTGTCCAAAGTCCTTGAAAAGATAGTTGCACAGCGCCTTCTGTGGTTTTTGGAGTCGAATAACTTATTAAGTCCAAACCAAGTAACTTTTCGTCCAAATAAGGGTTGTGCAGATGCGCTCCTTTATCTTGATTTGTTCATATCTAAAGCACTGTCCGCACGTAACCATGTAACTATTCTTTCACTAGATTTTGAGAAAGCCTTTGACAAGATTGGTATACATTTAATATTAAATAAACTTAGAGAATGGGGTGTTGGATCTATAATTTACAACTATATCCGCTCCTTTTTGACCAACAGGAAAATTTATGTAAGGGTCAACAACACCTACTCGAATTCACTGCCGCTTTTCAATGGGATACCCCACGTTCTCATCCTCTGTAAACAAAGTGATCTTAATCATACTAAGAACTTGCTATCGCGTTTGATCGAGGATATCCAAACTTGGTCAGAATCATCTGGTGCTAGTCTTTCTCCCAACAAATGCAAAACACTGCACATTTGTCGGAAAAAGACATGCAACAGAGACATTCTAAATCTTATAATAAATAACGTCAGTATTGTCAATGTAAATTATTTAAGCATTCTTGGTTTAGTGTTTAACAATAAATATAATTGGAAAAGTCATTGTATAGCTTTAAAAAAAAACCTGGCTGAGAGGGCAAATATTGTAAATTATCTCTTTAGTAAAAAAATTAATGCTCATACTAACACCTTAAGCTCAATCACAAGATCATTATTACTAAGTAAGATAGATTATGGTTTATTTATCTTTGGTAATTCACCCAAATCAACTTTAAACACCATAAAAGCACCGTACCATCAAGCTGCACGTCGGAGTATCAACGCTTTCAGAACCAGCCCGATAAAAAATGTTCTTGCCGAAGCGGGTCTTCCATCAATCGAAGAGCGAATTGAAGCCTCTCTCGCCAAACTCTACATACAGCTGCTCTATTCCAAAAACTCGCTCATAACGAAGAATTTAGCATGCAACATCAACACAGCAAAATCAATCTTGTCAGCTATTGAGAAAGCCCGCATCATTGGGAGTAACCTCGGTTTACCGCAAACTGTACTACACCAGCCCACAACAAAATTTCCTCCGTGGAGCATAAAAACTGACTCATTTATTTTGGACATGACCAGGTACGACAAAAAAAAATACCCTGAAAGAGGTCCTTCACATATCCTATACAAGAATTTCCGCCGATCTGAAACTCAAATTATGGAATTTTATCTTCACGGACGGATCGAAAATAGACCACAGTACATCTTTTGCAGTTACCAAAGAAAATGGTAATTTGATAACATCCGGGCTACTACCAACGTATGTTTCTGTCTTTACAGCATAAGTTGTGGCGATCCAAAAGGCAGTTAGCTACATTGCCAAGTCCAAAGGAAAATATGTCATTTGCACCGACAGTCTGTCTGTGATCAATTCTGTTTGAAACCCTCGTAATGACACAGAAATTATAATGGATATCCGTAATCACTTCATTAAGTCTCCCAACAAACTTAAGGTAATGTGGATCCCCAGTCATACTGGTATCAAAGGGAACGAATCAGCTGATTTAGAAGCTAGTCTTGCCCACCACGCTCCAATATTCAATTTCAATAACAGCACAAAATTGGATAAACCACATTCTGGGCACCACAGGTTGCATAAGAATCAACATTCCTATCATTCATCGATCAAAACTCCAACACAGGAAAATATATGTAATATATATAAATTTGTTACGCAGCATAATCTAAATATATAACTTTGTATACACCATAGAGCCGTAAGCCTCCGCAGCCAGGGCTCTTTTATTGTTAGTATATAATTTTAATTTCATGCTAATAAATTATAATAATAATAATAATTATATTGTGATTCTTGATTTTTTTTTCTCAAATTTTCTACCTAATGTCAACAAATTCCTAATTGATTTTGTTGATATTAGATAGATCCCATATTCTTCAATATTTCTGTTACATCTTTTCCCTCCAGTATATTTGTGGTGAATGGTACTATTCGAGTGCAATCTTGGATTAGGTGTTGGAGAGGCATATCGGTGTCAGGTAGAGCAGATTAACTGATGCGGCGGAAATCAAATTCGGAGTCGAACGAATTTTGTAACTTTGTTTATTTTTATATTTATAGGATAGGCCGAATGCGTTTTTGTGGTGTTAATTTTATTGTAGTGATGTTGGTATTATGCTCAAACCCTTTGCTCATGTAATTGTGTTTACTTTTTAATGTATTTCGTAAGGTCTTTGTTAGTATATACATTTTGCAGTAAGACTGGTGCTTAGTTGGCGAATTTGGCAATATTTTCAAGAACTTTTGCTGTGCAGCGTAACAAGGATATATGTATGGTGTCTTGGTTGGGTTTTGGGATTGGTAAGATGGAGGCAGTTCTCCAAGGTTGCGGGATGACACCAGTGTTATAAATGTTATTATAGGCATTGAGGCGTCTGCTGTGTGTGGGTAGGTACATTATTTAACAAATGATATGATATTTTATTTCTATTGGGAGTTAGTCTTTATTTAAACAGTTTTAGACAAGTGTTTTTCTTTTGAATGAGTTGCGCTGAAGGGTTGTTGGCGCAAATGATTTTATGATTAAATGGGCTTTTGAAATTATATCGTCTAAATACTCAGATCAGGTGTGAGCACCAAACCCTTGAGAGTGGTCAGCTGTCCGAAGAGTGGAATAGTGTCCTCTATTTTCAGGATGGTATCATTCACATTACTGCTGCGATATGCAGCCGTTCACTAGCTAGCGCCACGTATTTCTGCAATTGATGGTTTGGAGAGAGCGTCAGACGTATTCTTTTTCAGGTCTTACAAATCCGCTTCAAGGCGGGTTGGTCCAAAGTTTCTTGGTTGCCGCCTTGATTGAGGTAAGAGGATAATGTTAGCTTTTCCTCTCCAAAGGAGGACCAGTACCTCTTCAGTACAAGTGTAAAAGTGCCACACCAGAGTAGCTCGGAATCGATTCAGGCTCCGTGTTAGTAGAGCCGGCGCAGATAGTTAGGCTTACCACTTTGGTCGATCGTGTGCAACCTTTTATGATTTTTTATATTCATTTGTTTATTTATTTTATAATTAATCTTACTTACATGCTGGACAAAAATTCTAGCTTAGCTAACATAACAATCATGTTCGTACATCTACCCTGCTGACCCTATTCGGGTGCTCTAAGCTATTCTGATGTTTTTCTTTCTGTCTTCATGGACAAACTTTTGTGACAGCTTTAATATATGTCGTACACTTTTCTTCTCATCATCCATCTATCTAGTGTATTTCCTCGATCGATGTAATATTCACATTGTACAGTGTACACTCCAGGAATTCTCTCTCAATGCTATGCGTATGTCGTCGTTTGTCTGTTGATCAGAGGAAGGATTCTCTGTCATAAATTTGTTGTTTTTTTTTTTCTTACATGGGCGGTTTGTTAGTCCTCCGAACAACCTTCAGGGGTGGATCTGAACCCTCTTGCGTAGGGCGTTCGCTGCATACATTGGTGTGTGTTGGGACTGACTTGACCTCAGCATTCAGGGGGATCATTGCTGGTATCCCGCCAAGTTCGGAGCAATAAACAGCTTTGCTCTGTCTGCACAAGCCCAGCTATATAAACGATACTAATTTTCTAAAAAGTGTGCACCCAGGACGGACCACTTTGATTTGTGCCGACCCCATATTGTTATATATATACGTAAATGACTTGAAAATTATTTTTAACAAATTATGTTGTATATATTTGGTTTCAAGCTTTCTGATTTTGGACTTTGTACCGGCTTAAAGAAGTCGCATCGAACAGATTTTTATCGAGATTTATCACAAGCCAAGCCATCCGACTTTATAGGGACCTGTGCAAGGTACTACATTCAGTTAAGATTTCCGTACTTTTATTAATTATGGTTTTTTCTAGCCCAATGGACTCGAAACGTCGAGCAGAATCTTGGAAAAGGAATAGGCGTGCATTAGCATACAGCACTGTTGGAACACCAGATTATATAGCACCAGAAGTTTTTCTGCAGACGGGATATGGACCAGCGTGTGATTGGTGGAGCCTCGGGGTTATTATGTATGAAATGCTTATGGGGTACCCACCATTTTGTTCTGATAATCCACAAGACACATACAGAAAAGTTATGAATTGGAGAGAAACACTTGTGTTTCCACCAGAGATTCCTATTTCTGAAGAAGCTAAAGAAACAATTATAAAATTTTGTTGCGAAGCTGATCGAAGACTTGGCACTCAACGAGGTATCGAAGATTTAAAAAATGTTTCTTTTTTTCGAGGAGTTGATTGGGAACATATAAGAGAGCGCCCAGCAGCGATACCAGTAGAAGTACGTTCAATTGATGACACATCAAACTTTGATGACTTCCCAGATGTTTCCTTAGAAATACGTAAGTAAAAAACATTTATGTATATGAATAGTATTATTTTCATAAATAGATACTAGCTGATTCGACAGATGTTGTTTATCCAAAATGCTCTGTGCTGTGAGTTTTCAGTGGTAAAATATACGTATTGATTATTTTCAAGATGGACAGCTAAATGAAAAACGGTGTGATTGGCGACGATATCCATCATTGCATATAACTATAATGAACATTTACCATCAATCGTATATGGTTGGTGCACACAGACCACGCATGATATATTTTTTGTGATCACTTCAAGCAATTCTGCATAAGTGGTTTGATATGGAATTTGCACAGATATGATGTTATCAATTTGATCCCGTCATATTTTGTCAACCAATCATGTGTGTGTGAGTGATGAAGTCATCTATTCCACCATTCGACAGAATACATCCAGCATTGCACTTCATCAAGTTCTTTCTTTGACTATGAAATTCATTCAGACTTTTTTAACAAACGTGCCGTTATGTCGTGTCGATCTGTTGGGCCAAAAGTGAGAATCGCGATGTAATTCCAATAAATTTAAAGAGAAATTGGTGCAAAGTATTCCAAAACGTGTAGAGAAAGTAATAAGGTTAAGGACTAAGAACTAAAAAAAAAGCTCTATCCTAGAACTTGTTGCAAAGTGCAAACATTGTTTATTTTTTCTTAGAGTTATTAGTTTTCCGTTTTGTATTATTTACCATTTCGTTTAGAATTGAACATAATAACAAAGTGCTCATTTACTCATTTCTGCTACCCACTGTATATGCCGCGGGCTATTAATGTATGAAGATATCGCAATATCGTCATTTGGATTTACGTGACCCATTTTATCATTGGAATTTCCACAACAAGAAAATAAATTAAAAAACGTGTGAACTCTCCGCAACGGACAATAACGAGCCGACTTTAACGTTACCTTGAATATTCATATCCTAATGTCAAGTCGAAATTTTTGCACTCTGACTTAAAGTTCAGAGGCCTATTTCACATATCATACATCACATACATTTCATACATTATACAATTTTTTGTTGCTCAGATTCCACGGGAAGTGTTGTCTGATCCCTTTTTTGTTGTATGATGCGTATTATTTTGGCCTTTCATTGTGAAAGACAAATTGCAAACAACAAAGCATCAAATAGTGTCGTGAATTACACACACTGAGAAACTGAAGTCGGATAAAAAAAACTCAATTTGATATAATATATATAAATATAATAAATATGTAATGGAATTCCTTATTTTCCTAATTAAGCTGTCACAAGACAGAATGTCTAGGATGTCGATGAAATTACCATTTCTACACATCATAGCATTTCTTTACTCTCCTAAACTTCATCACAGTCCGAAACAAGATCAAGTGACAAGCAATGGACACGATGGATTTGCATGCACTAGCAATCTTGGTTTTTGTTATGGTTGTAACCGTAAATTTAAGGAGAAGCATATGCTTTTTGTTCATTTCTTGGAGAACAAGATTTTGTTGCTCCTTACCTGTCTTATTAAAATAAACGAAGAACTTTTTCTTTCTACTTATAAATTCAAAGTAACAAACCGAAAAACTGCTCTTTCGGAAGCGTAGAGTTGGGTCGTTTAGGACTTGTATAGTTCGTGGAACTATGTCCACTGTCGGAACTATTTCCTATCGTTCCGCATGTCCCCATGTTAATTTAATCTAAATATTCCTCCGTTCGCGGGATGTGTTTGAATGAAAGGGAACATATGTATGTATGGACATGTCAGATTGAAAATACGAACATGTTCGAACATGGATGTGGTAGGGAAATACTTCTATACTACAAATGTCGATGCGAGTTTCACATACATGTTTATTTTTTTGATCATTCAACTGCCGACAGGCGGGACAACTCTACATATTCAGTTTTACATATTTCTATTTACTTCCAAATTTAATTTTGGTACTCCTTATATCGCTTAGTGAAGCCATTAGCAATATCTGGCGACTTTTCAATCCAGCTAACACTAACACACACACACAAGTATTTTCACAGTCAACGACTAACTTCCAAGCCGATAACATATAGTTCCTGAGTTTAGTGTGTGAAAAACCGGTAAATCCCGTTAATATCGTATTTTTTTTCCATATTCTTTCTTTTTTTTTGTCACTTTTTCAGCTTTCGTTATTTATCTTAAATGCTTCTTTTAAGTGCAAAATGGCCCACGGGCCCAAACTAACAGGTGGTCGGTACGGGTTGTTAGTACCTGACCCTGATCCTGATGCCGACTCTCAACCAAGAAAGAAGACAAAGCGCAACACTCCGCCCATCAACATCTTCCTAGACCTCCCATAAAATCCCAGTGCGAAAAATCCCCGATTTATAATTATGTCTCCAAAGAATAGCGAGAAACCTATTTCATCACTCAACCCATTTCTTCTCAAAAAAGCTATTGACATGACCAGCAAAAAATATGAACATATAAGCCAACACCGTGACGGAAGCCTATTAAATTGTGAGCAAACTGTTCCCTCTCCCAACCATCATCTCCCAAAACGGTTGGAATTTTTTTTACGGCCTACAAACAGGCCAAGGGAATTATTATAATAATAATAAGGGCACTGTCCGTAGAGGTCCAGGGCCTAGCTTCTCAGCAACTACTTGTGTTGTACGTGCTATTGTTCTATCACGAGTGGAAGAGACCTACAGTTTTATGCCGAATCCGAACGGCCAAGTTTGAGAAACAGTAAACAGAAACAGAATCCCGGGTATGTCGGGATTCAAGGCAACGAGCACGCTGATACTGCAGCGGTCTCGGCTAAAAACGCACCGGTACATAGTTTCAACATCTAGCTTCTCAGCAACCACTCGTGTTGTGCTTGCTATTGTTCTATCACGAGTGGAGGGGACTTACAGTTTTATGCCGACCCCGAACGGCCAAGTTTGAGAAGCTTTTTCTAAACAGTTATACTCTTTGAGCATTTTCAGTGACTCGAAAGAGGTGGGACCGTGAAAAGTATTTCTTGTCGTACCAGGAATCGAACCTAGTCAAGTAGGTCCAAGTGCGTAGGAGTCGACGCATCACGGGCCACCACATATTTATATTACTTGTTAATAAATAATAATAATAATACAAGTATTTTCACCAAAATTCAAACAAAAATGCTTACATTTTTAAATTTCTTTTCTTTTCCCTAATCAAATGACAGGGACAAATTCAGTGAAATTTTTCATCGGAAAGTTCTTCATAATAAGGACTTTCTATCTTTCCTTTCATTGTTCATAATTCCGAGTTTCCCAATGAGTGAAAGAGTTCGGTGCGTATTCATAATAAGCACGAATGTTGATAATATTTGTTAATCGCTGATTGTTTCTTTTTGTGTCCGGTATAGGGGAGCCGTTGTTGGAACACACGCTAACTTCATTGATTAGTACGTAAAGAATCGTGTCCATAGAGAGAAGTTTCATTACAGTGCATTGGTTGAAAACTTTGTTATCGATTTCCATGCCTATTGTGAATGTCGAAATGTCCTAAGCGAGTCAAGTCTATTATTATTATTATTATTTTATAAGGGCCGGGACCTAGTTTTTTAGGCTTATAGCTCACAGCTGAAACAGTCGTGCTATCACTAACTGGGGATTGATACACCGAACTCTCGTTAGCCAGCGGAACACCTAAGAAGTACTTACTGTTATCCAAGTGATCTCTTCAGGGATTGTCCACTTTATTACTACGTTATAGCTCGTTTGCTTTTCTGATGAATTGAGCTATATACGCTTTGAATTTTTATATTTTACATTTCTTTTAGGACTACTGATTATATTTCATAATAGACCCATCACAAACATTCTTGTTGAAGCTGGGCTACCAAACATCGAAGAACGAAGAGATATGTTGACACTAAAACTCTTTGCTAAACTCATGTTCTCCAGAAACTCTATTATCGATAAGGACGTAAAAACCAAAGTTTGTAACAAACTTACAAAGAAAATACCATCAGCTATCGCTACCACACTTAAAAAAGCAACCGAAAACAATCTCCCTCTAAAAGTAAACAAGAACACAAGTCCACGCTACCACCCCATGGTTTATCGATTCTGAGTCTCTGATAATGTCCTTAGCAAGTTATAGAAAGAATAAAACTAACAACACAACATATCGTCAACTTTTACCTTTAGACTTAAAATCAGATGGTGGAACTTTGTCTTCACTGACGGATCTAAGACTTAGAGTTTCTAAGTCTTAGATCCGGGATACCGCATCGATATTTACAGCCGAAGTGATTTTTCTACCCATTAATACTGTCATTAACGAGCAGGGTAAACATATTATATGCTCAGATAGCATATCGATCCTGAACGCAATAAAAAACCATACAGCAACTCTGAGCTTGTATCTAAAATTCGATACAAAATTATCAAATCCCCGAAAAAAATCAGACTGATGTGGTCTCCAGGACACGCTGGTATTATTGGTAATAAAAACGCCGATTACGCAGCCAATCTCGCAAATAAAGCTTCAGTTTATAGATTTATTAAATCATATTAAAAAATCACAACTGCCCACTTAAAACACGATTGTAGCATTTATCATCATCACCACAAAAAAAACTAATCCTGAAAGAACAAAACCTATCTACCCAACAAATATTTCAAAACAGAAAATATCAAACTTCATTCGTTTAAGACTGTGACACACTGCGGCCACTCATCAGGCCTCCTTACAAAAGACCACCCACCAACATGTTATTCCTGCAACACCAATATGGACTTAGTACTTATATTAGAAAAGTGTCCTCTATTTACCCCTATCATTAAAAGCTTATTCAAAAACAATACCATTCACGATATCCTAAAAGATTTAAATTATACAAATATTGAACTGAATTTCTGAATTTTTAAGCAAAATTAACGTTATTATCTAATCATTAATCAAATACAAAACCAATAGTCTCTACAGCTAGGTTTGTATATATTGTATATTACCATGTAATTTTAATTACTTGTTGGGCCTCAACCAACAAGCGTCTCCAGCCAGCTCGATCTTTAGCTAGCTGTCTCCAGTTTCGCACGCATAGTTGGTTGAGGTCCCTTTCCACTTGCGTGCGCCACCTGAGTCGCGGTCTTCCTCTACTGCGCCGTCCCTCAGGGGTGGATTCGAAGACTTTTCGGGCCGGAGTATTGGTTTCCATCCGCTCTACATGACCTATCCATCTCAGTCTTTGGATCTTCACTCTTCTGGCTAAGTCGATGTCGCTGAACAGCCCGTATAGTTCGTCATTATATCTCCTCCTCCACTCACCGTCTATGCAGACGGGACCGAAAATCACACGAAGAATTTTCCTCTCGAAGCAACCAAGGGCAGCTTCATCCGCTTTTGACAAAGTCCATGGCTCCGCGCCATATAGCAGGACTGGGACGATTAAGGTCTTGTAGAGCGTTATCTTGGTTGTTCGAGAGAGGGCTTTGTTTACCAGTTGCTTTCTTAGCCCAAAGAAGCAGCGATTGGCAAGGGTTATTCTTCGTTTGATTTCAGCGCTGGTGTCATTGTCTGAGTTTATAGCGGTGCCTAGGTAGACAAAGTTTTTGACTACCTCAAAGTTATATCTGTCTGCTGTGACGTTCTGACCGAGACGTCGGTGTTGGGTGTCCTTTCTCGTTGACAGCATATACTTGGTCTTACCCTCGTTTACCGCTAAACCCATCTTCGCGGCCTCCGTTGCAATACCCACAAAAGCGCCATTGACATCACTCTGCGTTCTTCCAATAATGTCAATATCGTCGGCATATGCGAGTAGTTGGACGGACTTCTGAAAGATTGTTCCTCTGGTGTTGGCGTTCGAGTTTTGAACAATTCTTTCAAGAACGATGTTGAAAAAGTCGCATGACAGCGCGTCGCCTTGTCTGAATCCTTTTTTGACATCAAAGGTCTCGGTTAGGTCTTTACCGACCTTGATGGAGCAGCGTGCATTCTCCATCGTCATCCTACACAAACGGACGAGTTTGGTAGGGATGCCAAAACTAGTATAGCTCGTCTCTATAGATGCTATCATACGCGGCCTTAAAATCGATGAAAAGGTGGTGGGTATCGATTTGTTGCTCCTGGGTTTTCTCCAAAATCTGCCGTAGTGTGAATATTTGGTCGATGGTGGATCTTCCTGTCCTAAAGCCACACTGGTATGGACCGACCAGGTTGTTGACGAATGGCTTTAGGCGTTCACACAGTATGGCAGATAAGATTTTATATGCGATACTTAGGAGACTGATGCCTCTGTAGTTGGCGCAGTTCAAAGGGTCTCCTTTTTTATGGATCGGGCAAACAATGCTGAGGTTCCATTCATCGGGCATGTTTTCCTCCGACCATATTTTACAGATGAGTTGGTGCATGCTCCTTACCAAATCATCGCCTGCGGCTTTAAAAAGCTCGGCGGGTAGGCCGTCAGCTCCCGCAGCCTTGTTGGATTTCAGTTTAGATATGACAATCCTCACTTTATCCGGGTCGGGTGGACGGAATTGTTGATCTTCGTCGTCCCTTTCATTGGGGTTGAATGGTTCGTTCTGCCTGACAGCGGGATTTGGTTCTTCGTCGCCGTTATACAGTCTGCAGAAATGGTTTTTCCATATCCTCAGCATCGACTGTGACTCTACTACGATGTTCCCTTGATCATCCTTACAGGCTTCGGTTCGGACTTTATAACCTTGACTGGTTAACTTTACCCTTTGGTAAAACTTCCTCACCTCATTCCTGCAGTAATATCCCTCTATTCTGCCGATCGCGCGCTTCTCATGCTCCTTCTTTTTTCTCCTGAGAAGCCGGTGTTCGTCTCTCCTCTTCTGCTCGTAGAGCTCCCGAGCAGCTCTTGTCCTTCTTTGCAGTGCCGCTGTGTATGCTTCTTGCTTGGCTGCATTCGCCTGCCGACACTCGTTGTCAAACCAGGGGTTTCGTTGTGGTGGCGGATTGAAACCCAGCACATCAGAGGCGGCATCTCTGATGGCTTTTGGGCAATGCTGCCACTGGTCTTCAATACTTGATGTTGGCGGCGTAGGATTTCTTAAGAGGTTAAGGGAGACACGATCGGAAAAGGATTTGGCAATCTCTTGCGATTGTAGCCGGCTGACGTTGAACTTCCTCACAGTATTTCTTTGTCTTGGCGGTGTTCGGCATATCCGCAGCCTTACCTTGGCTACAACAAGGTGGTGGTCCGAATCAATGTTGGCGCCTCGGAACGTTCGGACATCTATGATACTGGAGGAGTGCCTTGCGTCTATCGCAATATGGTCAATCTGATTGACGGTTGATTGATCAGGAGATCGCCATGTTCCTTTGTGAATATCGAGATGTGGGAATCTTGTACTGGCTACTACAACATTTCGCCCCGCAGCAAAATCGATCAGCCTAAATCCGTTATCGGATCTGGTGTCGTGTAGGCTGTGCTTTCCGACCGTACTACCAAAGATGTTCTCTCTTCCTAGCTTTGCGTTAAAATCGCCAAGGACAATTTTAAAGTCGTAGCTAGGGCATTGCTCATACGTTTTGTTCAGGAGCTCATAGAACCTGTCTTTGGTGTCATCATCTTTCTCCTCTGTGGGGGCATGTATATATATAATAAGGCTTATGTTGGCAAATTTAGCTTGGATGCGAATTGTCGTGAGGCGCTCGTTCACGGACCTGAACGATAGGACTTCTTGCCTAAGTCTGCCTCTAAAGACAAATCCACATCCAAATAGGCGCTGTTTTTGTTGTTTGTAGCAATCACCGTAGTATATATCACAGTTTTTCATCCTTCTTTTGCCGGGTCCATCCCATCGCACTTCTTGGATGGCGGTTATATCTGCTTTGCAGCAGTCTAGGGCTTCCGCTAGTTGTTCGGCTGCACGTGGCCTATAAAGGGACCTTACATTCCACGTACAAATCCGAAGATCGTTGTCCGTATATCGTTTGCAGGGGTCGTCATCAGTAAAATCATCCGTTTCCGAGGCTTGTTGTTGCTTCGTAACTAGCACGACGGCACAACCCCCAACCTGGAGGGCCAGTTCCTTTTTTGTAACCCCTAGGACAAGAGGTCGCACTTATAAGTTTGGCAAGTTGAGCTCGGGTGAACTACAACCAGTACCCGATGGCTACCACTTGGAGGTAAAATAAGCACAATTGGTGTGTAGAAAAAGTTACAACACTGGGCATCGCCAGGTTGACGCCAGTCAGTGCCTACCCGATTCCCACAGCACCCAGAACAGCTTCCTTGATAGCTTTAAATTCTGCCTGGAATACACTGCAGTGGATAGACTGTCAAAGGGACAGAGAGAAATTTAAACGCTGTGGAGTAATTTAATTTGGACCACGTTCATGGGGACCAGCGGGTTCGGTATTATCATTTTTGTCTAGCAGGATTTGATTTTGCACAGGGAAACTCCCACGGGTATCTTAAAGTCCAGTTGGCGCAGCAGCGTTTGCGATCTGTGGTCTAGTAGGATGTCAACATCCATGCCATTATCATATATATATATTAACCGATGTTTATCCACCACCGATGTTTATCCACCACCATTATCTAATTCTCGTAGGTCGGCATTATGTCTGGGGGCTGCCGTCTTGGGTATAAATCTCTGTAGCCAATCAAGGGTTTCTTAATTTTCACAGTCCATGATCTTAAAACCCTTGATGGTGGTCAACTATCCGAAGCGAGGGACTACTTTCTCTTTCTTCGTGATAGCAACATTCAATCCGCCAAGGTTCCTTAGTTCAATAAGCTGCCATTGGTTAGCAGTAAGCTTGCGCTCCGGGTTGCCGTAGTCTATTACTGCGGCCTGTGGGCCTACCCTGGCCACTGCCGAGTACTTGGGCCCTTTTTTGTCATCTTTATTTGGAGAGAGCGACTCATAGTGACGACCTCATTTCGAGGTCCCCAGGACCGTCTTCAGTTGGACTGGTGCCAACTTTAGGTTTCTAGCAGCGATCCCTCTCGAGGTAGACGGACTAAGGCCATCTTTCCTCATAGTGACCAATGCATTCCTTCCGGGTTGGGCATTGCTTTTACAGCTGGTGCGCTATGCCATCGTGGTTGCTGAGATAGTGGATTTAGCTTTGGCGATAATTCCTTTTTCCCTTTCCGTTAAGGATTCAGGGCTGCGACCATTGTAACATCTGATCGTCTTTTTGGCATTGGTGCGCTGCTTGAGGGTGTCCATGGGCCCTGAGACCTTATCGGTCCTTGACAGTACAGTCTTTGCACTGTCCAGCCCCACTCTGCTTAGTAACTGGATTGTTCCCAGCCTCACTTTCGGATCCCGCGCCTGAACAGTGCCTAGCAGCGTTTTCGTTAGTGGCCTACCAGAGCCTTGCTTCAGCACTCTTGACCTCTTGCGGATCCATCATTGGGCAGATGGCCGGTGGCCGGTCTTTCCCCTAGGACGTTTCCTTCAGATTAGTCGTCGACCCTTCGATGTTTCTTCTAGGAAGTCAAGTGTTTTCTGAAGCCTTGACTTGTCAGTTTCCCCTAGATCTTTCTTATCTTTTAGCACGCGTATCGTCTGCCTGCAGTTATTCATCATACTGCGTATGAATTTGGTAGACGATATAGAGACGTCGGATGAGCTGGCAACAGAGCAGGAATCATCATTCACTATAATAACGCCAGCCATGCTGACAGTCACTGTTTCGACACCAGCTACATCCGAAGACCTATGGGGGTTTAGAGTCGCATTTTTTTAGATCACTGGTGCCCGACTTAATTGCACCAGAGTTCCTTGAAGTTTTATCGATGGAGTTAATTTTGTTCCTACGAGTAAGAGGGAAAAAACTGTCGCAATAAACTCACCCCCTGTATGTGGTGAAGCGGACTATATATAAGAGATATAATGGTGTAGTAATCCTTCGTTAATTAAAGTGACGTTTTTCTTGGTGACAGCAAAAGAGGTACTGTTGTTGATCTTGGACACCCCGTAAAGATAAGTTGCCAGCCTTTCGCTTTTAGGGATGTTGAAATGAAAAAGTCTCTTTTGGGTCACCGAGCTCTAGTGCTACGTGCACGAATCGTCATCGTTCTGCTCTCACTGCGTTAACTGTGTGCCGTGCTAAGCCCGTTAGCCGCAATCGAAGACTATTTGTTGCTATTTTCCTCCTCGTGCTTAAATCGCATTCCTAAACCAGCACGAGTGAAGTGCCCACAAAAACCACATGCCCCAGAGCCACAAATGAAATCTGGTTGTCGTATTAGCGGACTTTCTGAAGTCTCGCTGTCGGAACCAAGCGCCAAAAGACAAAAAACTAAGCGCAAATTAAAGCAACTGCTGAATGAATTCCTCGAACTTCCAGAAAAACCCTTGCCAAAAATCCACATTTAATCGGTATTTCACCTGATAGCGATAAGGGCAATTAGCATTTTTGTTCTCAATAAAGCTATTGACGCTATCAGCACGGAATATGCAAAAATATCTCTTATTTGGGATCCCTTAGGTGGCAGAATATTAATTCTCCCTAAAATCTGATTTTAGTAGATAAATAGATAAATGTTCCCGAATCTGAAATCGTGTGTGAAATGAAATTGCAAAACATCACGGGCATATATAAGGTCACACCTCCAATAAATGTGATAAACCCGAAATATGCCCCAAATGCTGCTTACTGCTCCACACCATTTTGGTTTCTACCAGAGTAGTGTGCGGTAAATGTGTAACACCCATCTGGTTCCATACTAAAAATAGGTGTTATTTAGTAGATGCCAAACGTTTTTACAGAGAACTGAATCTCGCTCAACCAAACATTACTCAAAGTTCATTTGCAACCACAGTCTCACCCCACCCTCGCCAAAACAAAAACAATATCACCATATCAACCCGCAACAACACAGTTTCTTTAAACCAAGCACTACCATTACCAAAAGATTCACCTACATACCAGCCAATACCGGAAATCACTTCATCATCAGACCCTATTTCCCCTGAAAACAATAATGTAACTCCTCATTCCACAATCAAATACACAATTGAATGACTTTAACTGACTGTAAAACTAAATGTCTTAATGACTTTACCGCCACACATTATCCAATATCTCCTACCAGCAAAATCTGGCAAAACATTCGCTCCATCACAGGTAACTACTATTCACAACCAATCTGTTGTATCGAGACTCCTGCAGGTGTTATTACTAATCCCCAAGATACGGGCACACATTTCGCCCACTCCTTATCGAATACTTCTAAAGATTGCAACTTTTCGTATGCATTCATACAGAGAGAAGAAAACTCGCTATTATGTAGAATACATATTCTTTTTCAGATTTTGCCAGACGTATTGACAGCCAAATTATTATAACCGAACTTCAAGCTTGTTATCGAATGTAAAAGGCAAAGCACCTGGTAGTGATAGTGTTGTTTAAAGGCTAGATTGTTGGAACTCTAAAATCATATTCGCTGCACTGGTAATTTTGTAGTTGTTGTTGTTGTTCTATTACTGCGTCAAGTTCCTTATCCACAGCTTTGAATTCTAAGTTGGTGATGTTTGTCATGAGGTAGGACACCTTACTTATTTTTACTTTTCAGTTGGGCCATTTGCTGTTCCAGTGTTCCAGTGGTGGCCCGTGGCGTTGTGGGTATGTGCGTCGACACCAACGCACTTCGACCTTTTTGTCTAGGTTCGATTCCTGGTACGACAAGAAATACTTTTCACGGCCCCACCTCTTTCGAGTCACTGACAATGCTCAAAGAGTATAACTGTCTAGAAAAAGCTTATCAAACTTGGCTGTTCGGAATCGGCATAAAACTGTAGGTCCCTTCCACTCGTGATAGAACAACAGCACGCACAACACGAGTTGTTGCTGAGAAGCTAGGCCCTGGCTGTTGTTGTATTATGTTTGCTGTTCCAGGTGATTATTCGCCACAGCCTGATAGACTATGCCTGCGCTCATCAATATTTGAGGACCGTATTTAGCAAGTCCTTTTATTATTAGTGGTATGGGTGCTCGTTTTGATCTTCCTTTGTAGCTTGCAGTCATACTATCCTTCACCCCCCTGGCTTCTATGTTAAGTGCTTCTTTTACAGTGTTGGTTTTGTTTGCTATACTTGTGATTCTGATATTGGTTGCAAGATCTATTGAAATCTTGGAGAAGGGAATCAATAGCAAGCATGTCGAATGTGAGATTTAAAGACGTTTCGACTGAAAATTCTTTGTTCAGAAGTTTTATCGAAGCATCCCCTAATCGTTGAATGTGGACGCCTGGGGTAAGAGATTGGATTGTTCATTCTTTATGGAATAAACGACTTAGTTTTCGATTACTTCTGCGTAAAGCCAGCTCAAATTGTACATCATCTGGGAAGAGTGGGACCGAGCGCGAAGTGGCTCTATGTACGACCTCACGCTTTGCAGTCTTTACGTTGACTCTGCGAACATCTCCCTTACCATCGGGATAACATTCAATGACTCTACCCATTTTCCAATCTGCAGGCGTAATGCTTGCTTTTTGGATCAACACCAAATCTCCGATGTCGAGCGTTCTGTTGGGGAACTTCCATTTATTTCTCTTTTGTAGATAGTGGGGGTACTCTTGGTGGAACCTTTCCCAAAATTGGTGTTGAAGTTGCTGAACTTGTAACCAGCGTTTTGTAATTGGCACAACAGTTGGCAAACCTGCGTCGATTACAGAGTTCTTGAAGCTGCGTTGAGTGAGGAAATGAAATGGTGTAAGTGCCGGTGAGTCTTCTGCTTCCGCCGACTCTGGATGATTAGTAAACCTTCAATTCGGCACAATAGTGTTAAATTCCTCATAGGTTAGATTAGTGCTACCGGACAGTTTCTACGCAAAATGTTTCATAGATTTTACGGCGGCTTCCCATAGTCCACCGAAATTAAGGCTTCCAAACTATTTCTTTGATCGCCATTCGCTCCTGGCTGGTTTTTTTCACCTTACTCCATTCTTCGTTGATCTTTATTTTGGCTCCAATGAAATTTTGTTCCTTTGTCGGAGAGGACCAGAGAGGGCCGGTCTGTCTGTTTGCAAAACGTGAGAATGCAGCTAGGAACATATCTGTGCCCAAGTCCGAACAAATTTCTAAATTTACAGCCTTGTTTACTAAGCAAACAAAGACTGCTACCCAAACTTTTTTTCAAATTTTCAAAGTTTCACTGGTTTTAATATGAAATGGACCGCTTAGATTGTCCCCGATTTTACTAAATGCGGGTGCTGGAGTAATGTAATCCCCTGGCAGATATCCCATGATTGTCTGGATAGTTTTGGTCTTCCATCGGATACATACTGGACAGCTCCGGATACATGTCATCACTCGGGATCTCAAAGCAGGCATCCAGAATTCTTCTCTTATTAGATGCTCTGTCAGGGAGTTTCCACTATGGTGGTGATCATAGTGTGTCTGACGTACAATCAAGTCAACTAAGTAGCATTTGGCTAATATTATTGGATGCCTTTGACATTTTGGGAGGTTGGCAAGGTCCCCCACGCGAAGGAACCGTCTTGACCATGGGAGCCAGCTTTTTCTCGGAATGGAGCCAGCTTTTCTCGGAAAAGTTCTTGATTTTTTTAAGTGTGCTACTTCGGTCTCAAAGGCTTGATGCTGCTGATACCTGATGATTTAGTTTCAGCGTTTTAAATTTCTTCGACGGTGAGTGGGCCAGTTATACGTGTCTCCTTTTTACTAGCCCAGCAAAGACAGTAAGCCAGCGTAGTAAATGTTCGAAGCAGGAAAACCTTTCGATGAAATTCACCTCTGTTGGCTCATTTTGGGTGGCATGATTAATTGTGATCCCTATTGCCTTAAACGGGGTGAGTGGCAACTGATTATTCATTAACGAAGATGGGCCAGCAAACCAGAGTTTGCAGTTGACTAATTGACATGGTGTAAGTCCACGTAAGGCTGGATCTGCAGGATTTTCAGAAGATTTGACGTAGTGGAGATCCATCGGGCTGATGACTTTTCGAATTTTGTTGACTCTTGTTTTCACAAATTTGCTGTTGGTATCTATACTATTTCGAAACCAGGCGAGGGCAACTTCACTGTCTGTATACGCGATCCATGTAATATTTGGAGAGTGAAGCTTACTTCTAACTTGATTGATAAGCTCAGTAAGGAGCACAATTCCTTCAAGATCCATCTTCGGAATCGTACAGAGTTTATTTTCTTTGTTTGCTCTTGTCTTAGGGGGGTGACGCGACCTTTTGGCGGCTAGTAGACGGATGTTGAAATTTGATCCGTCTCCAATTTTTATCCTGCTGTAAATTACCGCTGCGTATCCATCTCCGGAGGCATCACATAATCCAATCAGCTGAATCGGAGTGTTTTTATTACCCCCGACCGTGGAATTTTGGAAATTGGAAATTGTTGTTTTTTCGTTTACAACATCATCTCAGTCGTATTTCAGCATCCACAACTCTTGGGTTCCTATGCGGAGAAGCATAATGACTGGAAAAATTCAACCCACGGGATCGAAAAGTGATGCTGCTGCAGCTAACAAGCCCTTTTTAGTGAACTCGATTTTGTCTTGGTTGGAGGTTTGAAAAAAGTACACGTCGTCTGTTGCGGTATAGTTAATCAATAGAATTTTCCTTGTTTGGTCGGCCTCCACGTAATTCAGGTTATCTGGATTATTTGACGACCATTTTGTCAGACACAGTTTTCCGGCCGCCAAGGTATAGGTTATCTTAGCAAGTTGTTCTTGGCATTGTTTGATGCTATCGGCTCCATGAACGAGGTCATCCATTTAAATAGAGTTCTTAATTATGTCCTGTTTCCAGGTCTAGAGCGTTGTCCTCAGCGATCTGCCGAACCGTCTGTATAGCTTGTCATGGCGCACAGTCAACCGTAAGTTACAGTGTTCAAGAAGTATTCACCTAAAGGTTCACTTTTATTTAGGCGCCAGATGATTCTGAATTTCTCACGGTCTGGCTCAGGTATCAGAAACTGGCAGAACATCTGTTTCATATCACTGGTGAAGATGAATTCGTATTGCCGATTCTGTTGGATAGTGTCGATTATGTGCGACTGCAATTTCGGTCCTGGGTGGATAATCTAATTTAGGGAGTCTCTCTAAATCGGATTATCCTTGTTACTTGAGGGTATGCTAGCGTTAAAAACATTCCTTAGCTTGGTTGTAACAACACCTTTGCGAATAACACTCATATATGGAATGTAGTAAGAGTTTCCGGTTTCATCTCGATGTCGCTTAACAGGAACTGGGGACATATGCTGAGTTGCGAGATAGTCTTCCATAAACTCGTTTGACATTTTCTTGTGGTATTCGTCTTTCTCTCAGTGCCTTTCTTGACTAATGTAGAATTTTACAGCTGTCCTAAACGAGTTTCCTAGTGCAGGGGCTTCGACCTTCCAAGGAATGAGAACGATGTAACGCCCATATTCGGTTCGGGAGTGTTTCTCGACAAACAGTTTTTCGCAGTATGATTTTTGGATCCGTCTTACGGTTAGGACGTATAGGGTGTGGGTCTTCGGAAGCCTGGCTGGTTCCAGGGTAGACTGGTGAGTTGACCGTTGCATCCAGGTTCTTGTCCACCTCTATTAGTTCTAGGGAATTCTTCATACAAAATTCTCTAATTTTAGAGAAAATGGCTTCTGCTGCTTCGTACTTCGGACGACAAGCGGACGCAGTTTCTTCACTTATGTCCACCATGGTGTCGTAATTTGCCTTGGTGGAAATCCAAAGGCTCTGCTTTGCCGTACTGTCTTGCAAGCGTATCCGGGGTACGCTTATCCAATCCAAGCTTGGTAAGGTTAACTCTAACCTCTTGCAGCTGGACGATGACATCTTGGAGGTTATCTATAACCCGTTCTAAATTATTCATTATTGAATTTTTTTAGGTAAACTGTTACCCTTCAAATATTTAAAAGTAAACTGTTACTTTCTACACTGTTAAAGGCTCAAAGGACCAAACAATTGGAACACTTGTTTCAAGTAAAACTACTCTCTTGAACGTAAATACTGAAAGTAAAGTTTATTGAACAAAATGCCCTCATATTTATACATAATTTTCGAATCAAGCAATGACCCAAGTCGCCCGTGCCTCAATCGGCAGCTCTTGCTGAAGCGGCAATTATTATTAAATGGGTCATCGTTGCTTGTACTGGAATCGGCATATTCAGCTGATAGGACATTTATTTTAGCGTAAACTGTTACTATTGTCCCACTACCTAAGCCAAAAAAATCATTGACTATTAACAGCTACCGTCCAATATCACTCATATCGTCCATGTCCAAGGTAATGGAAAAGATTAGTCAAACAATTTAATTAACCTCAACTAAGTTGCCTTTATGCAAGGTAATTGTACAATTTACGCACTTTTACACATTGATCCTTATATTTCAAATGCTCTATCAGTACGGAATCATGTCACTGTCATCTTCTTGACGTTGGTAAAGTCGGCATTCATTTGGTTCCATAGGAAACCATAGGAAAATGTGTGTCAGGACCAACCATTGCTTCTCTACCCCCTTCCAACTTTTTAACGGTATCCCTCAGGGATCACCATTATCTGTTGTATTGTTTATCATTGCGTTGAATGACATCAGTCAAATCATTTCGAGACATAAACAGTTGGATCATTGCACCTTTGCGGGTGATTTTTACGTTTTGTGCAGACACAACAATCCAACAGTAAATAATCAACTATTGTCTCAGGTTTTGAAGAATATCTTGCACTAATACTCCTGGTCTGGTGCCAAGCTTTCGCTGGAAAAATTCAAAACCTTACATATCTGCCGCCAGCGGTCTTGCAATTACATTCAACTAACATCTAACAAGATAAATGTAGCTTATGTTAAAAATCTTAAGATATTATGTTTAAGCTTTAATAATAAATATAGTTCGGAAATTGCATTGTTTAGAATTAAGAAAAAAAGTGTCGTACTTAGCCAGTAGAAAATGTAATGCCCATAAAAACACCCTATCCAAAATCACCAAAGCACTTATTCTAAGCATATGGTCGATTATGGTCTGTCCATCTACGGCAACTCACCGAAAAGATTATTAAGGCACTTTACCACAAAGCCGCCCGAAGAAGTCTAAATGCCTTTCCGACTAGCACCATAAGATACATGCTAATCGAAGCTGGACTACCTAGCATCGAAGATCGTAACAACTACACCAGAGAGAAACTGATTATCAAAGCTCAAATTTTCAGAAGACGCGATCGCATATAAAGATGTTTTGTCTGCAATTAACAGAAGCAACTAGAGACATATTCAATCTGCCATTTCCCAGTTTGTAACAGCTGGGCCTACAACTAGTTAATTAGACAAGAAGTAAAAGCTATCGGTTTTTACTTTTTAAGAGAGGGTATTATAACCTCTAATATATGTATATAGACAATATTATTAGTGTCTTATTATAATTCAAAAATTAGAGCTGTCCAGCCGTGGACCCTGAAAAAACGGAGACGTCGCGACGCGACGCGTCTTGAGAAAAACACTGGACAGCACAGAAATTAATCGCTTCAAAAAAATGTTTGCATGCAGTCACTGGTCTGTCATCATCATCATCATCTGGGTAATGCACGCACGAGAGATCTCCAGCCCACTCGATCCTTCGCCATCGACTCTAACTCATCAGGCGTTATGTACAAGCGCAACCGGGCGAGATTTGGAACTTGGTCCAACCACCACGTCCTGGGTCTACCGAACGGTCCTCTTCGTCTAGGCAGCTCCTGCAGAAGCCGTTGGAAAATACACCTAGTCGCTTTCTATTGAGCTGAAGCTTGAAGGTAGTAATAGGGGTACCTATGTTACAAGAGAAGCTATCAACTGGCAGTCTAGTGGCGCGCTTTACGAGTTCATCTGCTTTACAGTTTCCCGTTGTGTCTCTATAGCCTGGCACCCAGCACAGGCGAATGTGGAACTGTTCGGATATTCGTGATGAGATGCGCGGCGATTACTAGTTTAGAGTTTATAGAGAACGATGCCAGAGAATTAATTGCTGTTTAGCTGTCAGTGAAAATGTAGATATCGCGGGCGGATAACACGTTCCGTCTTAGCCAGGACAGGGTTTCGCTAGTCGCCATTACTTCCGCTTGGAAGACGCTGCAGTGATTGAATTTTTGTTTGGCTTTGTTAGGTGGATACCTTGCATAGGCACCAATGGTTCGACGTACATTGGTAGTGTCAGATTCCTACTGACTAAACTCACCTACCGAATCTTTTCGTTCATTCCCCCGCGGAACTACCGCTAAGTATTAATTCGCCAAGGACGGACTCGAGCTTTTTGCTTCGTCACGGAGTGTTTGTCGAATTCGCGCTCCGCTGCCGTTCTAAAGTTCTTAGATCGCGCAGTGATTGGGTAGACGGACTGATTTGTTCAGGTGTAGACCCTCCGAGAAAACGCCGCTTCCTACTCCATCATCCGTCTTGGATCCATCTGTGTAAAAGTGAATAGCTTTACCAAAGGAAATCAGGGTTTCGAAATTGTTTTCTGATAAGTGTCGTGGTGAGGTGTAGTCTAAGTGATTTGAAGTAAGATTTTGTTCGTGTAGAATTTTGGCATGTCCAAAGGTGAGATCGTACCATTGAGAACATGACTTTAGACGAACTGTGCAGTTGGTTGCTGTTTGCTTACCAAAGGTATCAAGGAGGGTAAGGTTCTGAAGAAGAGGGAAGTTTCCAGTGCATCAGTGGGAGTAGTTCTAAGTGCTTGACTGATAGAGATGCAGACTTGTCTGTACATTTCTTAGTTTGTTGCGGTAGGTACCGACGTTGAGTATGGGGCAACATACTAAAACTAATACGCAACATACTAATACGCCGAATGACCGGGGTCTTATGACAGATGTGAATAGCCACTGTGTCATGTAAGTTTGTATATGCTAGTTGTTGATATAGGTCAGTTCTCGCCACCAGCAGCGAGCGACAACACCAGCAAGCGACAGCACCTCACCTTGAAACAAAACACCTATTTTTCATTTTCTTCATTTATACTTTGATTTTTTCCTTTCATAATTTTTATCATTTAACCGACGTTAACTCTGTTTTGTTTTTTTTTATATTGTTATTCTCAATATTGTCAGTTTATGCTAAGTAATCAATTTAAATATCAACGATCACTTGTGACCAGACAGCTAATCAAGACTTATTTTATTCCAAGTGAGTCTACTTGGCTGTTAAAGTTGGTGTTCTAGTTAATGTACTAGCAATACCACTGGTAGTCACGGTACAAAAATCAAAGAAGATCTATCCTTCACAAATATACAATAAAAAGAATTGTATACACCAGTTGTGACCAATGGCGTTCTTGCTCATGTAAATATAAGGCCCTGATGGCCTCCCTTGCTATTTCTTCTGTGTTGAGCTCCCAGTTTAGTCTTCTGTCTAATATAAGGCCAAGGTATTTCGCCTAATACAAGAATGGTATACTTGTGCCATTTATAATGAGGGGGTCGATAGTGGGAATTTTTATTTTCTAGTGGAAAAGGACGATTTCAGTCTTTTGAAGATTAATGACTACTTGTGAGTAGTTGGTCTATTAGTGCTACCAGTCCCGCTTCTACACCTAGTTCTTCCAGTGCCTGTACAATTGTATGCGAGTAGATATTGTTATAGGCTCTTTCAATGCCAAGGAATGCAACTATGGTATATTCCTTGGAGTTTAGTGATTTCTTAATAGTGTGTACTAAAGAGTGAAGGACCGTTTCTACGGATGTGCCTTTATTGTACGGATGTTGAGATAGTGAGAGTTTAGTAGGCTCTATAGTGGATCTTAAATATAGGTCAATGGATGATACGTTTAAGATATTTTGGATGTACGTGGGACCTTTAATCCGCCTTGTGTATAAATACCACATTGACTTGTTTCCATCTTGTGGGGATATGACACAGAGATAGGCACCCTTTAAAGATGGTTTCCAACCAAGGCTTGTAGCTTAGGTATGGTGAAGTCCAGCTGGTATTATACCATCTAGTCCCGGTAACTTGCTTTTTACGGCCCACATGATCTTGTGACTCGTTATCAGAGTATTGGAGTAAGAAACAGGATTCGCTCTTAACCGGTTTCGAAGGGCGCAGTCAACTGAATATCCCGGGAAGTTGGTATCCATCAGCAGTTTGAGTAATTTCTCGTTTGATGCCGTCCATGCATCGTCGGCCTTTTTGAAGTATCTGCGTACATTAGGATAGTTGGAGAGAACTTTCCGAAGCCTGGATGCTACTTAGGATTATTTGATTTTTTCGCAGAATTTCTTCCACGTGTTCCTTTAGCTTACAACTCGTGAGCTTATCAACTTGTGATTTTCTCAACAAGCATAACTACCGCGCACGAACAATACACACCATAAATTTGCCAAAAATTTCGCAGAGGAAATTTAAAAACTGAAAGCCGAAATTCTAAATACCCGCCTGTCAGTTAAAGAGTGAACAAATTCAATTTTCAACTCTCCGGCTAAATCTCTAGTTGAGACCAACTCCGAAGTTGATCAACTCTCAAGATGCCGGCAAGTTGAGTAATAGTGAACAAAACTAGGTCACTAATATTTTGAGGAGGTTAAGAGGGTTGATAAGGCAAGGAGGGAGAGAGAAGATACACAAATAGAGGGACCATACTGTTTCCTGTAGTTCCTAAAAGCTTGTTGCGGTGGTGCGTGGAGATGAAAGAGATTGTAGAGATAATTGTGAGATGTAGAACTTCTTGGCTATTTTTTGTGATGAAAATAGAATGACCGGTGGAATTTGACCATTTTCTAGCCACTGCCGTACTTAGCCCCGCTTTTTTTAGCATCTGCACCGTTACCACAAGGAAGTGAAATTGCGAAGGATTGGGTCTTTATTAACTATACTTTCAAAAGATTTGAAGTTCGAAATTTAGAATAGAATCGTATTTGACATTCGTTAGACATTCATTGCGAAATAGTGAACAAAACGAGCCTTAGTGGTCGTTGGCTTATTAATTTTTCTTCTACAAATTAGGCGAAGATTGCTTAGGTCTGCGTTCCATCAGCGTGGTTTGTGCGTCAGAATGACACTCCAGTTTGTAGAGAGATGAAATAGATTGTTAGAGATAATTGTGAGATCTAGAACTTCTTGGCGATTTTTTGTGATGAATGTTGGGTCATCGCTTTGTTACAGATCTCTAAGTTGTTTAAGAGTGACTCACCTTTATCATTAATCTGAAGGAACTTCAGCATAGCTGATTTCAGACACCTTCACCACTGTGATATTGGTCTTTCGGGACCGTGGAGGGAGCGTGGAGGATAGGTTAGAGACGCCCTCCGAGTTCAGTGGAGTACACAACTCTGAGGGTGTAGTGTGGTTTGCGGGATTTGGGGCCTGTACGGCGTTATATCCGGGGTGTTCTGGGGATACCATTGAGGTGGTCGGGGCGGACATTTCACTCTCCTTCGCCCTTTACAAAGTCAAAGATGATTTTATGAACGTCTTTTGCTGGAGGCTCAATGGATTCTTCATTGATCATAGAATTGCGATCCTGTAAGATCCCTTGGGTTCCTCCAGCTTACCAGTTTCCCAGTTATCAGTCCTTTGTCTGCGGTTACACTCTAAGTTTTAATATTGAGGCCAGATGCTCCGGTTCGATGGGAAGTCGAAAGCGTGCTCTAAGTCTATTACAGATCTGGTCCACTGACAGTACCTCGAGGCTTTTGCCCGGCCAGAGCACACCTATCCTCGGGATCGCCGGTTTATCCGGCTATTCCTCCAGAAGACGTAGCTTCCTCCATTTGTGTAATGCTTCCGTCTGGATCCGCTTTATCCACGATTGCGACAATGGTCTGGTTTTTGAGCACGTCGCTATACCTTACCTTAGTGGAGGTGGAGGCCGAGTTTGAAGTCGTGGACCGTTTGGATTTTTTTTGGGGCAGGAGAACGTTCTTCCAAGGACCTGTTGCCTTTGGTCGACTTGCTTGCTATTTGAGTGCTAGAGCCTTGAGTGAAGTCCTTAGTGGCCCACTCGAGGATTTTTGTTTCTTAGACCATCTCAGGAGGGTGGGTGCTCAAACTTTGGAGGACATTTTGTGCTGCATGTCGGTTTTTGTGCAGAGAGGTGGGATTCTGCTCTGTGCAGGATACTTGGGGAACGGCAAGGTGAGTAATAGTGAACAAAACGACCCTTAGTGGTCGTTGGCTTATTAATTTTTCTTCTACAAATTAGGCGAAGATTGCTTAGGTCTGCGTTCCACCAGCGTGGCTTGTGCGTCAGAATGACACTCCAGTTTGTAGAGAGATGACATAGATTGTTAGAGATAATTGTGAGATCTAGAACTTCTTAGCGATTTTTTGTGATGAATGTTGGGTCATCGCTTTGTTACAGATCTCTAAGTTGTTTAAGAGTGACTCACCTTTATCATTAATCTGAAGGAACTTCAGCATAGCTGATTTCAGACACCTTCACCACTGTGATATTGGTCTTTCGGGACCGTGGAGGGAGCGTGGAGGATAGGTTAGAGACGCCCTCCGAGTTCAGTGGAGTACACAACTCTGAGGGTGTAGTGTGGTTTGCGGGATTTGGGGCCTGTACGGCGTTATATCCGGGGTGTTCTGGGGATACCATTGAGGTGGTCGGGGCGGACATTTCACTCTCCTTCGCCCTTTACAAAGTCAAAGATGATTTTATGAACGTCTTTTGCTGGAGGCTCAATGGATTCTTCATTGATCATAGAATTGCGATCCTGTAAGATCCCTTGGGTTCCTCCAGCTTACCAGTTTCCCAGTTATCAGTCCTTTGTCTGCGGTTACACTCTAAGTTTTAATATTGAGCTTACCAGTTTCCCAGTTATCAGTCCTTTGTCTGCGGTTACACTCTAAGTTTTAATATTGAGGCCAGATGCTCCGGTTCGATGGGAAGTCGAAAGCGTGCTCTAAGTCTATTACAGATCTGGTCCACTGACAGTACCTCGAGGCTTTTGCCCGGCCAGAGCACACCTATCCTCGGGATCGCCGGTTTATCCGGCTATTCCTATAGAAGACGTAGCTTCCTCCATTTGTGTAATGCTTCCGTCTGGATCCGCTTTATCCACGATTGCGACAATGGTCTGGTTTTTGAGCACGTCGCTATACATTACCTTAGTGGAGGTGGAGGCCGAGTTTGAGGTCGTAGATTTTGTTGGGGCAGGAGAACGTTCTTCCAAGGACCTGTTGCCTTTGGTCGACTTGCTTGCTATTTGAGTGCTAGAGCCTTGAGTGATGTCCTTAGTGGCCCACTCAAGGATTTTTGTTTCTTAGACCATCTCAGGAGGGTGGGTGCTCAAACTTTGGAGGACATTTTGTGCTGCATGTCGGTTTTTGTGCTGAGAGGTGTGATTCTGCTCTGTGCAGGATACTTGGGGAAGTCTTACTGTTGCACGGTCGACTGACGCGGGTCCTTGAACAGAGTCCGTAACGCCGCTTGTCGACACAGAAATTTCAGCGAGACCTGCCCGAAGTTAGTCCGTGTAGGAAGTTCTTTGCGGTTTAATTCCGGGATTGTTCCGGATTTTGTAGCACCGGAGTTTACCGCTACACTGGTGAAGGTGGAGGTTTGGCGTGTCGATGCCTTTGCCTTCGTTGTCAGCAGTTTCCTTTAGGGTATTTAATTTTATTTTGTTTAAGTTTTGAAGTTGAATGTATTTGAATTCCCACAAGTAATGGATAAAGGAGGTCGGCTTGTGCAGAGCTCCGTGCACAGGTAAAGCAGACTAATCCGGAGGATGCCAGGTATCCGGATGCTCACGTTCGGGACTGGACGTATGCACGGGTCTCATAACACCTTGATCCTCAGTCGTTCGCATACCCTCTTAGGTCTGCGTTCCACCAGCGTGGTTTGTGCGTCAGAATGACACTCCAGTTTGTAGAGAGATGAAATAGATTGTTAGAGATAATTGTGAGATCTAGAACTTCTTGGCGATTTTTTGTGATGAATGTTGGGTCATCGCTTTGTTACAGATCTCTAAGTTGTTCAGTGGAGTACACAACTCTGAGGGTGTAGTGTGGTTTGCGGGATTTGGGGCCTGTACGGCGTTATATCCGGGGTGTTCTGGGGATACCATTGAGGTGGTCGGGGCGGACATTTCACTCTCCTTCGCCCTTTACAAAGTCAAAGATGATTTTATGAACGTCTTTTGCTGGAGGCTCAATGGATTCTTCATTGATCATAGAATTGCGATCCTGTAAGATCCCTTGGGTTCCTCCAGCTTACCAGTTTCCCAGTTATCAGTCCTTTGTCTGCGGTTACACTCTAAGTTTTAATATAGAGCTTACCAGTTTCCCAGTCTGGATCCGCTTTATCCACGATTGCGACAATGGTCTGGTTTTTGAGCACGTCGCTATACCTTACCTTAGTGGAGGTGGAGGCCGAGTTTGAGGTCGTAGATTTTTTTGGGGCAGGAGAACGTTCTTCCAAGGACCTGTTGCCTTTGGTCGACTTGCTTGCTATTTGAGTGCTAGAGCCTTGAGTGATGTCCTTAGTGGCCCACTCAAGGATTTTTGTTTCTTAGACCATCTCAGGAGGGTGGGTGCTCAAACTTTGGAGGACATTTTGTGCTGCATGTCGGTTTTTGTGCTGAGAGGTGTGATTCTGCTCTGTGCAGGATACTTGGGGAAGTCTTACTGTTGCACGGTCGACTGACGCGGGTCCTTGAACAGAGTCAGTAACGCCGCTTGTCGACACAGAAATTTCAGCGAGACCTGCCCGAAGTTAGTCCGTGTAGGAAGTTCTTTGCGGTTTAATTCCGGGATTGTTCCGGATTTTGTAGCACCGGAGTTTACCGCTACACTGGTGAAAGTGGAGGTTTGGCGTGTCGATGCCTTTGCCTTCGTTGTCAGCAGTTTCTTTTAGGGTATTTAATTTTATTTTGTTTAAGTTTTGAAGTTGAATGTATTTGAATTCCCACAAGTAATGGATAAAGGAGGTCGGCTTGTGCAGAGCTCCGTGCACAGGTAAAGCAGACTAATCCGGAGGATGCCAGGTATCCGGATGCTCACGTTCGGGACTGGACGTATGCACGGGTCTCATAACACCTTGATCCTCAGTCGTTCGCATACCCTCTTAGGTCTGCGTTCCACCAGCGTGGTTTGTGCGTCAGAATGACACTCCAGTTTGTAGAGAGATGAAATAGATTGTTAGAGATAATTGTGAGATCTAGAACTTCTTGGCGATTTTTTGTGATGAATGTTGGGTCATCGCTTTGTTACAGATCTCTAAGTTGTTCAGTGGAGTACACAACTCTGAGGGTGTAGTGTGGTTTGCGGGATTTGGGGCCTGTACGGCGTTATATCCGGGGTGTTCTGGGGATACCATTGAGGTGGTCGGGGCGGACATTTCACTCTCCTTCGCCCTTTACAAAGTCAAAGATGATTTTATGAACGTCTTTTGCTGGAGGCTCAATGGATTCTTCATTGATCATAGAATTGCGATCCTGTAAGATCCCTTGGGTTCCTCCAGCTTACCAGTTTCCCAGTTATCAGTCCTTTGTCTGCGGTTACACTCTAAGTTTTAATATTGAGGCCAGATGCTCCGGTTCGATGGGAAGTCGAAAGCGTGCTCTAAGTCTATTACAGATCTGGTCCACTGACAGTACCTCGAGGCTTTTGCCCGGCCAGAGCACACCTATCCTCGGGATCGCCGGTTTATCCGGCTATTCCTCCAGAAGACGTAGCTTCCTCCATTTGTGTAATGCTTCCGTCTGGATCCGCTTTATCCACGATTGCGACAATGGTCTGGTTTTTGAGCACGTCGCTATACCTTACCTTAGTGGAGGTGGAGGCCGAGTTTGAAGTCGTGGACCGTTTGGATTTTTTTTGGGGCAGGAGAACGTTCTTCCAAGGACCTGTTGCCTTTGGTCGACTTGCTTGCTATTTGAGTGCTAGAGCCTTGAGTGAAGTCCTTAGTGGCCCACTCGAGGATTTTTGTTTCTTAGACCATCTCAGGAGGGTGGGTGCTCAAACTTTGGAGGACATTTTGTGCTGCATGTCGGTTTTTGTGCAGAGAGGTGGGATTCTGCTCTGTGCAGGATACTTGGGGAACGGCAAGGTGAGTAATAGTGAACAAAACGACCCTTAGTGGTCGTTGGCTTATTAATTTTTCTTCTACAAATTAGGCGAAGATTGCTTAGGTCTGCGTTCCACCAGCGTGGCTTGTGCGTCAGAATGACACTCCAGTTTGTAGAGAGATGAAATAGATTGTTAGAGATAATTGTGAGATCTAGAACTTCTTAGCGATTTTTTGTGATGAATGTTGGGTCATCGCTTTGTTACAGATCTCTAAGTTGTTTAAGAGTGACTCACCTTTATCATTAATCTGAAGGAACTTCAGCATAGCTGATTTCAGACACCTTCACCACTGTGATATTGGTCTTTCGGGACCGTGGAGGGAGCGTGGAGGATAGGTTAGAGACGCCCTCCGAGTTCAGTGGAGTACACAACTCTGAGGGTGTAGTGTGGTTTGCGGGATTTGGGGCCTGTACGGCGTTATATCCGGGGTGTTCTGGGGATACCATTGAGGTGGTCGGGGCGGACATTTCACTCTCCTTCGCCCTTTACAAAGTCAAAGATGATTTTATGAACGTCTTTTGCTGGAGGCTCAATGGATTCTTCATTGATCATAGAATTGCGATCCTGTAAGATCCCTTGGGTTCCTCCACCTTACCAGTTTCCCAGTTATCAGTCCTTTGTCTGCGGTTACACTCTAAGTTTTAATATTGAGCTTACCAGTTTCCCAGTTATCAGTCCTTTGTCTGCGGTTACACTCTAAGTTTTAATATTGAGGCCAGATGCTCCGGTTCGATGGGAAGTCGAAAGCGTGCTCTAAGTCTATTACAGATCTGGTCCACTGACAGTACCTCGAGGCTTTTGCCCGGCCAGAGCACACCTATCCTCGGGATCGCCGGTTTATCCGGCTATTCCTCCAGAAGACGTAGCTTCCTCCATTTGTGTAATGCTTCCGTCTGGATCCGCTTTATCCACGATTGCGACAATGGTCTGGTTTTTGAGCACGTCGCTATACATTACCTTAGTGGAGGTGGAGGCCGAGTTTGAGGTCGTAGATTTTGTTGGGGCAGGAGAACGTTCTTCCAAGGACCTGTTGCCTTTGGTCGACTTGCTTGCTATTTGAGTGCTAGAGCCTTGAGTGATGTCCTTAGTGGCCCACTCAAGGATTTTTGTTTCTTAGACCATCTCAGGAGGGTGGGTGCTCAAACTTTGGAGGACATTTTGTGCTGCATGTCGGTTTTTGTGCTGAGAGGTGTGATTCTGCTCTGTGCAGGATACTTGGGGAAGTCTTACTGTTGCACGGTCGACTGACGCGGGTCCTTGAACAGAGTCCGTAACGCCGCTTGTCGACACAGAAATTTCAGCGAGACCTGCCCGAAGTTAGTCCGTGTAGGAAGTTCTTTGCGGTTTAATTCCGGGATTGTTCCGGATTTTGTAGCACCGGAGTTTACCGCTACACTGGTGAAGGTGGAGGTTTGGCGTGTCGATGCCTTTGCCTTCGTTGTCAGCAGTTTCCTTTAGGGTATTTAATTTTATTTTGTTTAAGTTTTGAAGTTGAATGTATTTGAATTCCCACAAGTAATGGATAAAGGAGGTCGGCTTGTGCAGAGCTCCGTGCACAGGTAAAGCAGACTAATCCGGAGGATGCCAGGTATCCGGATGCTCACGTTCGGGACTGGACGTATGCACGGGTCTCATAACACCTTGATCCTCAGTCGTTCGCATACCCTCTTAGGTCTGCGTTCCACCAGCGTGGTTTGTGCGTCAGAATGACACTCCAGTTTGTAGAGAGATGAAATAGATTGTTAGAGATAATTGTGAGATCTAGAACTTCTTGGCGATTTTTTGTGATGAATGTTGGGTCATCGCTTTGTTACAGATCTCTAAGTTGTTCAGTGGAGTACACAACTCTGAGGGTGTAGTGTGGTTTGCGGGATTTGGGGCCTGTACGGCGTTATATCCGGGGTGTTCTGGGGATACCATTGAGGTGGTCGGGGCGGACATTTCACTCTCCTTCGCCCTTTACAAAGTCAAAGATGATTTTATGAACGTCTTTTGCTGGAGGCTCAATGGATTCTTCATTGATCATAGAATTGCGATCCTGTAAGATCCCTTGGGTTCCTCCAGCTTACCAGTTTCCCAGTTATCAGTCCTTTGTCTGCGGTTACACTCTAAGTTTTAATATTGAGCTTACCAGTTTCCCAGTCTGGAACCGCTTTATCCACGATTGCGACAATGGTCTGGTTTTTGAGCACGTCGCTATACCTTACCTTAGTGGAGGTGGAGGCCGAGTTTGAGGTCGTAGATTTTTTTGGGGCAGGAGAACGTTCTTCCAAGGACCTGTTGCCTTTGGTCGACTTGCTTGCTATTTGAGTGCTAGAGCCTTGAGTGATGTCCTTAGTGGCCCACTCAAGGATTTTTGTTTCTTAGACCATCTCAGGAGGGTGGGTGCTCAAACTTTGGAGGACATTTTGTGCTGCATGCCGGTTTTTGTGCTGAGAGGTGTGATTCTGCTCTGTGCAGGATACTTGGGGAAGTCTTACTGTTGCACGGTCGACTGACGCGGGTCCTTGAACAGAGTCAGTAACGCCGCTTGTCGACACAGAAATTTCAGCGAGACCTGCTCGAAGTTAGTCCGTGTAGGAAGTTCTTTGCGGTTTAATTCCGGGATTGTTCCGGATTTTGTAGCACCGGAGTTTACCGCTACACTGGTGAAAGTGGAGGTTTGGCGTGTCGATGCCTTTGCCTTCGTTGTCAGCAGTTTCTTTTAGGGTATTTAATTTTATTTTGTTTAAGTTTTGAAGTTGAATGTATTTGAATTCCCACAAGTAATGGATAAAGGAGGTCGGCTTGTGCAGAGCTCCGTGCACAGGTAAAGCAGACTAATCCGGAGGATGCCAGGTATCCGGATGCTCACGTTCGGGACTGGACGTATGCACGGGTCTCATAACACCTTGATCCTCAGTCGTTCGCATACCCTCATAGAGTGAAGACGTTTTCGGCTATTTTGTGTGCAAAGAACAAGAACCGAAAAGAGAATCGAAAAGAAGCAAATTGACTCGCAAGTTATTTAGTGTCAGTGGCCTAGCGGCAGTGTAATCGGTGGTGGAAACGCGGTGAACGGGAATTGTCCCGTTAAAATCATAAAAAAAAAAAAAAAAGAGAACAAATATTTTTCGTTTGAAAAAATAGAGACAAGTGTGAGTGCAAGGGAGAGTGATGGATTCATCAGAGCGACCCGCGCTCGAAAAAACGGGTGATGTTGAGCAGGTGGCTGGGACATCAGGTCACCAGTCATTGGATGAAGAGGGGAGGAAAAAGAAGAGGAAGAAGCTTCAACCAAAGCCCAGTCTTGTGAAGCGCCGTTATACGGTCGGTTCACGACGTAATGAAGTAGCGGAAGATGCAGCTGCAGTAGTAAACGCAGCAGCAGAAGCAATATCGGCAACTGCTATAGAGCACGAGTCGGCGATGAATGGCGGAGGGTTCCCCTACGGTGTTAGTGGGAACTCCTATCGGGCTCTGGCGTCATCACAATCTGATGACGAAGACGATGATGAACGGGAGGAGCTGGTGAAGAGCCAGAAGGAAAGGGAGAAGCTGGACGCCCACATACGGATTCTGCAGGATAAAATAAAAGCCAGGAAAGCTGCCAAAGAATCTGCACAAATGCAGCAACAACAACAGAAGCAGCAAAATCAGCACCAACTACAACAACCAAAGGTACAACGATCCACAGCTGCCACGCGACAGCAACAACAACCAAAGAAGCAGATGCAACAACAACAGCAGCAGCAGCAGTCACAACAGCAGCAGTCGCAACAGCAGCAGCCACAGCAGCAGCAGCAGCAACATCAACATCAACAGCAACCAATAGCAACCAAAAAGGAGAGATGTCCACCCATCAACGTCTTTGGGCTGGAAACAAAGGAGGTCGACACTCTATGTAAGTTGGCCACCAAAAACTCATTTTATATGACATATAAAGGACCCTTAAGGCTTTCTGTGCACTGCTCATCAATGGCAGATTTTCTTCTTATAAAAGAAGAGCTAGCGAAGGCTGGGGCCGAATTTTTTTCGTATACCCCAAAGGCAGAAAAGGTTAAGACCATGCTCCTTAAGCGCGTGGATCCCGATACCGATCCCGAGGATATCCTCGCAGAGCTGCGCCGTGTGGAGAGCGATGATGTCAAGTTTGTCGGCGTCAAGCCTTTCAATACTGTGGTAACGAAGAGGGAGAATAGGAGACTCCCCTTCTTCCTGGTTCAGGTCAGCCCAGACAGCAAAATAGAGAGCGTAAAGAAAATTATCCGCTTAGGCTCCATTTCTGTGAAGTGGGATACTTTGGTGAAGACGAAGCACATGCTCCAATGTGCTCGTTGTCAGAGGTTTGGGCATGCCGCGGCGAACTGCAGCATGGAGTCTCGCTGCGTGAAATGCGCAGGAACCCACAAACAAGGGGAATGTCCTTTAGGGACGGATAAGGTTGTTGACAGGAGCAAGCTAACATGCGTGCTCTGCAAAACCAGCGGGCACCCTGCTAATTATCGGGGATGTCCAAAAGTTCAACAGATAAAAAGAACCATTGAAGTCAAGAGGAAAATAAAAATGGTAGAAGCGAGGCCAGTGCCTCGTTTTCAAGCTACCACTGTTACTCCGGCCGTCTCCTATGCCCAAATGGCATCTGGTAGGCGACCGGTACAACAGACAGTGCCGAAGGTAGCCCCGGTCCCAGTGGCCAGACAACCTGAAGCTGACATGGATATGAAGTCGGTCCTGCTCTCTATCCAGAGGCAGATCGCTCAGCTCCAGAAACAGTTCCTTGAGCAAACAGCGCGAATAGACATCCTCTACTCGGCGTTGGTTGACGACACAAACGAGACATCACCATGATGGCTACGCCCGCAGCGCGTAGACTTGAGATCCTGGCAGTGAATGTTAATTCGCTGATTAAACCCGAACGACAGCTAACGCTCGAGAACTTGTTGCAAACGTACAAGCCTGACGTGCTTATGGTTAGCGAAACTAAGCTAAACCAGACTCACAAACTCAGGTACAAGAATTACCACGTAATTCGAAGGGACCGGCCCCATTCCTTCCAAGGTGGTGGGGTCGCTCTCTTTATCAAAAAAGGCCTCAGTCATAAGATCGTGTACAGTGGTGAAATGCGAAGATTTCAAGCTTTAGAAACATGTATTACACGCATCCCTCTCCAGGGTGGTAAACGGTTGTATTTGATCGCTATCTACGCACCTGACAATGAACTCCTCAATCGAAACTTCATTTCAGAGCTCGATAATCTATTCACTAGCCTTCGACTGAGCTCGGAGGAGAACTACTACATCATGGCCGGAGATTTTAACTCCAAGCATATAGAATGGGGCAATACAGTGCATAACACCAGGGGGACCTCACTGTATAACTGGTTGGTAGAGCACAATATTGAGTTCAAGCTTGATTTGCTTGCAACCGATATGCCATCGTATCCCAGGTGCGGGTCCTATCTGGATCTGTTACTGATCGACAGACGACTGACGATACTAGACGTGGAAAGACGCACGCGGAATTGTTTAACTGCGGTTGAGTACGAAAGTGATCACCGCGGACTCTTCGCGGCTATTCAGCTCCCGAACGAGGTGGAAGAATTGGAAGAGTATGTCCAGAGGCTCCCTTATAATTACAATAAGGTCCGCTGGCCACGCTTCTCCAGGACTTTATCCACAGAACTACGTTCGAGTGAGATCAATCATCCGACTAACAGAAACCTGACGAACGACGAGGTTGACAGGTACCTCATACAAATGGACGACGTAATTAAACGAACAATGGACAAGACAATTCCGAAGGTAGTACAGCTCGATAACGGCGACGTCTACCGAAATGCTACCATCGATGCACTTCACGTACACAAAAGTAGGCTGCTGTCAAGACTCAAACTCTTGCACAGACGGTTTACAGATCCACAAAACGCGGAAGTCAGGTCACTAAAGTCGGAGATCAAAAACCTCCAACAATTAATACGCATTAATTATAGCTTGGCTATAAGCTTGCACTGGGGCAATAAAATCCGGGCTGTACAATCCAACAACCCGGGTATGTTCCCGCAAGTAAATAAAATATTTCGGAGGAAAGATCAAAACGACATTCAGGCCGTTAGTCTTCCCAGGACAACAGATAACGAACGATTACTGACTTCAGTTGGCATCGATCCAGACGGGGCTGTGCTAGACAATAACTTCTTCGTGGTTGAGGATCCTCAGGAGAAGGTGAAAGCTATTGGAGCTGTATTCCAGCGAGTGTATACGGTCAACGAGGTTCGTAGGCCGAATCATGATCTGGAGAACAGAGCCTTGCTAAACCACTTCTATCTGCGCAACGAGATAAGTCAATGGCGATCTGAGAATCCAGGTTTCACCAGGTTCAATGACGTTAACATGGCAAATAATGCCGTCGCCTACGATGTAAATCACATCTTGATTTCGCAAGAAGATCTCCAGGGTATCCTTAACTCACTAAAGAAGAAAAAGTCAGTCGGAATCGATGGTATACCGAATATTGTGCTTAGCCATCTTCCCCCCGAAGCGGTGCAAATTTACACGACCTTGTTTAACAACGCTCTGAGTAGTGCACATTACCCGGCGCACTGGAAAACAGCTATCGTGCAACCGATCCCCAAACGGGACAAGGACAAGTCAATCCCGACAAATCTCCGGTCGATCAGTCTTCTGCCTTGCATAAGCAAGGTTTTTGAAAAGATAGTCATTCGAGTTCTGAAGCAGTGGGCTGAGGATAAGGAAATCATACCGGACAACCAGTTCGGATTCAGGGCGGGACATGATACCATACATGCCGCATCGAAGCTTGTTTCCGACATTCAGTGGAACAAAAATAAGAATCAGTGTACTGGTGCTTGTCTGATTGACTTGGAGAAGGCGTTCGACACCGTTTGGTTGGAGGGCCTCTTCCTCAAGCTGGTCAGACGCGGCATAAGTAAACCATTGCTGTACATGATCTATGACATGATAATAGGTAGGAAGTTCGTTGTGAAAAGTGGCGACGTAACGTCTACCACGGTCTTTGACATCAAAAATGTCTGCAACAGGGAGCCGTTGGTTCGCCAATCTTGTTTTCGATATTCACTGCCGATCTCTTAGCTTCTATGCCGCACATAATAGCGTACGCCGACGATCTGGTAGCGTACAGAACAGGTCCGAAAGTCGAGGTAATTAATATCTTGTTGCAACGTGACTTTGATAAAATTCTGCTATTTTGCGACGACTGGAAGTTGATTATCAACTACCTGAAGTGTGAAACTGTCTTTTTCAGGACCCCGTTGTACATGGCATCGCGGGATACGCGCACAAACTGGCGAAAGTTCGGCATAGTTGACCCGCAGGGACGGCCGTTAGCTGTGAAAAGTGTAGTTAGATATCTTGGCATTTGGCTGGATCAATATCTGTATTTTGACAAACATATAGATATTGCTCTGACGAAAGCCAGAAAAGCCTTTGCTGCGGCAAGGAGGTTGTTTTTCAGCAGCCAACTTGATACCAGGGTGAAGGTAATCTGCTACATGGCCCTAGTACCAATTATGGCGTACGGTTGTCCCCTGTGGTTCAGCGTGAGTCCTTCCCAGATGGAAAAGATGAGGTTGTTCGAGAGACAGTGTCTCCGGAGCTGTCTCCGTTTGTATCGCACACCCGAGTCTGAGTACAAGAAGTACTATCCTAACGAGGTCCTGTACAACGAGGCAAACTTGAACAGGATAGATAATTTTATTATTAAGCTGATCAGAAGACACGTTGCACGAGCTATGACTTCTTCTAACAGTCTGATCTTTGGGGCTTACTACCCCAATACATTGTATCATGAAAGAGTGCGTCTCAACGGCTTTATTCCTCCTGAAGCATTCCTCTATCTCGACACCATTGGCCTGATACAGGATGAGGAAGGATGTCCTATTATCTTCCATGTCGTACGCCGAACAGTGGACAGGCGACTGCTATACGAACGGGATGTAGCTCGCAGCCACGAGGATCTCCTCCGGTTCAGTGGAGCGATCTCTGTTCGCGACAGGAGAGAGTGTGCCAAGGAACGGCACTTTTACTGGTGGTTGCACCAGAACAGGTCTCAGCTGCCGCTAGCTAACGATGAGATAGTGGACCTTGGTGGCCAACTTACTTAGTTTTAAGGTTAGTTTAAGAGAAAAAAAAAAAAAAAAAAAACGGGGTGCATCACGGCGTATAGACTATATATGTTATGCATATACATGACATATACGCCCTGGTGCACGCGTCTGTCTGTTACGGACATAATTAAGTTAGTTTAAGGTTCATGTTAGGTTAAGTTAGTTTAGTGTAGGTTAAGTTAGTTATAATATAATTTTTTTTAGTTAGGTTAAACCAAGTTTTTCATAGTTTTCTTGGTACTTCAAAACATTGTCTGAAAAGACTAAAAAAAAAACGAAGTGTAAGCCGTAAGGCACAAAAATATTTTTAGATTAGATTAGCTTAGAGTACCCGAAGGCGGTCAGTAGGTTAGGATTAATTACAATAAGATATTGTTAAGATAGTTAAGCTAGTTTTAAGTATTTTTGTCTAGCAAGTAAGAAAATTTAATATAAATAAAACAAAACTAAAATTAAAAAAAAAAAAAAAAAAAAAACACCTTGATCCGGCACAAATGGGGTGTGGGAGGGTGGGTATTGGAGAAGGTTGAATAAGGACAGTGAGACAATTGGGGTAGTGATTATCACTTAGTTTCCGGTGGAGACCAAGAGAATGACCGGTGGAATTTGACCATTTTCTAGCCACTGCCGTACATAGCCCCAGCAAGCAAGTCTTGTATTTTGGAAATGGAGTACAAAATTCGATCTTAATCTGCCTTTTTGTTTAGCAAGATATCTTGTCATCCATATTGCCAAAGTGGAAATTGTGCAATTTTAACCCTCGTAAAATTTGTTAAAATTAAAAAATAAATCAAAAAATTAAATAATATAAGCACAATCTATTTTTATATTTGAAACTCATAAAACATTTTTTTTTAGCATCTGCACCGTTACCACAAGGAAGTGAAATTGCGAAGGATTGGGTCTTTATTAACTATACTTTCAAAAGATTTGAAGTTCGAAATTTAGAATAGAATCGTATTTGAGGTTAGACATTCATTTGTAATTTAAGTTATGTTGTAAAATGTGCTACATTTCGATGTAAAGAAAATAAAGTAGTATTCAGTAAATTTTATTAAAATGCATGTATAGTTCAGCATTTTTAACTTAATTTGTCCATTATTATATAAAATATTGAATGAGCATCGGTTTTTGTCGCTATATATTGTAAAGTTGCATTCTTATATAATGGATATGATAATTGATATTATGGTGACGATACATCAGACGTAAGTGCGTTCCATTACAAAAACTAAGAACTGCAATTATGGCGACAAGGAAAATGTAATGAACTAAAGAGTTATCCTAATAATGCACGTATCTTTCCTTAATAAATTATACTAGCTATATTTTAATACATAATATGTAACTATGTACATATATCTTTTTTTTTGGAAGGCAAATAAACAATAAATGGAATGTTTAATAAAAAAGTAGTCGCCTTGGCCGTGACTATGAAAACATTGTAGTGCATTTCCAAATCGTAAAAGAAATACAAATTATTACATTGATTATGTATACATAAATACGTGGTGCCCATTTTTGTCATAGGCTTATAGGCCATTCTACCCAACCGAATGGCATAATACTTTCACCAATGGTAGTTTCGCGTAATGTGCACACATGTTTTGCCAATCGATTGGCTAAAACCTTTATGAAAAAGAAGGAGCTTTTCAAAGAGCAATCAAAGTTACGTAACTATCTATCAATTTTTTTTTATATAGATTAGTCTCTCATGGCTATTATGAATAAAATCCCCCCTAACTTTTTTACCTAATTGGGAAACCCGACATTATAAAAAACTTTCCGTCTGACATCGAAAACACAATTCATAGTTCCAATAAGAAACATGTTTCGAACACAACTTCGAATTACATTGTTAGTTTAATGTGTATGAATGTACGTAAATGAGTACATGCACGTGTACTACCGTATCTACCGCAAACGAACAGCACACACCGTAAATTTGACAAAAATATTCCGGAGGAAATTTAAAAACTGAAAGTCTGTCAGTTAAAAGAGTGAACAAATTCAAAACTCTCCGGCCAAGTCTCTAGTTGAGACCAACTCCGAAGTTGATCAACTCTCAAGATGCCGGCAAGTTGAGTAATAGTGAACAAAACGACCCTTAGTGGTCGTTGGCTTATTAATTTTTCTTCTACAAATTAGGCGAAGATTGCTTAGGTCTGCGTTCCACCAGCGTGGTTTGTGCGTCAGAATGACACTCCAGTTTGTAGAGAGATGAAATAGATTGTTAGAGATAATTGTGAGATCTAGAACTTCTTGGCGATTTTTTGTGATGAATGTTAGGTCATCGCTTTGTTACAGATCTCTAAGTTGTTTAAGAGTGACTCACCTTTATCATTAATCTGAAGGAACTTCAGCATAGCTGATTTCAGACACCTTCACCACTGTGATATTGGTCTTTCGGGACCGTGGAGGGAGCGTGGAGGATAGGTTAGAGACGCCCTCCGAGTTCAGTGGAGTACACAACTCTGAGGGTGTAGTGTGGTTTGCGGGATTTGGGGCCTGTACGGCGTTATATCCGGGGTGTTCTGGGGATACCATTGAGGTGGTCGGGGCGGACATTTCACTCTCCTTCGCCCTTTACAAAGTCAAAGATGATTTTATGAACGTCTTTTGCTGGAGGCTCAATGGATTCTTCATTGATCATAGAATTGCGATCCTGTAAGATCCCTTGGGTTCCTCCAGCTTACCAGTTTCCCAGTTATAAGTCCTTTGTCTGCGGTTACACTCTAAGTTTTAATATTGAGCTTACCAGTTTCCCAGTTATCAGTCCTTTGTCTGCGGTTATACTCTAAGTTTTAATATTGAGGCCAGATGCCCCGGTTCGATGGGAAGTCGAAAGCGTGCTCTAAGTCTATTACAGATCTGGTCCACTGACAGTACCTCGAGGCTTTTGCCCGGCCAGAGCACACCTATCCTCGGGATCGCCGGTTTATCCGGCTATTCCTCCAGAAGACGTAGCTTCCTCCATTTGTGTAATGCTTCCGTCTGGATCCGCTTTATCCACGATTGCGACAATGGTCTGGTTTTTGAGCACGTCGCTATACCTTACCTTAGTGGAGGTGGAGGCCGAGTTTGAGGTCGTAGATTTTTTTGGGGCAGGAGAACGTTCTTCCAAGGACCTGTTGCCTTTGGTCGACTTGCTTGCTATTTGAGTGCTAGAGCCTTGAGTGATGTCCTTAGTGGCCCACTCAAGGATTTTTGTTTCTTAGACCATCTCAGGAGGGTGGGTGCTCAAACTTTGGAGGACATTTTGTGCTGCATGTCGGTTTTTGTGCTGAGAGGTGTGATTCTGCTCTGTGCAGGATACTTGGGGAAGTCTTACTGTTGCACGGTCGACTGACGCGGGTCCTTGAACAGAGTCCGTAACGCCGCTTGTCGACACAGAAATTTCAGCGAGACCTGCCCGAAGTTAGTCCGTGTAGGAAGTTCTTTGCGGTTTAATTCCGGGATTGTTCCGGATTTTGTAGCACCGGAGTTTACCGCTACACTGGTGGAGGTGGAGGTTTGGCGTGTCGATGCCTTTGCCTTCGTTGTCAGCAGTTTCCTTTAGGGTATTTAATTTTATTTTGTTTAAGTTTTGAAGTTGAATGTATTTGAATTCCCACAAGTAATGGATAAAGGAGGTCGGCTTGTGCAGAGCTCCGTGCACAGGTAAAGCAGACTAATCCGGAGGATGCCAGGTATCCGGATGCTCACGTTCGGGACTGGACGTATGCACGGGTCTCATAACACCTTGATCCGGCACAAATGGGGTGTGGGAGGGTGGGTATTGGAGAAGGTTGAATAAGGAGAGTGAGACAATTGGGGTAGTGATTATCACTTAGTTTCCGGTGGAGAGAAGAGAATGACCGGTGGAATTTGACCATTTTCTAGCCACTGCCGTACATAGCCCCAGCAAGCAAGTCTTGTATTTTGGAAATGGAGTACAAAATTCGATCTTAATCTGCCTTTTTGTTTAGCAAGATATCTTGTCATCCATATTGCCAAAGTGGAAATTGTGCAATTTTAACCCTCGTAAAATTTGTTAAAATTAAAAAATAAATCAAAAAATTAAATAATATAAGCATAATCTATTTTTATATTTGAAACTCATAAAACATTTTTTTAGCATCTGCACCGTTACCACAAGGAAGTGAAATTGCGAAGGGTTGGGTCTTTATTAACTATACTTTCAAACGATTTGAAGCTCGAATTTTAGAATAGAATCGTATTTGAGGTTAGACATTCATTTGTAATTTAAGTTATGTTGTAAGCTGTGCTACATTTCGATGTAAAGAAAATAAAGTAGTATTCAGTAAATTTTATTAAAATGCATGTATAGTTCAGCATTTTTAACTTAATTTGTCCATTATTATATAAAATATTGAATGAGCATCGGTTTTTGTCGCTATATTGTAAAGTTGCATTCTTATATAATGGATATGATAATTGATATTATGGTGACGATACATCAGACGTAAGTGCGTTCCATTACAAAAACTAAGAACTGCAATTATGGCGACAAGGAAAATGTAATGAACTAAAGAGTTATCCTAATAATGCACGTATCTTTCCTTAATAAATTATACTAGCTATATTTTAATACATAATATGTAACTATGTACATATATCTTTTTTTTTTTGGAAGGCAAATAAACAATAAATGGAATGTTTAATAAAAAAGTAGTCGCCTTGGCCGTGACTATGAAAACATTGTAGTGCATTTCCAAATCGTAAAAGAAATACAAATTATTACATTGATTATGTATACATAAATACGTGGTGCCCATTTTTGTCATAGGCTTATACGCCATTCTACCCAACCGAATGGCATGATACTTTCACCAAAGGTAGTTTCGCGCAATGTGCACACATAATTTTTTGCCAATCGATTGGCTAAAACCTTTATTAAAAAGAAGGAGCTTTTCAAAGAGCAATGAAAGTGGCGTAACTATCTATGAATTTTTTTTTTATATAGATTAGTCTCTCATGGCTATTATGAATAAAATCCCCCCGAACTTTTACCTAATTGGGATCCCGACATTATGAAAAACTTTCCGTCTGACATCGAAAACACAATTCATAGTTCCAATAAGAAACATGTTTCGAATACAACTTCGAATTACATTGTATTTCGACTTTCAAACTGAAAGTCTGTCAGTTAAAAGAGTGAACAAATTCAAAACTCTCCGACCAAGTCTCTAGTTGAGACCAACTCCGAAGTTGATCAACTCTCAAGATGCCGGCAAGTTGAGTAATAGTGATCAAAACTACCCTTAGTGGTCGTTGGCTTATTAATTTGTCTTCTACAAATTAGGCGAAGATTGCTTAGGTCTGCGTTCCACCAGCGTGGTTTGTGCGTCAGAATGACACTCCAGTTTGTAGAGAGATGAAATAGATTGTTAGAGATAATTGTGAGATCTAGAACTTCTTGGCGATTTTTTGTGATGAATGTTGGGTCATCGCTTTGTTACAGATCTCTAAGTTGTTTAAGAGTGACTCACCTTTATCATTAATCTGAAGGAACTTCAGCATAGCTGATTTCAGACGCCTTCACCACTGTGATATTGGTCTTTCGGGACCGTGGAGGGAGCGTGGAGGATAGGTTAGAGACGCCCTCCGAGTTCAGTGGAGTACACAACTCTGAGGGTGTAGTGTGGTTTGCGGGATTTGGGGCCTGTACGGCGTTATATCCGGGGTGTCCTGGGGATACCATTGAGGTGGTCGGGGCGGACAGTTCACTCTCCTTCGCCCTTTACAAAGTCAAAGACGATTTTATGAACGTCTTTTGCTGGAGGCTCAATGGATTCTTCATTGATCATAGAATTGCGATCCTGTAAGATCCCTTGGGTTCCTCCAGCTTACCAGTTTCCCAGTTATCAGTACTTTGTCTGCGGTTACACTCTAAGTTTTAATATTGAGCTTACCAGTTTCCCAGTTATCAGTCCTTTGTCTGCGGTTACACTCTAAGTTTTAATATTGAGGCCAGATGCTCCGGTTCGATGGGAAGTCGAAAGCGTGCTCTAAGTCTATTCCAGATCTGGTCCACTGACAGTACCTCGAGGCTTTTGCCCGGCCAGAGCACACCTATCCTCGGGATCGCCGGTTTATCCGGCTATTCCTCCAGAAGACGTAGCTTCCTCCATTTGTGTAATGCTTCCGTCTGGATCCGCTTTATCCACGATTGCGACAATGGTCTGGTTTATGAGCACGTCGCTATACCTTACCTTAGTGGAGGTGGAGGCCGAGTTTGAGGTCGTAGATTTTTTTGGGGCAGGAGAACGTTCTTCCAAGGACCTGTTGCCTTTGGTCGACTTGCTTGCTATTTGAGTGCTAGAGCCTTGAGTGATGTCCTTAGTGGCCCACTCAAGGATTTTTGTTTCTTAGACCATCTCAGGAGGGTGGGTGCTCAAACTTTGGAGGACATTTTGTGCTGCATGTCGGTTTTTGTGCTGAGAGGTGTGATTCTGCTCTGTGCAGGATTCTTGGGGAAGTCTTACTGTTGCACGGTCGACTGACGCGGGTCCTTGAACAGAGTCCGTAACGCCGCTTGTCGACGCAGAAATTTCAGCGAGACCTGCCCGAAGTTAGTCCGTGTAGGAAGTTCTTTGCGGTTTAATTCCGGGATTGTTCCGGATTTTGTAGCACCGGAGTTTACCGCTACACTGGTGAAGGTGGAGGTTTGGCGTGTCGATGCCTTTGCCTTCGTTGTCAGCAGTTTCCTTTAGGGTATTTAATTTTATTTTGTTTAAGTTTTGAAGTTGAATGTATTTGAATTCCCACAAGTAATGGATAAAGGGGGTCGGCTTGTGCAGAGCTCCGTGCACAGGTAAAGCAGACTAATCCGGAGGATGCCAGGTATCCGGATGCTCACGTTCGGGACTGGACGTATGTACGGGTCGCATAACACCTTGATCCGTCACAAGGGGGGGTGTGGGAGGGTGGGTATTGGAGAAGGTTGAATAAGGAGAGTGAGACAATTGGGGTAGTTATTATCACTTAGTTTCCGGTGGAGACCAAGAGAATGACCGGTGCAATTTGACCATTTTCTAGCCACTGCCGTACTTAGCCCCGCAAGCAAGTCTTGTATTTTGGAAATGGAGTACAAAATTCGATCTTAATCTGCCTTTTTCTTTAGCAAGATATCTTGTCATACATATTTCCAAAGTGGAAATTGTGCAATTTTAACCCTTGTAAAATTTGTTAAAATTAAAAAATAAATCAAAAAATTAAATAATATAAGCATAATCTATTTTTATATTTGAAACTCATAAAACATTTTTTTTAGCATCTGCACCGTTACCACAAGGAAGTGAAATTGCAAAGGATTGGGTCTTTATTAACTATACTTTCAAAAGATTTGAAGCTCGAAATTTAGAATAGAATCGTATTTGAGGTTAGACATTCATTTGTAATTTAAGTTATGTTGTAAACTGTGCTACATTTCGATGTAAAGAAAATAAAGTAGTATTCAGTAAATTTTATTAAAATGCATGTATAGTTCAGCATTTTTAACTTAATTTGTCCATTATTATATAAAATATTGAATGAGCATCGGTTTTTGTCGCTATATTGTAAAGTTGCATTCTTATATAATGGATATGATAATTGATATTATGGTGACGATACATCAAACGTAAGTGCGTTCCATTACAAAAACTAAGAACTGCAATTATGGCGACAAGGAAAATGTAATGAACTAAAGAGTTATCCTAATAATACACGTATCTTTCCTTAATAAATTATACTAGCTATATTTTAATACATAATATGTAACTATGTACATATATCTTTTTTTTTTTGGAAGGCAAATAAACAATAAATGGAATGTTTAATAAAAAAGTAGTCGCCTTGGCCGTGACTATGAAAACATTGTAGTGCATTTCCAAATCGTAAAAGAAATACAAATTATTACATTGATTATGTATACATAAATACGTGGTGCCCATTTTTGTCATAGGCTTATACGCCATTCTACCCAACCGAATGGCATGATACTTTCACCAAAGGTAGTTTCGCGTAATGTGCACACATAATTTTTTGCCAATCGATTGGCTAAAACCTTTATTAAAAAGAAGGAGCTTTTCAAAGAGCAATCAAAGTGGCGTAACTATCTATGAATTTTTTTTTTATATAGATTAGTCTCTCATGGCTATTATGAATAAAATCCCCCCGAACTTTTACCTAATTGGGAAACCCGACATTATGAAAAACTTTCCGTCTGACATCGAAAACACAATTCATAGTTCCAATAAGAAACATGTTTCGAATACAACTTCGAATTACATTGTATTTCGACTTTCAAACTGAAAGTCTGTCAGTTAAAAGAGTGAACAAATTCAAAACTCTCCGACCAAGTCTCTAGTTGAGACCAACTCCGAAGTTGATCAACTCTCAAGATGCCGGCAAGTTGAGTAATAGTGATCAAAACTACCCTTAGTGGTCGTTGGCTTATTAATTTGTCTTCTACAAATTAGGCGAAGATTGCTTAGGTCTGCGTTCCACCAGCGTGGTTTGTGCGTCAGAATGACACTCCAGTTTGTAGAGAGATGAAATAGATTGTTAGAGATAATTGTGAGATCTAGAACTTCTTGGCGATTTTTTGTGATGAATGTTGGGTCATCGCTTTGTTACAGATCTCTAAGTTGTTTAAGAGTGACTCACCTTTATCATTAATCTGAAGGAACTTCAGCATAGCTGATTTCAGACGCCTTCACCACTGTGATATTGGTCTTTCGGGACCGTGGAGGGAGCGTGGAGGATAGGTTAGAGACGCCCTCCGAGTTCAGTGGAGTACACAACTCTGAGGGTGTAGTGTGGTTTGCGGGATTTGGGGCCTGTACGGCGTTATATCCGGGGTGTCCTGGGGATACCATTGAGGTGGTCGGGGCGGACAGTTCACTCTCCTTCGCCCTTTACAAAGTCAAAGACGATTTTATGAACGTCTTTCGCTGGAGGCTCAATGGATTCTTCATTGATCATAGAATTGCGATCCTGTAAGATCCCTTGGGTTCCTCCAGCTTACCAGTTTCCCAGTTATCAGTACTTTGTCTGCGGTTACACTCTAAGTTTTAATATTGAGCTTACCAGTTTCCCAGTTATCAGTCCTTTGTCTGCGGTTACACTCTAAGTTTTAATATTGAGGCCAGATGCTCCGGTTCGATGGGAAGTCGAAAGCGTGCTCTAAGTCTATTCCAGATCTGGTCCACTGACAGTACCTCGAGGCTTTTGCCCGGCCAGAGCACACCTATCCTCGGGATCGCCGGTTTATCCGGCTATTCCTCCAGAAGACGTAGCTTCCTCCATTTGTGTAATGCTTCCGTCTGGATCCGCTTTATCCACGATTGCGACAATGGTCTGGTTTATGAGCACGTCGCTATACCTTACCTTAGTGGAGGTGGAGGCCGAGTTTGAGGTCGTAGATTTTTTTGGGGCAGGAGAACGTTCTTCCAAGGACCTGTTGCCTTTGGTCGACTTGCTTGCTATTTGAGTGCTAGAGCCTTGAGTGATGTCCTTAGTGGCCCACTCAAGGATTTTTGTTTCTTAGACCATCTCAGGAGGGTGGGTGCTCAAACTTTGGAGGACATTTTGTGCTGCATGTCGGTTTTTGTGCTGAGAGGTGTGATTCTGCTCTGTGCAGGATACTTGGGGAAGTCTTACTGTTGCACGGTCGACTGACGCGGGTCCTTGAACAGAGTCCGTAACGCCGCTTGTCGACACAGAAATTTCAGCGAGACCTGCCCGAAGTTAGTCCGTGTAGGAAGTTCTTTGCGGTTTAATTCCGGGATTGTTCCGGATTTTGTAGCACCGGAGTTTACCGCTACACTGGTGAAGGTGGAGGTTTGGCGTGTCGATGCCTTTGCCTTCGTTGTCAGCAGTTTCCTTTAGGGTATTAAATTTTATTTTGTTTAAGTTTTGAAGTTGAATGTATTTGAATTCCCACAAGTAATGGATAAAGGAGGTCGACTTGTGCAGAGCTCCGTGCACAGGTAAAGCAGACTAATCCGGAGGATGCCAGGTATCCGGATGCTCACGTTCGGGACTGGACGTATGTACGGGTCGCATAACACCTTGATCCGTCACAAGGGGGGGTGTGGGAGGGTGGGTATTGGAGAAGGTTGAATAAGGAGAGTGAGACAATTGGGGTAGTGATTATCACTTAGTTTCCGGTGGAGACCAACAGAATGACCGGTGGAATTTGACCATTTTCTAGCCACTGCCGTACTTAGCCCCGCAAGCAAGTCTTGTATTTTGGAAATGGAGTACAAAATTCGATCTTAATCTGCCTTTTTCTTTAGCAAGATATCTTGTCATACATATTTCCAAAGTGGAAATTGTGCAATTTTAACCCTTGTAAAATTTGTTAAAATTAAAAAATAAATCAAAAAATTAAATAATATAAGCATAATCTATTTTTATATTTGAAACTCATAAAACATTTTTTTTAGCATCTGCACCGTTACCGCAAGGAAGTGAAATTGCGAAGGATTGGGTCTTTATTAACTATACTTTCAAAAGATTTGAAGCTCGAAATTTAGAATAGAATCGTATTTGAGGTTAGACATTCATTTGTAATTTAAGTTATGTTGTAAACTGTGCTACATTTCGATGTAAAGAAAATAAAGTAGTATTCAGTAAATTTTATTAAAATGCATGTATAGTTCAGCATTTTTAACTTAATTTGTCCATTATTATATAAAATATTGAATGAGCATCGGTTTTTGTCGCTATATTGTAAAGTTGCATTCTTATATAATGGATATGATAATTGATATTATGGTGACGATACATCAAACGTAAGTGCGTTCCATTACAAAAACTAAGAACTGCAATTATGGCGACAAGGAAAATGTAATGAACTAAAGAGTTATCCTAATAATACACGTATCTTTCCTTAATAAATTATACTAGCTATATTTTAATACATAATATGTAACTATGTACATATATCTTTTTTTTTTTGGAAGGCAAATAAACAATAAATGGAATGTTTAATAAAAAAGTAGTCGCCTTGGCCGTGACTATGAAAACATTGTAGTGCATTTCCAAATCGTAAAAGAAATACAAATTATTACATTGATTATGTATACATAAATACGTGGTGCCCATTTTTGTCATAGGCTTATACGCCATTCTACCCAACCGAATGGTATGATACTTTCACCAAAGGTAGTTTCGCGTAATGTGCACACATAATTTTTTGCCAATCGATTGGCTAAAACCTTTATTAAAAAGAAGGAGCTTTTCAAAGAGCAATCAAAGTGGCGTAACTATCTATGAATTTTTTTTTTATATAGATTACTCTCATGGCTATTATGAATAAAATCCCCCCGAACTTTTACCTAATTGGGAAACCCGACATTATGAAAAACTTTCCGTCTGACATCGAAAACACAATTCATAGTTCCAATAAGAAACATGTTTCGAATACAACTTCGAATTACATTGTTAGTTTAATGTGTATGAATGTACGTAAATGAGTGCATGCACGTATACTACCGTATCTACCGCAAACGAACAGCACACACCGTAAATTTGACAAAAATATTCCGGAGGAAATTTAAAAACTGAAAGTCTGTCAGTTAAAAGAGTGAACAAATTCAAAACTCTCCGGCCAAGTCTCTAGTTGAGACCAACTCCGAAGTTGATCAACTCTCAAGATGCCGGCAAGTTGAGTAATAGTGAACAAAACGACCCTTAGTGGTCGTTGGCTTATTAATTTTTCTTCTACAAATTAGGCGAAGATTGCTTAGGTCTGCGTTCCACCAGCGTGGTTTGTGCGTCAGAATGACACTCCAGTTTGTAGAGAGATGAAATAGATTGTTAGAGATAATTGTGAGATCTAGAACTTCTTGGCGATTTTTTGTGATGAATGTTAGGTCATCGCTTTGTTACAGATCTCTAAGTTGTTTAAGAGTGACTCACCTTTATCATTAATCTGAAGGAACTTCAGCATAGCTGATTTCAGACACCTTCACCACTGTGATATTGGTCTTTCAGGACCGTGGAGGGAGCGTGGAGGATAGGTTAGAGACGCCCTCCGAGTTCAGTGGAGTACACAACTCTGAGGGTGTAGTGTGGTTTGCGGGATTTGGGGCCTGCACGGCGTTATATCCGGGGTGTTCTGAGAATACCATTGAGGTGGTCGGGGCGGACATTTCACTCTCCTTCGCCCTTTACAAAGTCAAAGATGATTTTATGAACGTCTTTTGCTGGAGGCTCAATGGATTCTTCATTGATCATAGAATTGCGATCCTGTAAGATCCCTTGGGTTCCTCCAGCTTACCAGTTTCCCAGTTATCAGTCCTTTGTCTGCGGTTACACTCTAAGTTTTAATATTGAGCTTACCAGTTTCCCAGTTATCAGTCCTTTGTCTGCGGTTACACTCTAAGTTTTAATATTGAGGCCAGATGCTCCGGTTCGATGGGAAGTCGAAAGCGTGCTCTAAGTCTATTACAGATCTGGTCCACTGACAGTACCTCGAGGCTTTTGCCCGGCCAGAGCACACCTATCCTCGGGATCGCCGGTTTATCCGGCTATTCCTCCAGAAGACGTAGCTTCCTCCATTTGTGTAATGCTTCCGTCTGGATCCGCTTTATCCACGATTGCGACAATGGTCTGGTTTTTGAGCACGTCGCTATACCTTACCTTAGTGGAGGTGGAGGCCGAGTTTGAGGTCGTAGATTTTTTTGGGGCAGGAGAACGTTCTTCCAAGGACCTGTTGCCTTTGGTCGACTTGCTTGCTATTTGAGTGCTAGAGCCTTGAGTGATGTCCTTAGTCGCCCACTCAAGGATTTTTGTTTCTTAGACCTTCTCAGGAGGGTGGGTGCTCAAACTTTGGAGGACATTTTGTGCTGCATGTCGGTTTTTGTGCTGAGAGGTGTGATTCTGCTCTGTGCAGGATACTTGGGGAAGTCTTACTGTTGCACGGTCGACTGACGCGGGTCCTTGAACAGAGTCCGTAACGCCGCTTGTCGACACAGAAATTTCAGCGAGACCTGCCCGACGTTAGTCCGTGTAGGAAGTTCTTTGCGGTTTAATTCCGGAATTGTTCCGGATTTTGTAGCCCCGGAGTTTACCGCTACACTGGTGAAAGTGGAGGTTTGGCGTGTCGATGCCTTTGCCTTCCTTGTCAGCAGTTTCCTCTAGGGTATTTAATTTTATTTTGTTTAAGTTTTGCAGTTGAATGCATTTGAATTCCCACAAGTAATGGATAAAGGAGGTCGGCTTGCGCAGAACTCCGTGCACAGGTAAAGCAGACTAATCCGGAGAGTGAGACAATTGGGGTAGTGATTATCACTTAGTTTCCGGTGGAGACCAAGAGAATGACCGGTGGAATTTGACCATTTTCTAGCCACTGCCGTACTTAGCCCCGCAAGCAAGTCTTGTATTTTGGAAATGGAGTACAAAATTCGATCTTAATCTGCCTTTTTCTTTAGCAAGATATCTTGTCATACATATTTCCAAAGTGGAAATTGTGCAATTTTAACCCTCGTAAAATTTGTTAAAATTAAAAAATAAATCAAAAAATTAAATAATATAAGCATAATCTATTTTTATATTTGAAACTCATAAAACATTTTTTTTAGCATCTGCACCGTTACCACAAGGAAGTGAAATTGCGAAGGGTTGGGTCTTTATTAACTATACTTTCAAAAGATTTGAAGCTCGAACTTTAGAATAGAATCGTATTTGAGGTTAGACATTCATTTGTAATTTAAGTTATGTTGTAAGCTGTGCTACATTTCGATGTAAAGAAAATAAAGTAGTATTCAGTAAATTTTATTAAAATGCATGTATAGTTCAGCATTTTTAACTTAATTTGTCCATTATTATATAAAATATTGAATGAGCATCGGTTTTTGTCGCTATATTGTAAAGTTGCATTCTTATATAATGGATATGATAATTGATATTATGGTGACGATACATCAGACGTAAGTGCGTTCCGTTACAAAAACTAAGAACTGCAATTATGGCGACAAGGAAAATGTAATGAACTAAAGAGTTATCCTAATAATGCACGTATCTTTCCTTAATAAATTATACTAGCTATATTTTAATACATAATATGTAACTATGTACATATATCTTTTTTTGGAAGGCAAATAAACAATAAATGGAATGTTTAATAAAAAAGTAGTCGCCTTGGCCGTGACTATGAAAACATTGTAGTGCATTTCCAAATCGTAAAAGAAATACAAATTAATACATTGATTATGTATACATAAATACGTGGTGCCCATTTTTGTCATATGCTTATACGCCATTCTACCCAACCGAATGGCATGATACTTTCACCAAAGGTAGTTTCGCGTAATGTGCACACATAATTTTTTGCCAATCGATTGGCTAAAACCTTTATTAAAAAGAAGGAGCTTTTCACAGAGCAATCAAAGTGGCGTAACTATCTATGAATTTTTTTTTTTATATAGATTAGTCTCTCATGGCTATTATGAATAAAATCCCCCCGAACTTTTACCTAATTGGGAAACCCGACATTATGAAAAACTTTCCGTCTGACATCGAAAACACAATTCATAGTTCCAATAAGAAACATGTTTTGAATACAACTTCGAATTACATTGTATTTCGACTTTCAAACTGAAAGTCTGTCAGTTAAAAGAGTGAACAAATTCAAAACTCTCCGACCAAGTCTCTAGTTGAGACCAACTCCGAAGTTGATCAACTCTCAAGATGCCGGCAAGTTGAGTAATAGTGAACAAAACTACCCTTAGTGGTCGTTGGCTTATTAATTTTTCTTCTACAAATTAGGCGAAGATTGCTTAGGTCTGCGTTCCACCAGCGTGGTTTGTGCGTCAGAATGACACTCCAGTTTGTAGAGAGATGAAATAGATTGTTAGAGATAATTGTGAGATCTAGAACTTCTTGGCGATTTTTTGTGATGAATGTTGGGTCATCGCTTTGTTACAGATCTCTAAGTTGTTTAAGAGTGACTCACCTTTATTATTAATCTGAAGGAACTTCAGCATAGCTGATTTCAGACGCCTTCGCCACTGTGATATTGGTCTTTCGGGAGCGTGGAGGATAGGTTAGAGACGCCCTCCGAGTTCAGTGGAGTACACAACTCTGAGGGTGTAGTGTGGTTTGCGGGATTTGGGGCCTGTTCGGCGTTACAACCGGGGTGTTCTGGGGATACCATTGAGGTGGTCGGCGCGGACAGTTCACTCTCCTTTTTTTTTTTTTTTTATAATTTGCGCGCGCTCAAGGGATTGCTAATACCCCTAAGTGTCCGGGGTAAAGACACAGCACGGCAGAAGGTATAGAGGGAGAAAGGGAGAGGAGGTACCTGTGCACATTGGTCTTAAATATCTGCGGGTTGTAGTCTGTGGGAAATATAGGGCTGGGAAGAGCATTCCAAATTCGCGTAGTACGGCTGAAGAACGAGTCTCTAAATTTAACTGTGCGTCCGAATGTAGGCTTAAGGGTAAACTGATGAGCATTCCTGGCGAGACGAGTATTGCGGGTGAATTCATGGAGAGGGGGAATGCAGTTGGCTAGCTCACTTGAGCATCGTTTGTTGAAATAGCGATAAAATACGGACAAAGAAGAAGCGGAACGTCGATGTTCGAGCGAGTCTAATGACTTTGCGACATTGTTGTCTCCCATAAGTTTTATCGCTCGCTTTTGGATTCTATCTAGTAGGTGCAGGGTGGCACCAGACCAGATATGAGCGTTGTGCTCAAGCTTGGGCGGATATACGCCTTATAAATGAAAGCCAAATCAGAGGGGGTGAAATATTTCCTGCATCGATTAAGGAAACCTAAACATTTCGCATCATTTTTGGCGACCTCAAATATGTGATCGTTCCAACTAAGTGTTCTGTTGATACACATACCAAGGATGGAAAGCTTTCCGGTTTCATCGACACAAGCACTATTCATGGATAATGGCTGATTAACAAGGGTTCGCTTGAGTGACAGCAGACAGCATTGAGTTTTAGAAGCATTGAATTCCACTCTGTTGTTGTTTCCCCAATTAATTATGCTGTTAAGATCGGAATTCAATGAGCTTAACATACGCTACCGTTCCAATTCTACGGCCGAAGGGCAGGGTCGTGAGTCTCGGAACGAATATGAAAAGCTGAGGGTGCTGTCATCAGCGAAGGAATGGATTGGGTTAGAAGTAGCAGACAAGAGATCATTAATAAAAATGAGAAAGAGTGTCAGAGACAGAACAGAGCCTTGGGGTACACCAGCATTTATTTGGTGGATATCAGACTTGAACCCATCCAAAACAACTTGAATTGAACGGTTCGAAAGGTAATTTCTAATCCATCAAAGAAGAGATTCATCGACACCATATGCACGCATTTTCGACAAAAGAGCTTGATGCCAAACTCTGTCAAATGCCTTAGAAATATCAAGTGCAACGATCTTGTTTTCACCTGCATTAAGCAAATATGTGTTCCACTTTTCGGTGAGATAAGCTATCAAATCACCAGTGGACCTGTTACTACGGAAACCGTACTGCCGGTCATTAAGAAGCTTCCGCGATTCAAGATATTTCATAAGCTGACGAGCGTTTCCATGACCTTAGAAAGAAACGACGTAAGTGCTATAGGTCGGTACGAGGTGGGTGACGAAGATTCGCCCTTTTTAGGGACGGGCTGGACAAATGCTGTTTTCCATCTGCTCGGAAAAAGACCTTAAGAGTAGGATAGATAAAAAAGCTTACGCAATGGTTTTGCCAGCGCAGAAGAACACCTCTTCAGAAGTATAGGCGGAATACCATCCGGGCCAGCGGATTTGTGCACGTCGAGATCTTTAAGTACTCTTGCAACTGTACGAGTGCGGAAATGGATTTTTCCCATGGTGAAATCAACGCTCTCAAGTACAGGTGGAGACATATTGGAATCTGGCAGTGTTGAGCTGGCTGCAAAATGCGCCGCAAGCAGATTGGCTTTGTCTAATGAGCTGACAGCTGGAATGTCATTGTAAATGAGCGTGGGTATTGAAGACGAGGTGGAATTCTTTATGTTTTTTACAAATGACCAAAAGTTGTTGCTACCTTTGGGACATTGAAGCACTTTTTGCCTCAAATTTTGATCATAGGAGAATTTCACACGTCTAATAGTTGCATCCTTAGCCCTTTACAAAGTCAAAGATGATTTTATGAACGTCTTTTGCTGGAGGCTCAATGGATTCTTCATTGATCATAAGAATTGCGATCCTGAAAGATCCCTTGGGTTCCTTCAGCTTACCAGTTTCCCAGTTATCAGTCCTTTGTCTGCGATTACACTCTAAGTTTTAATATTGAGGCCAGATGCTCCGGTTCGATGGGAAGTCGAAAGCGTGCTCTAAGTCTATTACAGATCTGGTCCACTGACAGTACCTCGAGGCTTGCGCCCGGCCAGAGCACACCTATCCTCGGGATCGCCGGCTATTCCTCCAGAAGACGTAGCTTCCTCCATTTGTGTAATGCTTCCGTCTGGATCCGCTTTATTCTGCTCTGTGCAGGATACTTGGGGAAGTCTTACTGTTGCACGGTCGACTGACGCGGGTCCTTGAACAGAGTCCGTAACGCCGCTTGTCGACACAGAAATTTCAGCGAGACCTGCCCGACGTTAGTCCGTGTAGGAAGTTCTTTGCGGTTTAATTCCGGAATTGTTCCGGATTTTGTAGCCCCGGAGTTTACCGCTACACTGGTGAAAGTGGAGGTTTGGCGTGTCGATGCCTTTGCCTTCCTTGTCAGCAGTTTCCTTTAGGGTATTTAATTTTATTTTGTTTAAGTTTTGCAGTTGAATGCATTTGAATTCCCACAAGTAATGGATAAAGGAGGTCGGCTTGCGCAGAACTCCGTGCACAGGTAAAGCAGACTAATCCGGAGAGTGAGACAATTGGGGTAGTGATTATCACTTAGTTTCCGGTGGAGACCAAGAGAATGACCGGTGGAATTTGACCATTTTCTAGCCACTGCCGTACTTAGCCCCGCAAGCAAGTCTTGTATTTTGGAAATGGAGTACAAAATTCGATCTTAATCTGCCTTTTTCTTTAGCAAGATATCTTGTCATACGTATTTCCAAAGTGGAAATTGTGCAATTTTAACCCTCGTAAAATTTGTTAAAATTAAAAAATAAATCAAAAAATTAAATAATATAAGCATAATCTATTTTTATATTTGAAACTCATAAAACATTTTTTTAGCATCTGCACCGTTACCACAAGGAAGTGAAATTGCGAAGGGTTGGGTCTTTATTAACTATACTTTCAAAAGATTTGAAGCTCGAACTTTAGAATAGAATCGTATTTGAGGTTAGACATTCATTTGTAATTTAAGTTATGTTGTAAGCTGTGCTACATTTCGATGTAAAGAAAATAAAGTAGTATTCAGTAAATTTTATTAAAATGCATGTATAGTTCAGCATTTTTAACTTAATTTGTCCATTATTATATAAAATATTGAATGAGCATCGGTTTTTGTCGCTATATTGTAAAGTTGCATTCTTATATAATGGATATGATAATTGATATTATGGTGACGATACATCAGACGTAAGTGCGTTCCGTTACAAAAACTAAGAACTGCAATTATGGCGACAAGGAAAATGTAATGAACTAAAGAGTTATCCTAATAATGCACGTATCTTTCCTTAATAAATTATACTAGCTATATTTTAATACATAATATGTAACTATGTACATATATCTTTTTTTTTGGAAGGCAAATAAACAATAAATGGAATGTTTAATAAAAAAGTAGTCGCCTTGGCCGTGACTATGAAAACATTGTAGTGCATTTCCAAATCGTAAAAGAAATACAAATTATTACATTGATTATGTATACATAAATACGTGGTGCCCATTTTTGTCATATGCTTATACGCCATTCTACCCAACCGAATGGCATGATACTTTCACCAAAGGTAGTTTCGCGTAATGTGCACACATAATTTTTTGCCAATCGATTGGCTAAAACCTTTATTAAAAAGAAGGAGCTTTTCAAAGAGCAATCAAAGTGGCGTAACTATCTATGAATTTTTTTTTTTATATAGATTAGTCTCTCATGGCTATTATGAATAAAATCCCCCCGAACTTTTACCTAATTGGGAAACCCGACATTATGAAAAACTTTCCGTCTGACATCGAAAACACAATTCATAGTTCCAATAAGAAACATGTTTTGAATACAACTTCGAATTACATTGTATTTCGACTTTCAAACTGAAAGTCTGTCAGTTAAAAGAGTGAACAAATTCAAAACTCTCCGACCAAGTCTCTAGTTGAGACCAACTCCGAAGTTGATCAACTCTCAAGATGCCGGCAAGTTGAGTAATAGTGAACAAAACTACCCTTAGTGGTCGTTGGCTTATTAATTTTTCTTCTACAAATTAGGCGAAGATTGCTTAGGTCTGCGTTCCACCAGCGTGGTTTGTGCGTCAGAATGACACTCCAGTTTGTAGAGAGATGAAATAGATTGTTAGAGATAATTGTGAGATCTAGAACTTCTTGGCGATTTTTTGTGATGAATGTTGGGTCATCGCTTTGTTACAGATCTCTAAGTTGTTTAAGAGTGACTCACCTTTATTATTAATCTGAAGGAACTTCAGCATAGCTGATTTCAGACGCCTTCGCCACTGTGATATTGGTCTTTCGGGAGCGTGGAGGATAGGTTAGAGACGCCCTCCGAGTTCAGTGGAGTACACAACTCTGAGGGTGTAGTGTGGTTTGCGGGATTTGGGGCCTGTTCGGCGTTACATCCGGGGTGTTCTGGGGATACCATTGAGGTGGTCGGCGCGGACAGTTCACTCTCCTTTTTTTTTTTTTTTATAATTTGCGCGCGCTCAAGGGATTGCTAATACCCCTAAGTGTCCGGGGTAAAGACACAGCACGGCAGAAGGTATAGAGGGAGAAAGGGAGATGAGGTACCTGTGCACATTGGTCTTAAATATCTGCGGGTTGTAGTCTGTGGGAAATATAGGGCTGGGAAGAGCATTCCAAATTCGCGTAGTACGGCTGAAGAACGAGTCTCTAAATTTAACTGTGCGTCCGAATGTAGGCTTAAGGGTAAACTGATGAGCATTCCTGGCGAGACGAGTATTGCGGGTGAATTCATGGAGAGGGGGAATGCAGTTGGCTAGCTCACTTGAGCATCGTTTGTTGAAATAGCGATAAAATACGGACAAAGAAGAAGCGGAACGTCGATGTTCGAGCGAGTCTAATGACTTTGCGACATTGTTGTCTCCCATAAGTTTTATCGCTCGCTTTTGGATTCTATCTAGTAGGTGCAGGGTGGCACCAGACCAGATATGAGCGTTGTGCTCAAGCTTGGGCGGATATACGCCTTATAAATGAAAGCCAAATCAGAGGGGGTGAAATATTTCCTGCATCGATTAAGGAAACCTAAACATTTCGCATCATTTTTGGCGACCTCAAATATGTGATCGTTCCAACTAAGTGTTCTGTTGATACACATACCAAGGATGGAAAGCTTTCCGGTTTCATCGACACAAGCACTATTCATGGATAATGGCTGATTAACAAGGGTTCGCTTGAGTGACAGCAGACAGCATTGAGTTTTAGAAGCATTGAATTCCACTCTGTTGTTGTTTCCCCAATTAATTATGCTGTTAAGATCGGAATTCAATGAGCTTAACATACGCTACCGTTCCAATTCTACGGCCGAAGGGCAGGGTCGTGAGTCTCGGAACGAATATGAAAAGCTGAGGGTGCTGTCATCAGCGAAGGAATGGATTGGGTTAGAAGTAGCAGACAAGAGATCATTAATAAAAATGAGAAAGAGTGTCAGAGACAGAACAGAGCCTTGGGGTACACCAGCATTTATTTGGTGGATATCAGACTTGAACCCATCCAAAACAACTTGAATTGAACGGTTCGAAAGGTAATTTCTAATCCATCAAAGAAGAGATTCATCGACACCATATGCACGCATTTTCGACAAAAGAGCTTGATGCCAAACTCTGTCAAATGCCTTAGAAATATCAAGTGCAACGATCTTGTTTTCACCTGCATTAAGCAAATATGTGTTCCACTTTTCGGTGAGATAAGCTATCAAATCACCAGTGGACCTGTTACTACGGAAACCGTACTGCCGGTCATTAAGAAGCTTCCGCGATTCAAGATATTTCATAAGCTGACGAGCGTTTCCATGACCTTAGAAAGAAACGACGTAAGTGCTATAGGTCGGTACGAGGTGGGTGACGAAGATTCGCCCTTTTTAGGGACGGGCTGGACAAATGCTGTTTTCCATCTGCTCGGAAAAAGACCTTAAGAGTAGGATAGATAAAAAAGCTTACGCAATGGTTTTGCCAGCGCAGAAGAACACCTCTTCAGAAGTATAGGCGGAATACCATCCGGGCCAGCGGATTTGTGCACGTCGAGATCTTTAAGTACTCTTGCAACTGTACGAGTGCGGAAATGGATTTTTCCCATGGTGAAATCAACGCTCTCAAGTACAGGTGGAGACATATTGGAATCTGGCAGTGTTGAGCTGGCTGCAAAATGCGCCGCAAGCAGATTGGCTTTGTCTAATGAGCTGACAGCTGGAATGTCATTGTAAATGAGCGTGGGTATTGAAGACGAGGTGGAATTCTTTATGTTTTTTACAAATGACCAAAAGTTGTTGCTACCTTTGGGACATTGAAGCACTTTTTGCCTCAAATTTTGATCATAGGAGAATTTCACACGTCTAATAGTTGCATCCTTAGCCCTTTACAAAGTCAAAGATGATTTTATGAACGTCTTTTGCTGGAGGCTCAATGGATTCTTCATTGATCATAAGAATTGCGATCCTGAAAGATCCCTTGGGTTCCTTCAGCTTACCAGTTTCCCAGTTATCAGTCCTTTGTCTGCGATTACACTCTAAGTTTTAATATTGAGGCCAGATGCTCCGGTTCGATGGGAAGTCGAAAGCGTGCTCTAAGTCTATTACAGATCTGGTCCACTGACAGTACCTCGAGGCTTGCGCCCGGCCAGAGCACACCTATCCTCGGGATCGCCGGCTATTCCTCCAGAAGACGTAGCTTCCTCCATTTGTGTAATGCTTCCGTCTGGATCCGCTTTATTCTGCTCTGTGCAGGATACTTGGGGAAGTCTTACTGTTGCACGGTCGACTGACGCGGGTCCTTGAACAGAGTCCGTAACGCCGCTTGTCGACACAGAAATTTCAGCGAGACCTGCCCGACGTTAGTCCGTGTAGGAAGTTCTTTGCGGTTTAATTCCGGAATTGTTTCGGATTTTGTAGCCCCGGAGTTTACCGCTACACTGGTGAAAGTGGAGGTTTGGCGTGTCGATGCCTTTGCCTTCCTTGTCAGCAGTTTCCTTTAGGGTATTTAATTTTATTTTGTTTAAGTTTTGCAGTTGAATGCATTTGAATTCCCACAAGTAATGGATAAAGGAGGTCGGCTTGCGCAGAACTCCGTGCACAGGTAAAGCAGACTAATCCGGAGAGTGAGACAATTGGGGTAGTGATTATCACTTAGTTTCCGGTGGAGACCAAGAGAATGACCGGTGGAATTTGACCATTTTCTAGCCACTGCCGTACTTAGCCCCGCAAGCAAGTCTTGTATTTTGGAAATGGAGTACAAAATTCGATCTTAATCTGCCTTTTTCTTTAGCAAGATATCTTGTCATACATATTTCCAAAGTGGAAATTGTGCAATTTTAACCCTCGTAAAATTTGTTAAAATTAAAAAATAAATCAAAAAATTAAATAATATAAGCATAATCTATTTTTATATTTGAAACTCATAAAACATTTTTTTTAGCATCTGCACCGTTACCACAAGGAAGTGAAATTGCGAAGGGTTGGGTCTTTATTAACTATACTTTCAAAAGATTTGAAGCTCGAACTTTAGAATAGAATCGTATTTGAGGTTAGACATTCATTTGTAATTTAAGTTATGTTGTAAGCTGTGCTACATTTCGATGTAAAGAAAATAAAGTAGTATTCAGTAAATTTTATTAAAATGCATGTATAGTTCAGCATTTTTAACTTAATTTGTCCATTATTATATAAAATATTGAATGAGCATCGGTTTTTGTCGCTATATTGTAAAGTTGCATTCTTATATAATGGATATGATAATTGATATTATGGTGACGATACATCAGACGTAAGTGCGTTCCGTTACAAAAACTAAGAACTGCAATTATGGCGACAAGGAAAATGTAATGAACTAAAGAGTTATCCTAATAATGCACGTATCTTTCCTTAATAAATTATACTAGCTATATTTTAATACATAATATGTAACTATGTACATATATCTTTTTTTTTTGGAAGGCAAATAAACAATAAATGGAATGTTTAATAAAAAAGTAGTCGCCTTGGCCGTGACTATGAAAACATTGTAGTGCATTTCCAAATCGTAAAAGAAATACAAATTATTACATTGATTATGTATACATAAATACGTGGTGCCCATTTTTGTCATATGCTTATACGCCATTCTACCCAACCGAATGGCATGATACTTTCACCAAAGGTAGTTTCGCGTAATGTGCACACATAATTTTTTGCCAATCGATTGGCTAAAACCTTTATTAAAAAGAAGGAGCTTTTCACAGAGCAATCAAAGTGGCGTAACTATCTATGAATTTTTTTTTTTATATAGATTAGTCTCTCATGGCTATTATGAATAAAATCCCCCCGAACTTTTACCTAATTGGGAAACCCGACATTATGAAAAACTTTCCGTCTGACATCGAAAACACAATTCATAGTTCCAATAAGAAACATGTTTTGAATACAACTTCGAATTACATTGTATTTCGACTTTCAAACTGAAAGTCTGTCAGTTAAAAGAGTGAACAAATTCAAAACTCTCCGACCAAGTCTCTAGTTGAGACCAACTCCGAAGTTGATCAACTCTCAAGATGCCGGCAAGTTGAGTAATAGTGAACAAAACTACCCTTAGTGGTCGTTGGCTTATTAATTTTTCTTCTACAAATTAGGCGAAGATTGCTTAGGTCTGCGTTCCACCAGCGTGGTTTGTGCGTCAGAATGACACTCCAGTTTGTAGAGAGATGAAATAGATTGTTAGAGATAATTGTGAGATCTAGAACTTCTTGGCGATTTTTTGTGATGAATGTTGGGTCATCGCTTTGTTACAGATCTCTAAGTTGTTTAAGAGTGACTCACCTTTATTATTAATCTGAAGGAACTTCAGCATAGCTGATTTCAGACGCCTTCGCCACTGTGATATTGGTCTTTCGGGAGCGTGGAGGATAGGTTAGAGACGCCCTCCGAGTTCAGTGGAGTACACAACTCTGAGGGTGTAGTGTGGTTTGCGGGATTTGGGGCCTGTTCGGCGTTACATCCGGGGTGTTCTGGGGATACCATTGAGGTGGTCGGCGCGGACAGTTCACTCTCCTTTTTTTTTTTTTTTTATAATTTGCGCGCGCTCAAGGGATTGCTAATACCCCTAAGTGTCCGGGGTAAAGACACAGCACGGCAGAAGGTATAGAGGGAGAAAGGGAGATGAGGTACCTGTGCACATTGGTCTTAAATATCTGCGGGTTGTAGTCTGTGGGAAATATAGGGCTGGGAAGAGCATTCCAAATTCGCGTAGTACGGCTGAAGAACGAGTCTCTAAATTTAACTGTGCGTCCGAATGTAGGCTTAAGGGTAAACTGATGAGCATTCCTGGCGAGACGAGTATTGCGGGTGAATTCATGGAGAGGGGGAATGCAGTTGGCTAGCTCACTTGAGCATCGTTTGTTGAAATAGCGATAAAATACGGACAAAGAAGAAGCGGAACGTCGATGTTCGAGCGAGTCTAATGACTTTGCGACATTGTTGTCTCCCATAAGTTTTATCGCTCGCTTTTGGATTCTATCTAGTAGGTGCAGGGTGGCACCAGACCAGATATGAGCGTTGTGCTCAAGCTTGGGCGGATATACGCCTTATAAATGAAAGCCAAATCAGAGGGGGTGAAATATTTCCTGCATCGATTAAGGAAACCTAAACATTTCGCATCATTTTTGGCGACCTCAAATATGTGATCGTTCCAACTAAGTGTTCTGTTGATACACATACCAAGGATGGAAAGCTTTCCGGTTTCATCGACACAAGCACTATTCATGGATAATGGCTGATTAACAAGGGTTCGCTTGAGTGACAGCAGACAGCATTGAGTTTTAGAAGCATTGAATTCCACTCTGTTGTTGTTTCCCCAATTAATTATGCTGTTAAGATCGGAATTCAATGAGCTTAACATACGCTACCGTTCCAATTCTACGGCCGAAGGGCAGGGTCGTGAGTCTCGGAACGAATATGAAAAGCTGAGGGTGCTGTCATCAGCGAAGGAATGGATTGGGTTAGAAGTAGCAGACAAGAGATCATTAATAAAAATGAGAAAGAGTGTCAGAGACAGAACAGAGCCTTGGGGTACACCAGCATTTATTTGGTGGATATCAGACTTGAACCCATCCAAAACAACTTGAATTGAACGGTTCGAAAGGTAATTTCTAATCCATCAAAGAAGAGATTCATCGACACCATATGCACGCATTTTCGACAAAAGAGCTTGATGCCAAACTCTGTCAAATGCCTTAGAAATATCAAGTGCAACGATCTTGTTTTCACCTGCATTAAGCAAATATGTGTTCCACTTTTCGGTGAGATAAGCTATCAAATCACCAGTGGACCTGTTACTACGGAAACCGTACTGCCGGTCATTAAGAAGCTTCCGCGATTCAAGATATTTCATAAGCTGACGAGCGTTTCCATGACCTTAGAAAGAAACGACGTAAGTGCTATAGGTCGGTACGAGGTGGGTGACGAAGATTCGCCCTTTTTAGGGACGGGCTGGACAAATGCTGTTTTCCATCTGCTCGGAAAAAGACCTTAAGAGTAGGATAGATAAAAAAGCTTACGCAATGGTTTTGCCAGCGCAGAAGAACACCTCTTCAGAAGTATAGGCGGAATACCATCCGGGCCAGCGGATTTGTGCACGTCGAGATCTTTAAGTACTCTTGCAACTGTACGAGTGCGGAAATGGATTTTTCCCATGGTGAAATCAACGCTCTCAAGTACAGGTGGAGACATATTGGAATCTGGCAGTGTTGAGCTGGCTGCAAAATGCGCCGCAAGCAGATTGGCTTTGTCTAATGAGCTGACAGCTGGAATGTCATTGTAAATGAGCGTGGGTATTGAAGACGAGGTGGAATTCTTTATGTTTTTTACAAATGACCAAAAGTTGTTGCTACCTTTGGGACATTGAAGCACTTTTTGCCTCAAATTTTGATCATAGGAGAATTTCACACGTCTAATAGTTGCATCCTTAGCCCTTTACAAAGTCAAAGATGATTTTATGAACGTCTTTTGCTGGAGGCTCAATGGATTCTTCATTGATCATAAGAATTGCGATCCTGAAAGATCCCTTGGGTTCCTTCAGCTTACCAGTTTCCCAGTTATCAGTCCTTTGTCTGCGATTACACTCTAAGTTTTAATATTGAGGCCAGATGCTCCGGTTCGATGGGAAGTCGAAAGCGTGCTCTAAGTCTATTACAGATCTGGTCCACTGACAGTACCTCGAGGCTTGCGCCCGGCCAGAGCACACCTATCCTCGGGATCGCCGGCTATTCCTCCAGAAGACGTAGCTTCCTCCATTTGTGTAATGCTTCCGTCTGGATCCGCTTTATTCTGCTCTGTGCAGGATACTTGGGGAAGTCTTACTGTTGCACGGTCGACTGACGCGGGTCCTTGAACAGAGTCCGTAACGCCGCTTGTCGACACAGAAATTTCAGCGAGACCTGCCCGACGTTAGTCCGTGTAGGAAGTTCTTTGCGGTTTAATTCCGGAATTGTTCCGGATTTTGTAGCCCCGGAGTTTACCGCTACACTGGTGAAAGTGGAGGTTTGGCGTGTCGATGCCTTTGCCTTCCTTGTCAGCAGTTTCCTTTAGGGTATTTAATTTTATTTTGTTTAAGTTTTGCAGTTGAATGCATTTGAATTCCCACAAGTAATGGATAAAGGAGGTCGGCTTGCGCAGAACTCCGTGCACAGGTAAAGCAGACTAATCCGGAGAGTGAGACAATTGGGGTAGTGATTATCACTTAGTTTCCGGTGGAGACCAAGATAATGACCGGTGGAATTTGACCATTTTCTAGCCACTGCCGTACTTAGCCCCGCAAGCAAGTCTTGTATTTTGGAAATGGAGTACAAAATTCGATCTTAATCTGCCTTTTTCTTTAGCAAGATATCTTGTCATACATATTTCCAAAGTGGAAATTGTGCAATTTTAACCCTCGTAAAATTTGTTAAAATTAAAAAATAAATCAAAAAATTAAATAATATAAGCATAATCTATTTTTATATTTGAAACTCATAAAACATTTTTTTTAGCATCTGCACCGTTACCACAAGGAAGTGAAATTGCGAAGGGTTGGGTCTTTATTAACTATACTTTCAAAAGATTTGAAGCTCGAACTTTAGAATAGAATCGTATTTGAGGTTAGACATTCATTTGTAATTTAAGTTATGTTGTAAGCTGTGCTACATTTCGATGTAAAGAAAATAAAGTAGTATTCAGTAAATTTTATTAAAATGCATGTATAGTTCAGCATTTTTAACTTAATTTGTCCATTATTATATAAAATATTGAATGAGCATCGGTTTTTGTCGCTATATTGTAAAGTTGCATTCTTATATAATGGATATGATAATTGATATTATGGTGACGATACATCAGACGTAAGTGCGTTCCGTTACAAAAACTAAGAACTGCAATTATGGCGACAAGGAAAATGTAATGAACTAAAGAGTTATCCTAATAATGCACGTATCTTTCCTTAATAAATTATACTAGCTATATTTTAATACATAATATGTAACTATGTACATATATCTTTTTTTTTTGGAAGGCAAATAAACAATAAATGGAATGTTTAATAAAAAAGTAGTCGCCTTGGCCGTGACTATGAAAACATTGTAGTGCATTTCCAAATCGTAAAAGAAATACAAATTATTACATTGATTATGTATACATAAATACGTGGTGCCCATTTTTGTCATATGCTTATACGCCATTCTACCCAACCGAATGGCATGATACTTTCACCAAAGGTAGTTTCGCGTAATGTGCACACATAATTTTTTGCCAATCGATTGGCTAAAACCTTTATTAAAAAGAAGGAGCTTTTCACAGAGCAATCAAAGTGGCGTAACTATCTATGAATTTTTTTTTTTATATAGATTAGTCTCTCATGGCTATTATGAATAAAATCCCCCCGAACTTTTACCTAATTGGGAAACCCGACATTATGAAAAACTTTCCGTCTGACATCGAAAACACAATTCATAGTTCCAATAAGAAACATGTTTTGAATACAACTTCGAATTACATTGTATTTCGACTTTCAAACTGAAAGTCTGTCAGTTAAAAGAGTGAACAAATTCAAAACTCTCCGACCAAGTCTCTAGTTGAGACCAACTCCGAAGTTGATCAACTCTCAAGATGCCGGCAAGTTGAGTAATAGTGAACAAAACTACCCTTAGTGGTCGTTGGCTTATTAATTTTTCTTCTACAAATTAGGCGAAGATTGCTTAGGTCTGCGTTCCACCAGCGTGGTTTGTGCGTCAGAATGACACTCCAGTTTGTAGAGAGATGAAATAGATTGTTAGAGATAATTGTGAGATCTAGAACTTCTTGGCGATTTTTTGTGATGAATGTTGGGTCATCGCTTTGTTACAGATCTCTAAGTTGTTTAAGAGTGACTCACCTTTATTATTAATCTGAAGGAACTTCAGCATAGCTGATTTCAGACGCCTTCGCCACTGTGATATTGGTCTTTCGGGAGCGTGGAGGATAGGTTAGAGACGCCCTCCGAGTTCAGTGGAGTACACAACTCTGAGGGTGTAGTGTGGTTTGCGGGATTTGGGGCCTGTTCGGCGTTACATCCGGGGTGTTCTGGGGATACCATTGAGGTGGTCGGCGCGGACAGTTCACTCTCCTTTTTTTTTTTTTTTATAATTTGCGCGCGCTCAAGGGATTGCTAATACCCCTAAGTGTCCGGGGTAAAGACACAGCACGGCAGAAGGTATAGAGGGAGAAAGGGAGATGAGGTACCTGTGCACATTGGTCTTAAATATCTGCGGGTTGTAGTCTGTGGGAAATATAGGGCTGGGAAGAGCATTCCAAATTCGCGTAGTACGGCTGAAGAACGAGTCTCTAAATTTAACTGTGCGTCCGAATGTAGGCTTAAGGGTAAACTGATGAGCATTCCTGGCGAGACGAGTATTGCGGGTGAATTCATGGAGAGGGGGAATGCAGTTGGCTAGCTCACTTGAGCATCGTTTGTTGAAATAGCGATAAAATACGGACAAAGAAGAAGCGGAACGTCGATGTTCGAGCGAGTCTAATGACTTTGCGACATTGTTGTCTCCCATAAGTTTTATCGCTCGCTTTTGGATTCTATCTAGTAGGTGCAGGGTGGCACCAGACCAGATATGAGCGTTGTGCTCAAGCTTGGGCGGATATACGCCTTATAAATGAAAGCCAAATCAGAGGGGGTGAAATATTTCCTGCATCGATTAAGGAAACCTAAACATTTCGCATCATTTTTGGCGACCTCAAATATGTGATCGTTCCAACTAAGTGTTCTGTTGATACACATACCAAGGATGGAAAGCTTTCCGGTTTCATCGACACAAGCACTATTCATGGATAATGGCTGATTAACAAGGGTTCGCTTGAGTGACAGCAGACAGCATTGAGTTTTAGAAGCATTGAATTCCACTCTGTTGTTGTTTCCCCAATTAATTATGCTGTTAAGATCGGAATTCAATGAGCTTAACATACGCTACCGTTCCAATTCTACGGCCGAAGGGCAGGGTCGTGAGTCTCGGAACGAATATGAAAAGCTGAGGGTGCTGTCATCAGCGAAGGAATGGATTGGGTTAGAAGTAGCAGACAAGAGATCATTAATAAAAATGAGAAAGAGTGTCAGAGACAGAACAGAGCCTTGGGGTACACCAGCATTTATTTGGTGGATATCAGACTTGAACCCATCCAAAACAACTTGAATTGAACGGTTCGAAAGGTAATTTCTAATCCATCAAAGAAGAGATTCATCGACACCATATGCACGCATTTTCGACAAAAGAGCTTGATGCCAAACTCTGTCAAATGCCTTAGAAATATCAAGTGCAACGATCTTGTTTTCACCTGCATTAAGCAAATATGTGTTCCACTTTTCGGTGAGATAAGCTATCAAATCACCAGTGGACCTGTTACTACGGAAACCGTACTGCCGGTCATTAAGAAGCTTCCGCGATTCAAGATATTTCATAAGCTGACGAGCGTTTCCATGACCTTAGAAAGAAACGACGTAAGTGCTATAGGTCGGTACGAGGTGGGTGACGAAGATTCGCCCTTTTTAGGGACGGGCTGGACAAATGCTGTTTTCCATCTGCTCGGAAAAAGACCTTAAGAGTAGGATAGATAAAAAAGCTTACGCAATGGTTTTGCCAGCGCAGAAGAACACCTCTTCAGAAGTATAGGCGGAATACCATCCGGGCCAGCGGATTTGTGCACGTCGAGATCTTTAAGTACTCTTGCAACTGTACGAGTGCGGAAATGGATTTTTCCCATGGTGAAATCAACGCTCTCAAGTACAGGTGGAGACATATTGGAATCTGGCAGTGTTGAGCTGGCTGCAAAATGCGCCGCAAGCAGATTGGCTTTGTCTAATGAGCTGACAGCTGGAATGTCATTGTAAATGAGCGTGGGTATTGAAGACGAGGTGGAATTCTTTATGTTTTTTACAAATGACCAAAAGTTGTTGCTACCTTTGGGACATTGAAGCACTTTTTGCCTCAAATTTTGATCATAGGAGAATTTCACACGTCTAATAGTTGCATCCTTAGCCCTTTACAAAGTCAAAGATGATTTTATGAACATCTTTTGCTGGAGGCTCAATGGATTCTTCATTGATCATAAGAATTGCGATCCTGAAAGATCCCTTGGGTTCCTTCAGCTTACCAGTTTCCCAGTTATCAGTCCTTTGTCTGCGATTACACTCTAAGTTTTAATATTGAGGCCAGATGCTCCGGTTCGATGGGAAGTCGAAAGCGTGCTCTAAGTCTATTACAGATCTGGTCCACTGACAGTACCTCGAGGCTTGCGCCCGGCCAGAGCACACCTATCCTCGGGATCGCCGGCTATTCCTCCAGAAGACGTAGCTTCCTCCATTTGTGTAATGCTTCCGTCTGGATCCGCTTTATTCTGCTCTGTGCAGGATACTTGGGGAAGTCTTACTGTTGCACGGTCGACTGACGCGGGTCCTTGAACAGAGTCCGTAACGCCGCTTGTCGACACAGAAATTTCAGCGAGACCTGCCCGACGTTAGTCCGTGTAGGAAGTTCTTTGCGGTTTAATTCCGGAATTGTTCCGGATTTTGTAGCCCCGGAGTTTACCGCTACACTGGTGAAAGTGGAGGTTTGGCGTGTCGATGCCTTTGCCTTCCTTGTCAGCAGTTTCCTTTAGGGTATTTAATTTTATTTTGTTTAAGTTTTGCAGTTGAATGCATTTGAATTCCCACAAGTAATGGATAAAGGAGGTCGGCTTGCGCAGAACTCCGTGCACAGGTAAAGCAGACTAATCCGGAGAGTGAGACAATTGGGGTAGTGATTATCACTTAGTTTCCGGTGGAGACCAAGAGAATGACCGGTGGAATTTGACCATTTTCTAGCCACTGCCGTACTTAGCCCCGCAAGCAAGTCTTGTATTTTGGAAATGGAGTACAAAATTCGATCTTAATCTGCCTTTTTCTTTAGCAAGATATCTTGTCATACATATTTCCAAAGTGGAAATTGTGCAATTTTAACCCTCGTAAAATTTGTTAAAATTAAAAAATAAATCAAAAAATTAAATAATATAAGCATAATCTATTTTTATATTTGAAACTCATAAAACATTTTTTTTAGCATCTGCACCGTTACCACAAGGAAGTGAAATTGCGAAGGGTTGGGTCTTTATTAACTATACTTTCAAAAGATTTGAAGCTCGAACTTTAGAATAGAATCGTATTTGAGGTTAGACATTCATTTGTAATTTAAGTTATGTTGTAAGCTGTGCTACATTTCGATGTAAAGAAAATAAAGTAGTATTCAGTAAATTTTATTAAAATGCATGTATAGTTCAGCATTTTTAACTTAATTTGTCCATTATTATATAAAATATTGAATGAGCATCGGTTTTTGTCGCTATATTGTAAAGTTGCATTCTTATATAATGGATATGATAATTGATATTATGGTGACGATACATCAGACGTAAGTGCGTTCCGTTACAAAAACTAAGAACTGCAATTATGGCGACAAGGAAAATGTAATGAACTAAAGAGTTATCCTAATAATGCACGTATCTTTCCTTAATAAATTATACTAGCTATATTTTAATACATAATATGTAACTATGTACATATATCTTTTTTTGGAAGGCAAATAAACAATAAATGGAATGTTTAATAAAAAAGTAGTCGCCTTGGCCGTGACTATGAAAACATTGTAGTGCATTTCCAAATCGTAAAAGAAATACAAATTATTACATTGATTATGTATACATAAATACGTGGTGCCCATTTTTGTCATATGCTTATACGCCATTCTACCCAACCGAATGGCATGATACTTTCACCAAAGGTAGTTTCGCGTAATGTGCACACATAATTTTTTGCCAATCGATTGGCTAAAACCTTTATTAAAAAGAAGGAGCTTTTCACAGAGCAATCAAAGTGGCGTAACTATCTATGAATTTTTTTTTTTATATAGATTAGTCTCTCATGGCTATTATGAATAAAATCCCCCCGAACTTTTACCTAATTGGGAAACCCGACATTATGAAAAACTTTCCGTCTGACATCGAAAACACAATTCATAGTTCCAATAAGAAACATGTTTTGAATACAACTTCGAATTACATTGTATTTCGACTTTCAAACTGAAAGTCTGTCAGTTAAAAGAGTGAACAAATTCAAAACTCTCCGACCAAGTCTCTAGTTGAGACCAACTCCGAAGTTGATCAACTCTCAAGATGCCGGCAAGTTGAGTAATAGTGAACAAAACTACCCTTAGTGGTCGTTGGCTTATTAATTTTTCTTCTACAAATTAGGCGAAGATTGCTTAGGTCTGCGTTCCACCAGCGTGGTTTGTGCGTCAGAATGACACTCCAGTTTGTAGAGAGATGAAATAGATTGTTAGAGATAATTGTGAGATCTAGAACTTCTTGGCGATTTTTTGTGATGAATGTTGGGTCATCGCTTTGTTACAGATCTCTAAGCTGTTTAAGAGTGACTCACCTTTATTATTAATCTGAAGGAACTTCAGCATAGCTGATTTCAGACGCCTTCGCCACTGTGATATTGGTCTTTCGGGACCGTGGAGGATAGGTTAGATACGCCCTCCGAGTTCAGTGGAGTACACAACTCTGAGGGTGTAGTGTGGTTTGCGGGATTTGGGGCCTGTTCGGCGTTACATCCGGGGTGTTCTGGAGATACCATTGAGGTGGTCGGCGCGGACAGTTCACTCTCCTTTTTTTTTTTATAATTTGCGCGCGCTCAAGGGATTGCTAATACCCCTAAGTGTCCGGGGTCAAGACACAGCACGGGCCGAAGGTATAGAGGGAGAAAGGGAGAGGAGGTACCTGTGCACATTGGTCTTAAATATCTGCGGGTTGTAGTCTGTGGGAAATATAGGGCTGGGAAGAGCATTCCAAATTCGCGTAGTACGGCTGAAGAACGAGTCTCTAAATTTAACTGTGCGTCCGAATGTAGGCTTAAGGGTAAACTGATGAGCATTCCTGGCGAGACGAGTATTGCGGGTGAATTCATGGAGAGGGGGAATGCAGTTGGCTAGCTCACTTGAGCATCGTTTGTTGAAATAGCGATAAAATACGGACAAAGAAGAAGCGGAACGTCGATGTTCGAGCGAGTCTAATGACTTTGCGACATTGTTGTCTCCCATAAGTTTTATCGCTCGCTTTTGGATTCTATCTAGTAGGTGCAGGGTGGCACCAGACCAGATATGAGCGTTGTGCTCAAGCTTGGGCGGATATACGCCTTATAAATGAAAGCCAAATCAGAGGGGGTGAAATATTTCCTGCATCGATTAAGGAAACCTAAACATTTCGCATCATTTTTGGCGACCTCAAATATGTGATCGTTCCAACTAAGTGTTCTGTTGATACACATACCAAGGATGGAAAGCTTTCCGGTTTCATCGACACAAGCACTATTCATGGATAATGGCTGATTAACAAGGGTTCGCTTGAGTGACAGCAGACAGCATTGAGTTTTAGAAGCATTGAATTCCACTCTGTTGTTGTTTCCCCAATTAATTATGCTGTTAAGATCGGAATTCAATGAGCTTAACATACGCTACCGTTCCAATTCTACGGCCGAAGGGCAGGGTCGTGAGTCTCGGAACGAATATGAAAAGCTGAGGGTGCTGTCATCAGCGAAGGAATGGATTGGGTTAGAAGTAGCAGACAAGAGATCATTAATAAAAATGAGAAAGAGTGTCAGAGACAGAACAGAGCCTTGGGGTACACCAGCATTTATTTGGTGGATATCAGACTTGAACCCATCCAAAACAACTTGAATTGAACGGTTCGAAAGGTAATTTCTAATCCATAAAAGAAGAGATTCATCGACACCATATGCACGCATTTTCGACAAAAGAGCTTGATGCCAAACTCTGTCAAATGCCTTAGAAATATCAAGTGCAACGATCTTGTTTTCACCTGCATTAAGCAAATATGTGTTCCACTTTTCGGTGAGATAAGCTATCAAATCACCAGTGGACCTGTTACTACGGAAACCGTACTGCCGGTCATTAAGAAGCTTCCGCGATTCAAGATATTTCATAAGCTGACGAGCGTTTCCATGACCTTAGAAAGAAACGACGTAAGTGCTATAGGTCGGTACGAGGTGGGTGACGAAGATTCGCCCTTTTTAGGGACGGGCTGGACAAATGCTGTTTTCCATCTGCTCGGAAAAAGACCTTAAGAGTAGGATAGATAAAAAAGCTTACGCAATGGTTTTGCCAGCGCAGAAGAACACCTCTTCAGAAGTATAGGCGGAATACCATCCGGGCCAGCGGATTTGTGCACGTCGAGATCTTTAAGTACTCTTGCAACTGTACGAGTGCGGAAATGGATTTTTCCCATGGTGAAATCAACGCTCTCAAGTACAGGTGGAGACATATTGGAATCTGGCAGTGTTGAGCTGGCTGCAAAATGCGCCGCAAGCAGATTGGCTTTGTCTAATGAGCTGACAGCTGGAATGTCATTGTAAATGAGCGTGGGTATTGAAGACGAGGTGGAATTCTTTATGTTTTTTACAAATGACCAAAAGTTGTTGCTACCTTTGGGACATTGAAGCACTTTTTGCCTCAAATTTTGATCATAGGAGAATTTCACACGTCTAATAGTTGCATCCTTAGCCCTTTACAAAGTCAAAGATGATTTTATGAACATCTTTTGCTGGAGGCTCAATGGATTCTTCATTGATCATAAGAATTGCGATCCTGAAAGATCCCTTGGGTTCCTTCAGCTTACCAGTTTCCCAGTTATCAGTCCTTTGTCTGCGATTACACTCTAAGTTTTAATATTGAGGCCAGATGCTCCGGTTCGATGGGAAGTCGAAAGCGTGCTCTAAGTCTATTACAGATCTGGTCCACTGACAGTACCTCGAGGCTTGCGCCCGGCCAGAGCACACCTATCCTCGGGATCGCCGGCTATTCCTCCAGAAGACGTAGCTTCCTCCATTTGTGTAATGCTTCCGTCTGGATCCGCTTTATTCTGCTCTGTGCAGGATACTTGGGGAAGTCTTACTGTTGCACGGTCGACTGACGCGGGTCCTTGAACAGAGTCCGTAACGCCGCTTGTCGACACAGAAATTTCAGCGAGACCTGCCCGACGTTAGTCCGTGTAGGAAGTTCTTTGCGGTTTAATTCCGGAATTGTTCCGGATTTTGTAGCCCCGGAGTTTACCGCTACACTGGTGAAAGTGGAGGTTTGGCGTGTCGATGCCTTTGCCTTCCTTGTCAGCAGTTTCCTTTAGGGTATTTAATTTTATTTTGTTTAAGTTTTGCAGTTGAATGCATTTGAATTCCCACAAGTAATGGATAAAGGAGGTCGGCTTGCGCAGAACTCCGTGCACAGGTAAAGCAGACTAATCCGGAGAGTGAGACAATTGGGGTAGTGATTATCACTTAGTTTCCGGTGGAGACCAAGAGAATGACCGGTGGAATTTGACCATTTTCTAGCCACTGCCGTACTTAGCCCCGCAAGCAAGTCTTGTATTTTGGAAATGGAGTACAAAATTCGATCTTAATCTGCCTTTTTCTTTAGCAAGATATCTTGTCATACATATTTCCAAAGTGGAAATTGTGCAATTTTAACCCTCGTAAAATTTGTTAAAATTAAAAAATAAATCAAAAAATTAAATAATATAAGCATAATCTATTTTTATATTTGAAACTCATAAAACATTTTTTTTAGCATCTGCACCGTTACCACAAGGAAGTGAAATTGCGAAGGGTTGGGTCTTTATTAACTATACTTTCAAAAGATTTGAAGCTCGAACTTTAGAATAGAATCGTATTTGAGGTTAGACATTCATTTGTAATTTAAGTTATGTTGTAAGCTGTGCTACATTTCGATGTAAAGAAAATAAAGTAGTATTCAGTAAATTTTATTAAAATGCATGTATAGTTCAGCATTTTTAACTTAATTTGTCCATTATTATATAAAATATTGAATGAGCATCGGTTTTTGTCGCTATATTGTAAAGTTGCATTCTTATATAATGGATATGATAATTGATATTATGGTGACGATACATCAGACGTAAGTGCGTTCCGTTACAAAAACTAAGAACTGCAATTATGGCGACAAGGAAAATGTAATGAACTAAAGAGTTATCCTAATAATGCACGTATCTTTCCTTAATAAATTATACTAGCTATATTTTAATACATAATATGTAACTATGTACATATATCTTTTTTTGGAAGGCAAATAAACAATAAATGGAATGTTTAATAAAAAAGTAGTCGCCTTGGCCGTGACTATGAAAACATTGTAGTGCATTTCCAAATCGTAAAAGAAATACAAATTATTACATTGATTATGTATACATAAATACGTGGTGCCCATTTTTGTCATATGCTTATACGCCATTCTACCCAACCGAATGGCATGATACTTTCACCAAAGGTAGTTTCGCGTAATGTGCACACATAATTTTTTGCCAATCGATTGGCTAAAACCTTTATTAAAAAGAAGGAGCTTTTCACAGAGCAATCAAAGTGGCGTAACTATCTATGAATTTTTTTTTTTATATAGATTAGTCTCTCATGGCTATTATGAATAAAATCCCCCCGAACTTTTACCTAATTGGGAAACCCGACATTATGAAAAACTTTCCGTCTGACATCGAAAACACAATTCATAGTTCCAATAAGAAACATGTTTTGAATACAACTTCGAATTACATTGTATTTCGACTTTCAAACTGAAAGTCTGTCAGTTAAAAGAGTGAACAAATTCAAAACTCTCCGACCAAGTCTCTAGTTGAGACCAACTCCGAAGTTGATCAACTCTCAAGATGCCGGCAAGTTGAGTAATAGTGAACAAAACTACCCTTAGTGGTCGTTGGCTTATTAATTTTTCTTCTACAAATTAGGCGAAGATTGCTTAGGTCTGCGTTCCACCAGCGTGGTTTGTGCGTCAGAATGACACTCCAGTTTGTAGAGAGATGAAATAGATTGTTAGAGATAATTGTGAGATCTAGAACTTCTTGGCGATTTTTTGTGATGAATGTTGGGTCATCGCTTTGTTACAGATCTCTAAGCTGTTTAAGAGTGACTCACCTTTATTATTAATCTGAAGGAACTTCAGCATAGCTGATTTCAGACGCCTTCGCCACTGTGATATTGGTCTTTCGGGACCGTGGAGGATAGGTTAGATACGCCCTCCGAGTTCAGTGGAGTACACAACTCTGAGGGTGTAGTGTGGTTTGCGGGATTTGGGGCCTGTTCGGCGTTACATCCGGGGTGTTCTGGAGATACCATTGAGGTGGTCGGCGCGGACAGTTCACTCTCCTTTTTTTTTTTATAATTTGCGCGCGCTCAAGGGATTGCTAATACCCCTAAGTGTCCGGGGTCAAGACACAGCACGGGCCGAAGGTATAGAGGGAGAAAGGGAGAGGAGGTACCTGTGCACATTGGTCTTAAATATCTGCGGGTTGTAGTCTGTGGGAAATATAGGGCTGGGAAGAGCATTCCAAATTCGCGTAGTACGGCTGAAGAACGAGTCTCTAAATTTAACTGTGCGTCCGAATGTAGGCTTAAGGGTAAACTGATGAGCATTCCTGGCGAGACGAGTATTGCGGGTGAATTCATGGAGAGGGGGAATGCAGTTGGCTAGCTCACTTGAGCATCGTTTGTTGAAATAGCGATAAAATACGGACAAAGAAGAAGCGGAACGTCGATGTTCGAGCGAGTCTAATGACTTTGCGACATTGTTGTCTCCCATAAGTTTTATCGCTCGCTTTTGGATTCTATCTAGTAGGTGCAGGGTGGCACCAGACCAGATATGAGCGTTGTGCTCAAGCTTGGGCGGATATACGCCTTATAAATGAAAGCCAAATCAGAGGGGGTGAAATATTTCCTGCATCGATTAAGGAAACCTAAACATTTCGCATCATTTTTGGCGACCTCAAATATGTGATCGTTCCAACTAAGTGTTCTGTTGATACACATACCAAGGATGGAAAGCTTTCCGGTTTCATCGACACAAGCACTATTCATGGATAATGGCTGATTAACAAGGGTTCGCTTGAGTGACAGCAGACAGCATTGAGTTTTAGAAGCATTGAATTCCACTCTGTTGTTGTTTCCCCAATTAATTATGCTGTTAAGATCGGAATTCAATGAGCTTAACATACGCTACCGTTCCAATTCTACGGCCGAAGGGCAGGGTCGTGAGTCTCGGAACGAATATGAAAAGCTGAGGGTGCTGTCATCAGCGAAGGAATGGATTGGGTTAGAAGTAGCAGACAAGAGATCATTAATAAAAATGAGAAAGAGTGTCAGAGACAGAACAGAGCCTTGGGGTACACCAGCATTTATTTGGTGGATATCAGACTTGAACCCATCCAAAACAACTTGAATTGAACGGTTCGAAAGGTAATTTCTAATCCATAAAAGAAGAGATTCATCGACACCATATGCACGCATTTTCGACAAAAGAGCTTGATGCCAAACTCTGTCAAATGCCTTAGAAATATCAAGTGCAACGATCTTGTTTTCACCTGCATTAAGCAAATATGTGTTCCACTTTTCGGTGAGATAAGCTATCAAATCACCAGTGGACCTGTTACTACGGAAACCGTACTGCCGGTCATTAAGAAGCTTCCGCGATTCAAGATATTTCATAAGCTGACGAGCGTTTCCATGACCTTAGAAAGAAACGACGTAAGTGCTATAGGTCGGTACGAGGTGGGTGACGAAGATTCGCCCTTTTTAGGGACGGGCTGGACAAATGCTGTTTTCCATCTGCTCGGAAAAAGACCTTAAGAGTAGGATAGATAAAAAAGCTTACGCAATGGTTTTGCCAGCGCAGAAGAACACCTCTTCAGAAGTATAGGCGGAATACCATCCGGGCCAGCGGATTTGTGCACGTCGAGATCTTTAAGTACTCTTGCAACTGTACGAGTGCGGAAATGGATTTTTCCCATGGTGAAATCAACGCTCTCAAGTACAGGTGGAGACATATTGGAATCTGGCAGTGTTGAGCTGGCTGCAAAATGCGCCGCAAGCAGATTGGCTTTGTCTAATGAGCTGACAGCTGGAATGTCATTGTAAATGAGCGTGGGTATTGAAGACGAGGTGGAATTCTTTATGTTTTTTACAAATGACCAAAAGTTGTTGCTACCTTTGGGACATTGAAGCACTTTTTGCCTCAAATTTTGATCATAGGAGAATTTCACACGTCTAATAGTTGCATCCTTAGCCCTTTACAAAGTCAAAGATGATTTTATGAACGTCTTTTGCTGGAGGCTCAATGGATTCTTCATTGATCATAAGAATTGCGATCCTGAAAGATCCCTTGGGTTCCTTCAGCTTACCAGTTTCCCAGTTATCAGTCCTTTGTCTGCGATTACACTCTAAGTTTTAATATTGAGGCCAGATGCTCCGGTTCGATGGGAAGTCGAAAGCGTGCTCTAAGTCTATTACAGATCTGGTCCACTGACAGTACCTCGAGGCTTGCGCCCGGCCAGAGCACACCTATCCTCGGGATCGCCGGCTATTCCTCCAGAAGACGTAGCTTCCTCCATTTGTGTAATGCTTCCGTCTGGATCCGCTTTATTCTGCTCTGTGCAGGATACTTGGGGAAGTCTTACTGTTGCACGGTCGACTGACGCGGGTCCTTGAACAGAGTCCGTAACGCCGCTTGTCGACACAGAAATTTCAGCGAGACCTGCCCGACGTTAGTCCGTGTAGGAAGTTCTTTGCGGTTTAATTCCGGAATTGTTCCGGATTTTGTAGCCCCGGAGTTTACCGCTACACTGGTGAAAGTGGAGGTTTGGCGTGTCGATGCCTTTGCCTTCCTTGTCAGCAGTTTCCTTTAGGGTATTTAATTTTATTTTGTTTAAGTTTTGCAGTTGAATGCATTTGAATTCCCACAAGTAATGGATAAAGGAGGTCGGCTTGCGCAGAACTCCGTGCACAGGTAAAGCAGACTAATCCGGAGAGTGAGACAATTGGGGTAGTGATTATCACTTAGTTTCCGGTGGAGACCAAGAGAATGACCGGTGGAATTTGACCATTTTCTAGCCACTGCCGTACTTAGCCCCGCAAGCAAGTCTTGTATTTTGGAAATGGAGTACAAAATTCGATCTTAATCTGCCTTTTTCTTTAGCAAGATATCTTGTCATACATATTTCCAAAGTGGAAATTGTGCAATTTTAACCCTCGTAAAATTTGTTAAAATTAAAAAATAAATCAAAAAATTAAATAATATAAGCATAATCTATTTTTATATTTGAAACTCATAAAACATTTTTTTTAGCATCTGCACCGTTACCACAAGGAAGTGAAATTGCGAAGGGTTGGGTCTTTATTAACTATACTTTCAAAAGATTTGAAGCTCGAACTTTAGAATAGAATCGTATTTGAGGTTAGACATTCATTTGTAATTTAAGTTATGTTGTAAGCTGTGCTACATTTCGATGTAAAGAAAATAAAGTAGTATTCAGTAAATTTTATTAAAATGCATGTATAGTTCAGCATTTTTAACTTAATTTGTCCATTATTATATAAAATATTGAATGAGCATCGGTTTTTGTCGCTATATTGTAAAGTTGCATTCTTATATAATGGATATGATAATTGATATTATGGTGACGATACATCAGACGTAAGTGCGTTCCGTTACAAAAACTAAGAACTGCAATTATGGCGACAAGGAAAATGTAATGAACTAAAGAGTTATCCTAATAATGCACGTATCTTTCCTTAATAAATTATACTAGCTATATTTTAATACATAATATGTAACTATGTACATATATCTTTTTTTGGAAGGCAAATAAACAATAAATGGAATGTTTAATAAAAAAGTAGTCGCCTTGGCCGTGACTATGAAAACATTGTAGTGCATTTCCAAATCGTAAAAGAAATACAAATTATTACATTGATTATGTATACATAAATACGTGGTGCCCATTTTTGTCATATGCTTATACGCCATTCTACCCAACCGAATGGCATGATACTTTCACCAAAGGTAGTTTCGCGTAATGTGCACACATAATTTTTTGCCAATCGATTGGCTAAAACCTTTATTAAAAAGAAGGAGCTTTTCACAGAGCAATCAAAGTGGCGTAACTATCTATGAATTTTTTTTTTATATAGATTAGTCTCTCATGGCTATTATGAATAAAATCCCCCCGAACTTTTACCTAATTGGGAAACCCGACATTATGAAAAACTTTCCGTCTGACATCGAAAACACAATTCATAGTTCCAATAAGAAACATGTTTTGAATACAACTTCGAATTACATTGTATTTCGACTTTCAAACTGAAAGTCTGTCAGTTAAAAGAGTGAACAAATTCAAAACTCTCCGACCAAGTCTCTAGTTGAGACCAACTCCGAAGTTGATCAACTCTCAAGATGCCGGCAAGTTGAGTAATAGTGAACAAAACTACCCTTAGTGGTCGTTGGCTTATTAATTTTTCTTCTACAAATTAGGCGAAGATTGCTTAGGTCTGCGTTCCACCAGCGTGGTTTGTGCGTCAGAATGACACTCCAGTTTGTAGAGAGATGAAATAGATTGTTAGAGATAATTGTGAGATCTAGAACTTCTTGGCGATTTTTTGTGATGAATGTTGGGTCATCGCTTTGTTACAGATCTCTAAGCTGTTTAAGAGTGACTCACCTTTATTATTAATCTGAAGGAACTTCAGCATAGCTGATTTCAGACGCCTTCGCCACTGTGATATTGGTCTTTCGGGACCGTGGAGGATAGGTTAGATACGCCCTCCGAGTTCAGTGGAGTACACAACTCTGAGGGTGTAGTGTGGTTTGCGGGATTTGGGGCCTGTTCGGCGTTACATCCGGGGTGTTCTGGAGATACCATTGAGGTGGTCGGCGCGGACAGTTCACTCTCCTTTTTTTTTTTATAATTTGCGCGCGCTCAAGGGATTGCTAATACCCCTAAGTGTCCGGGGTCAAGACACAGCACGGGCCGAAGGTATAGAGGGAGAAAGGGAGAGGAGGTACCTGTGCACATTGGTCTTAAATATCTGCGGGTTGTAGTCTGTGGGAAATATAGGGCTGGGAAGAGCATTCCAAATTCGCGTAGTACGGCTGAAGAACGAGTCTCTAAATTTAACTGTGCGTCCGAATGTAGGCTTAAGGGTAAACTGATGAGCATTCCTGGCGAGACGAGTATTGCGGGTGAATTCATGGAGAGGGGGAATGCAGTTGGCTAGCTCACTTGAGCATCGTTTGTTGAAATAGCGATAAAATACGGACAAAGAAGAAGCGGAACGTCGATGTTCGAGCGAGTCTAATGACTTTGCGACATTGTTGTCTCCCATAAGTTTTATCGCTCGCTTTTGGATTCTATCTAGTAGGTGCAGGGTGGCACCAGACCAGATATGAGCGTTGTGCTCAAGCTTGGGCGGATATACGCCTTATAAATGAAAGCCAAATCAGAGGGGGTGAAATATTTCCTGCATCGATTAAGGAAACCTAAACATTTCGCATCATTTTTGGCGACCTCAAATATGTGATCGTTCCAACTAAGTGTTCTGTTGATACACATACCAAGGATGGAAAGCTTTCCGGTTTCATCGACACAAGCACTATTCATGGATAATGGCTGATTAACAAGGGTTCGCTTGAGTGACAGCATTGAGTTTTAGAAGCATTGAATTCCACTCTGTTGTTGTTTCCCCAGTTAATTATGCTGTTAAGATCGGAATTCAATGAGCTTAACATACGCTGCCGTTCAAATTCTACGGCCGAAGGGCAGGGTCGTGAGTCTCGGAACGAATATGAAAAGCTGAGGGTGCTGTCATCAGCGAAGGAATGGATTGGATTAGAAGTAGCAGACAAGAAATCATTAATAAAAATGAGAAAGAGTGTCAGAGACAGAACAGAGTCTTGGGGTACACCAGCATTTATTTGGTGGATATCAGACTTGAACCCATCCAAAACAACTTGAATTGAACGGTTCGAAAGGTAATTTCTAATCCATAGAAGAAGAGATTCATCGATACCATATGCACGCATTTTCGACAAAAGAGCTTGATGCCAAACTCTGTCATATGCCTTAGAAATATCAAGTGCAACGATCTTGTTTTCACCTGCATTAAGCAAATATGTGTTCCACTTTTCGGTGAGATAAGCTATCAAATCACCAGTGGACCTGTTACTACGGAAACCGTACTGCCGGTCATTAAGAAGCTTCCGCGATTCAAGATATTTCATAAGCTGACGAGCGTTTCCATGACCTTAGAAAGAAACGACGTAAGTGCTATAGGTCGGTACGAGGTGGGTGACGAAGATTCGCCCTTTTTAGGGACGGGCTGGACAAATGCTGTTTTGCTTTAAGACCTTAAGAGTAGGATAGATAAAAAAGCTTACGCAATGGTTTTGCCAGCGCAGAAGAACACCTCTTCAGAAGTATAGGGGGAATACCATCCGGGCCAGCGGATTTGTGCACGTCGAGATCTTTAAGTACTCTTGCAACTGTACGGGTGCGGAAATGGATTTTTCCCATGGTGAAATCAGCGCTCTCAAGTACAGGTGGAGACATATTGGAATCTGGCAGTGTTGAGCTGGCTGCAAAATGCGCCGCAAGCAGATTGGCTTTGTCTAATGAGCTGACAGCTGGAATGTCATTGTAAATGAGCGTGGGAATTGAAGACGAGGTGGAATTCTTTATGTTTTTTACAAATGACCAAAAGTTGTTGCTACTTTAGTTGTTGCTCGCTTTATTCTGCTCTGTGCAGGATACTTGGGGAAGTCTTACTGTTGCACGGTCGACTGACGCGGGTCCTTGAACAGAGTCCGTAACGCCGCTTGTCGACACAGAAATTTCAGCGAGACCTGACCGACGTTAGTCAGTGTAGGAAGTTCTTTGCGGTTTAATTCCGGGATTGTTCCGGATTTTGTAGCCCCGGAGTTTAACGCTACACTGGTGAAAGTGGAGGTTTGGCGTGTCGATGCCTTTGCCTTTCTTGTCAGCAGTTTCCTTTAGGGTATTTAATTTTATTTTGTTTAAGTTTTGAAGTTGAATGCATTTGAATTCCCACAAGTAATGGATAAAGGAGGTCGGCGTGTGCAGAGCTCCGTGCACAGGTAAAGCAGACTAATCCGGAGAGTGAGACAATTGGGGTAGTGATTATCACTTAGTTTCCGGTGGAGACCAAGAGAATGACCGGTGGAATTTGACCATTTTCTAGCCACTGCCGTACTTAGGCCCGCAAGCAAGTCTTGTATTTTGGAAATGGAGTACAAAATTCGATCTTAATCTGCCTTTTTCTTTAGCAAGATATCTTGTCATACATTTTTCCAAAATGGAAATTGTGCAATTTTAACCCTTGTAAAATTTGTTAAAATTAAAAAATAAATCAAAAAATTAAATAATATAAGCATAATCTATTTTTATATTTGAAACTCATAAAACATTTTTTTTAGCATCTGCACCGTTACCACAAGGAAGTGAAATTGCGAAGGATTGGGTCTTTATTAACTACACTTTCAAAAGATTTGAAGTCCGAAATTTAGAATAGAATCGTATTTGAGGTAAGACATTCATTTGTAATTTAAGTTATGTTGTAAAGTTACATTTCGATGTAAAGAAAATAAAGTAGTATTCAGTAAATTTTATTAAAATGCATGCAAGTTCAGCATTTTTAACTTAATTTGTCCATTATTATATAAAATATTGAATGAACATCGGTTTTTGTCGCTATATTGTAAAGTTGCATTCTTATATAATGGATATGATAATTGATATTATGGTGACGATACATCAGACGTAAGTGCGTTCCATTACAAAAACTAAGAACTGCAATTATAAATGTAAGATGCTATAAAATCAACTGCGACAAGGAAAATATAATGAACTAAAGAGTAATCCTAATAATGCACGTATCTTTCCTTAATAAATTATACTAGCTATATTTTAATACATAATATGTAACTATGTACATATATCTTTTTTTTTGGAAGGCAAATAAACAATAAATGGAATGTTTAATAAAAAGTAGTCGCCTTGGCCGTGACTATGAAAACATTGTAGTGCATTTCCAAATCCTAAAAGAAATACAAATTATTACATTGATTATGTATACATAAATACGTGGTGCCCATTTTTGTCATATGCTTATACGCCATTCTACCCAACCGAATGGCATGATACTTTCACCAAAGGTAGTTTCGCGTAATGTGCACACATAATGTTTTGCCAATAGATTGGCTAAAACCTTTATGACAAGAAGGAGCTTTTCAAAGAGCAATCAAAGTGGCGTAACTTTCTATCAATTTTTTTATATAGATTAGTCTCTCATGGCTATTATGAATAAAATCCCCCCGAACTTTTAGGTTTGGCGTGTTGATGCCTGTGACTTCCTTGTCAGCAGTTTCCTTTAGGGTACTTAATTTTTTTTTGTTTAAGTTTTGAAGTTGAATGCATTTGAATTCCCACAAGTAATGGATAAAGGAGGTCGGCTTGTGCAGAGCACCGTGCACAGGTAAAGCAGACTAAGCCGGAGGATGCCAGGTATCCGGATGCTCACGTTCGGGACTGGACGTATGTACGGGTCGCATAAAACCTTGATCCGGCACAAGGGGGGTGTGGGAGGGTGGGTATTGGAGAAGGTTGAATAAGGAGAGTGAGACAATTGGGGTAGTGATTATCACTTAGTTTCCGGTGGAGACCAAGAGAATGACCGGTGCAATTTGACCATTTTCTAGCCACTGCCGTACTTAGCAAGTCTTGTATTTTGGAAATGGAATACAAAATTCGATCTTAATCTGCCTTTTTCTTTAGCAAGATATCGTGTCATACATATTCCAAAGTGGAAATTGTGCAATTATAACCCTTGTAAAATTTGTTAAAACTAAAAAATAAATCAAAAAATTAAATAATATAAGCATAATCTATTTTTATATTTAAAACTCATAAAACATTTTTTTTAGCATCTGCACCGTTACCACAAGGAAGTGAAATTGCGAAGGATTGGGTCATTATTATCTATACTTTCAAAAGATTTGAAGTTCGAAATATAAAATACAATCGTATTTGAGCTTAGACATTCATTTATAATTTAAGTTATGTTGTAAACTGTGCTACATTTCGATGTAAAGAAAATAAAGTAGTATTGAGTAAATTTTATTAAAATGCATGTATAGTTCAGTATTTTTAACTTAATATGTCCATTATTATATAAAATATTGAATGAGCATCGGTTTTTGTCGCTATATTGTAAAGTTGCATTCTTATATTATGGTCACGATACATCAGACGTAAGTACGTTCCATTACAAAAACTTAGAACTGCAATTATAAATTGAAGATGCTATAAAATCAAATGCGACAAGGAAAATGTAATGAACTAAAGAGTTATCCTAATAATGCACGTATCTTTCCTTAATAAATTATACTAGCTATATTTTAATACATAATATGTAACTATGTACATATATCTTTTTTTGGAAGGCAAATAAACAATAAATGGAATGTTTAATAAAAAAGTAGTCGCCTTGGCCGTGACTATGAAAACATTGTAGTGCATTTCCAAATCGTAAAAGAAATACAAATTATTACATTGATTATGTATACATAAATACGTGGTGCCCATTTTTGTCATATGCTTATACGCCATTCTACCCAACCGAATGGCATGATACTTTCACCAAAGGTAGTTTCGCGTAATGTGCACACATAATTTTTTGCCAATCGATTGGCTAAAACCTTTATTAAAAAGAAGGAGCTTTTCACAGAGCAATCAAAGTGGCGTAACTATCTATGAATTTTTTTTTTTATATAGATTAGTCTCTCATGGCTATTATGAATAAAATCCCCCCGAACTTTTACCTAATTGGGAAACCCGACATTATGAAAAACTTTCCGTCTGACATCGAAAACACAATTCATAGTTCCAATAAGAAACATGTTTTGAATACAACTTCGAATTGCATTGTATTTCGACTTTCAAACTGAAAGTCTGTCAGTTAAAAGAGTGAACAAATTCAAAACTCTCCGACCAAGTCTCTAGTTGAGACCAACTCCGAAGTTGATCAACTCTCAAGATGCCGGCAAGTTGAGTAATAGTGAACAAAACTACCCTTAGTGGTCGTTGGCTTATTAATTTTTCTTCTACAAATTAGGCGAAGATTGCTTAGGTCTGCGTTCCACCAGCGTGGTTTGTGCGTCAGAATGACACTCCAGTTTGTAGAGAGATGAAATAGATTGTTAGAGATAATTGTGAGATCTAGAACTTCTTGGCGATTTTTTGTGATGAATGTTGGGTCATCGCTTTGTTACAGATCTCTAAGCTGTTTAAGAGTGACTCACCTTTATTATTAATCTGAAGGAACTTCAGCATAGCTGATTTCAGACGCCTTCGCCACTGTGATATTGGTCTTTCGGGACCGTGGAGGATAGGTTAGATACGCCCTCCGAGTTCAGTGGAGTACACAACTCTGAGGGTGTAGTGTGGTTTGCGGGATTTGGGGCCTGTTCGGCGTTACATCCGGGGTGTTCTGGAGATACCATTGAGGTGGTCGGCGCGGACAGTTCACTCTCCTTTTTTTTTTTATAATTTGCGCGCGCTCAAGGGATTGCTAATACCCCTAAGTGTCCGGGGTCAAGACACAGCACGGGCCGAAGGTATAGAGGGAGAAAGGGAGAGGAGGTACCTGTGCACATTGGTCTTAAATATCTGCGGGTTGTAGTCTGTGGGAAATATAGGGCTGGGAAGAGCATTCCAAATTCGCGTAGTACGGCTGAAGAACGAGTCTCTAAATTTAACTGTGCGTCCGAATGTAGGCTTAAGGGTAAACTGATGAGCATTCCTGGCGAGACGAGTATTGCGGGTGAATTCATGGAGAGGGGGAATGCAGTTGGCTAGCTCACTTGAGCATCGTTTGTTGAAATAGCGATAAAATACGGACAAAGAAGAAGCGGAACGTCGATGTTCGAGCGAGTCTAATGACTTTGCGACATTGTTGTCTCCCATAAGTTTTATCGCTCGCTTTTGGATTCTATCTAGTAGGTGCAGGGTGGCACCAGACCAGATATGAGCGTTGTGCTCAAGCTTGGGCGGATATACGCCTTATAAATGAAAGCCAAATCAGAGGGGGTGAAATATTTCCTGCATCGATTAAGGAAACCTAAACATTTCGCATCATTTTTGGCGACCTCAAATATGTGATCGTTCCAACTAAGTGTTCTGTTGATACACATACCAAGGATGGAAAGCTTTCCGGTTTCATCGACACAAGCACTATTCATGGATAATGGCTGATTAACAAGGGTTCGCTTGAGTGACAGCATTGAGTTTTAGAAGCATTGAATTCCACTCTGTTGTTGTTTCCCCAGTTAATTATGCTGTTAAGATCGGAATTCAATGAGCTTAACATACGCTGCCGTTCAAATTCTACGGCCGAAGGGCAGGGTCGTGAGTCTCGGAACGAATATGAAAAGCTGAGGGTGCTGTCATCAGCGAAGGAATGGATTGGATTAGAAGTAGCAGACAAGAAATCATTAATAAAAATGAGAAAGAGTGTCAGAGACAGAACAGAGTCTTGGGGTACACCAGCATTTATTTGGTGGATATCAGACTTGAACCCATCCAAAACAACTTGAATTGAACGGTTCGAAAGGTAATTTCTAATCCATAGAAGAAGAGATTCATCGATACCATATGCACGCATTTTCGACAAAAGAGCTTGATGCCAAACTCTGTCAAATGCCTTAGAAATATCAAGTGCAACGATCTTGTTTTCACCTGCATTAAGCAAATATGTGTTCCACTTTTCGGTGAGATAAGCTATCAAATCACCAGTGGACCTGTTACTACGGAAACCGTACTGCCGGTCATTAAGAAGCTTCCGCGATTCAAGATATTTCATAAGCTGACGAGCGTTTCCATGACCTTAGAAAGAAACGACGTAAGTGCTATAGGTCGGTACGAGGTGGGTGACGAAGATTCGCCCTTTTTAGGGACGGGCTGGACAAATGCTGTTTTCCATCTGCTCGGAAAAAGACCTTAAGAGTAGGATAGATAAAAAAGCTTACGCAATGGTTTTGCCAGCGCAGAAGAACACCTCTGCAGAAGTATAGGGGGAATACCATCCGGGCCAGCGGATTTGTGCACGTCGAGATCTTTAAGTACTCTTGCAACTGTACGGGTGCGGAAATGGATTTTTCCCATGGTGAAATCAGCGCTCTCAAGTACAGGTGGAGACATATTGGAATCTGGCAGTGTTGAGCTGGCTGCAAAATGCGCCGCAAGCAGATTGGCTTTGTCTAATGAGCTGACAGCTGGAATGTCATTGTAAATGAGCGTGGGAATTGAAGACGAGGTGGAATTCTTTATGTTTTTTACAAATGACCAAAAGTTGTTGCTACTTTAGTTGTTGCTCGCTTTATTCTGCTCTGTGCAGGATACTTGGGGAAGTCTTACTGTTGCACGGTCGACTGACGCGGGTCCTTGAACAGAGTCCGTAACGCCGCTTGTCGACACAGAAATTTCAGCGAGACCTGACCGACGTTAGTCAGTGTAGGAAGTTCTTTGCGGTTTAATTCCGGGATTGTTCCGGATTTTGTAGCCCCGGAGTTTAACGCTACACTGGTGAAAGTGGAGGTTTGGCGTGTCGATGCCTTTGCCTTTCTTGTCAGCAGTTTCCTTTAGGGTATTTAATTTTATTTTGTTTAAGTTTTGAAGTTGAATGCATTTGAATTCCCACAAGTAATGGATAAAGGAGGTCGGCGTGTGCAGAGCTCCGTGCACAGGTAAAGCAGACTAATCCGGAGAGTGAGACAATTGGGGTAGTGATTATCACTTAGTTTCCGGTGGAGACCAAGAGAATGACCGGTGGAATTTGACCATTTTCTAGCCACTGCCGTACTTAGGCCCGCAAGCAAGTCTTGTATTTTGGAAATGGAGTACATAATTCGATCTTAATCTGCCTTTTTCTTTAGCAAGATATCTTGTCATACATTTTTCCAAAATGGAAATTGTGCAATTTTAACCCTTGTAAAATTTGTTAAAATTAAAAAATAAATCAAAAAATTAAATAATATAAGCATAATCTATTTTTATATTTGAAACTCATAAAACATTTTTTTTAGCATCTGCACCGTTACCACAAGGAAGTGAAATTGCGAAGGATTGGGTCTTTATTAACTACACTTTCAAAAGATTTGAAGTCCGAAATTTAGAATAGAATCGTATTTGAGGTAAGACATTCATTTGTAATTTAAGTTATGTTGTAAAGTTACATTTCGATGTAAAGAAAATAAAGTAGTATTCAGTAAATTTTATTAAAATGCATGCAAGTTCAGCATTTTTAACTTAATTTGTCCATTATTATATAAAATATTGAATGAACATCGGTTTTTGTCGCTATATTGTAAAGTTGCATTCTTATATAATGGATATGATAATTGATATTATGGTGACGATACATCAGACGTAAGTGCGTTCCATTACAAAAACTAAGAACTGCAATTATAAATGTAAGATGCTATAAAATCAACTGCGACAAGGAAAATATAATGAACTAAAGAGTAATCCTAATAATGCACGTATCTTTCCTTAATAAATTATACTAGCTATATTTTAATACATAATATGTAACTATGTACATATATCTTTTTTTTTGGAAGGCAAATAAACAATAAATGGAATGTTTAATAAAAAAGTAGTCGCCTTGGCCGTGACTATGAAAACATTGTAGTGCATTTCCAAATCCTAAAAGAAATACAAATTATTACATTGATTATGTATACATAAATACGTGGTGCCCATTTTTGTCATATGCTTATACGCCATTCTACCCAACCGAATGGCATGATACTTTCACCAAAGGTAGTTTCGCGTAATGTGCACACATAATGTTTTGCCAATAGATTGGCTAAAACCTTTATGACAAGAAGGAGCTTTTCAAAGAGCAATCAAAGTGGCGTAACTTTCTATCAATTTTTTTATATAGATTAGTCTCTCATGGCTATTATGAATAAAATCCCCCCGAACTTTTAGGTTTGGCGTGTTGATGCCTGTGACTTCCTTGTCAGCAGTTTCCTTTAGGGTACTTAATTTTTTTTTGTTTAAGTTTTGAAGTTGAATGCATTTGAATTCCCACAAGTAATGGATAAAGGAGGTCGGCTTGTGCAGAGCACCGTGCACAGGTAAAGCAGACTAAGCCGGAGGATGCCAGGTATCCGGATGCTCACGTTCGGGACTGGACGTATGTACGGGTCGCATAAAACCTTGATCCGGCACAAGGGGGGTGTGGGAGGGTGGGTATTGGAGAAGGTTGAATAAGGAGAGTGAGACAATTGGGGTAGTGATTATCACTTAGTTTCCGGTGGAGACCAAGAGAATGACCGGTGCAATTTGACCATTTTCTAGCCACTGCCGTACTTAGCAAGTCTTGTATTTTGGAAATGGAATACAAAATTCGATCTTAATCTGCCTTTTTCTTTAGCAAGATATCGTGTCATACATATTCCAAAGTGGAAATTGTGCAATTATAACCCTTGTAAAATTTGTTAAAACTAAAAAATAAATCAAAAAATTAAATAATATAAGCATAATCTATTTTTATATTTAAAACTCATAAAACATTTTTTTTAGCATCTGCACCGTTACCACAAGGAAGTGAAATTGCGAAGGATTGGGTCATTATTATCTATACTTTCAAAAGATTTGAAGTTCGAAATATAAAATACAATCGTATTTGAGCTTAGACATTCATTTATAATTTAAGTTATGTTGTAAACTGTGCTACATTTCGATGTAAAGAAAATAAAGTAGTATTGAGTAAATTTTATTAAAATGCATGTATAGTTCAGTATTTTTAACTTAATTTGTCCATTATTATATAAAATATTGAATGAGCATCGGTTTTTGTCGCTATATTGTAAAGTTGCATTCTTATATTATGGTCACGATACATCAGACGTAAGTACGTTCCATTACAAAAACTTAGAACTGCAATTATAAATTGAAGATGCTATAAAATCAAATGCGACAAGGAAAATGTAATGAACTAAAGAGTTATCCTAATAATGCACGTATCTTTCCTTAATAAATTATACTAGCTATATTTTAATACATAATATGTAACTATGTACATATATCTTTTTTTGGAAGGCAAATAAACAATAAATGGAATGTTTATTAAAAAAGTAGTCGCCTTGGCCGTGACTATGAAAACATTGTAGTGCATTTCCAAATCGTAAAAGAAATACAAATTATTACATTGATTATGTATACATAAATACGTGGTGCCCATTTTTGTCATAGGTTTATACGCCATTCTACCCAACCGAATGGCATGATACTTTCACCAAAGGTAGTTTCGCGTATTAATTTATTAAAAAGAAGAAGCTTTTCAAAGAGCAATCAAAGTGGCGTAACTATCTATGAATTTTTTTTTATATAGATTAGTCTCTCATGGCTATTATGAATAAAATCCCCCCGAACTTTTACCTAATTGGGAAACCCGACATTATGAAAAACTTTCCGTCTGACATCGAAAACACAATTCACAGTTCCAATAAGAAACATGTTTCGAATACAACTTCGAATTACATTGTTAGTTTAATGTGTATGAATGTACGTAAATGAGTGTATGCACGTGTACTACCGTATCTACCGCAAACGAATAGCACACACCGTAAATTTGACAAAAATATTCCGGAGGAAATTTAAAAACTGAAAGTCTGTCAGTTAAAAGAGTGAACAAATTCAAAACTCTCCGGCCAAGTCTCTAGTTGAGACCAACTCCGAAGTTGATCAACTCTCAAGATGCCGGCAAGTTGAGTAATAGTGAACAAAACGACCCTTAGTGGTCGTTGGCTTATTAATTTTTCTTCTACAAATTAGGCGAAGATTGCTTAGGTCTGCGTTCCACCAGCGTGGTTTGTGCGTCAGAATGACACTCCAGTTTGTAGAGAGATGAAATAGATTGTTAGAGATAATTGTGAGATCTAGAACTTCTTGGCGATTTTTTGTGATGAATGTTGGGTCATCGCTTTGTTACAGATCTCTAAGTTGTTTAAGAGTGACTCACCTTTATCATTAATCTGAAGGAACTTCAGCATAGCTGATTTCAGACGCCTTCACCACTGTGATATTGGTCTTTCGGGACCGTGGAGGGAGCGTGGAGGATAGGTTAGAGACGCCCTCCGAGTTCAGTGGAGTACACAACTCTGAGGGTGTAGTGTGGTTTGCGGGATTTGGGGCCTGTACGGCGTTATATCCGGGGTGTCCTGGGGATACCATTGAGGTGGTCGGGGCGGACAGTTCACTCTCCTTCGCCCTTTACAAAGTCAAAGATGATTTCATGAACGTCTTTTGCTGGAGGCTCAATGGCTTCTTCATTGATCATAAGAATTGCGATCCTGTAAGATCCCTTGGGTTCCTCCAGCTTATCAGTTTCCCAGTTATCAGTCCTTTGTCTGCGGTTACACTCTAAGTTTTAATATTGAGGCCAGATGCTCCGGTTCGATGGGAAGTCGAAAGCGTGCTCTAAGTCTATTACAGATCTGGTCCACTGACAGTACCTCGAGGCTTTTGCCCGGCCAGAGCACACCTATCCTCGGGATCGCCGGTTTATCCGGCTATTCCTCCAGAAGACGTAGCTTTCTCCATTTGTGTAATGAGCACGTCGCTATACCTTACCTTAGTGGAGGTGGAGGCCGAGTTTGAGGTCGTGGACCGTTTGGATTTTTTTGGGGCAGGAGAACGTTCTTCCAAGGACCTGTTGCCTTTGGTCGACTTGCTTGCTATTTGAGTGCTTGAGCCTTGAGTGATGTCCTTAGTGGCCCACTCGAGGATTTTTGTTTCTTAGACCATCTCAGGAGGGTGGGTGCTCAAACTTTGGAGGACATTTTGTGCTGCATGTCGGTTTTTGTGCTGAGAGGTGTGATTCTGCTCTGTGCAGGATACTTGGGGAAGTCTTACTGTTGCACGGTCGACTGACGCGGGTCCTTGAACAGAGTCCGTAACGCCGCTTGTCGACACAGAAATTTCAGCGAGACCTGCCCGACGTTAGTCCGTGTAGGAAGTTCTTTGCGGTTTAATTCCGGGATTATTCCGGATTTTGTAGCCCCGGAGTTTACCGCTACACTGGTGAAGGTGGAGGTTTGGCGTGTAGATGCCTTTGCCTTCCTTGTCAGCAGTTTCCTTTAGGGTATTTAATTTTATTTTGTTTAAGTTTTGAAGTTGAATGCATTTGAATTCCCACAAGTAATGGATAAAGGAGGTCGGCTTGTGCAGAGCTCCGTGCACAGGTAAAGCAGACTAATCCGGAGGATGCCAGGTATCCGGATGCTCACGTTCGGGACTGGACGTATGCACGGGTCGCATAACACCTTAATCCGGCACAAGGGGGTTGTGGGAGGGTGGGTATTGGAGAAGGTTGAATAAGGAGAGTGAGACAATTGGGGTAGTGATTATCACTTAGTTTCCGGTGGAGACCAAGATAATGACCGGTGGAATTTGACCATTTTCTAGCCACTGCCGTACTTAGGCCCGCAAGCAAGTCTTGTATTTTGGAAATGGAGTACAAAATTCGATCTTATTCTGCCTTTTTGTTTAGCAAGATATCTTGTCATCCATATTGCCAAAGTGGAAATTGTGCAATTTTAACCCTTGTAAAATTTGTTAAAATTAAAAAATAAATCAAAAAATTAAATAATATAAGCACAATCTATTTTTATATTTGAAACTCATAAAACATTTTTTTTAGCATCTGCACCGTTACCACAAGGAAGTGAAATTGCGAAGGATTGGGTCATTATTATCTATACTTTCAAAAGATTTGAAGTTCGAAATATAAAATAGAATCGTATTTGAGCTTAGACATTCATTTATAATTTAAGTTATGTTGTAAACTGTGCTACATTTCGATGTAAAGAAAATAAAGTAGTATTCAGTAAATTTTATTAAAATGCGTGTATAGTTCAGTATTTTTAACTTAATTTGTCCATTATTATATAAAATATTGAATGAGCATCGGTTTTTGTCGCTATATTGTAAAGTTACATTCTTATATAATGGATATGATAATTGATATTATGGTGACGATACATCAGACGTAAGTGCGTTCCATTACAAAAACTAAGAACTGCAATTATAAATGTAAGATGCTATAAAATCAACTGCGACAAGGAAAATATAATGAACTAAAGAGTAATCCTAATAATGCACGTATCTTTCCTTAATAAATTATACTAGCTATATTTTAATACATAATATGTAACTATGTACATATATCTTTTTTTTTGGAAGGCAAATAAACAATAAATGGAATGTTTAATAAAAAAGTAGTCGCCTTGGCCGTGACTATGAAAACATTGTAGTGCATTTCCAAATCCTAAAAGAAATACAAATTATTACATTGATTATGTATACATAAATACGTGGTGCCCATTTTTGTCATATGCTTATACGCCATTCTACCCAACCGAATGGCATGATACTTTCACCAAAGGTAGTTTCGCGTAATGTGCACACATAATGTTTTGCCAATAGATTGGCTAAAACCTTTATGACAAGAAGGAGCTTTTCAAAGAGCAATCAAAGTGGCGTAACTTTCTATCAATTTTTTTTATATAGATTAGTCTCTCATGGCTATTATGAATAAAATCCCCCCGAACTTTTAGGTTTGGCGTGTTGATGCCTGTGACTTCCTTGTCAGCAGTTTCCTTTAGGGTACTTAATTTTTTTTTGTTTAAGTTTTGAAGTTGAATGCATTTGAATTCCCACAAGTAATGGATAAAGGAGGTCGGCTTGTGCAGAGCACCGTGCACATGTAAAGCAGACTAAGCCGGAGGATGCCAGGTATCCGGATGCTCACGTTCGGGACTGGACGTATGTACGGGTCGCATAAAACCTTGATCCGGCACAAGGGGGGTGTGGGAGGGTGGGTATTGGAGAAGGTTGAATAAGGAGAGTGAGACAATTGGGGTAGTGATTATCACTTAGTTTCCGGTGGAGACCAAGAGAATGACCGGTGCAATTTGACCATTTTCTAGCCACTGCCGTACTTAGCAAGTCTTGTATTTTGGAAATGGAATACAAAATTCGATCTTAATCTGCCTTTTTCTTTAGCAAGATATCGTGTCATACATATTCCAAAGTGGAAATTGTGCAATTATAACCCTTGTAAAATTTGTTAAAACTAAAAAATAAATCAAAAAATTAAATAATATAAGCATAATCTATTTTTATATTTAAAACTCATAAAACATTTTTTTTAGCATCTGCACCGTTACCACAAGGAAGTGAAATTGCGAAGGATTGGGTCATTATTATCTATACTTTCAAAAGATTTGAAGTTCGAAATATAAAATAGAATCGTATTTGAGCTTAGACATTCATTTATAATTTAAGTTATGTTGTAAACTGTGCTACATTTCGATGTAAAGAAAATAAAGTAGTATTGAGTAAATTTTATTAAAATGCATGTATAGTTCAGTATTTTTAACTTAATTTGTCCATTATTATATAAAATATTGAATGAGCATCGGTTTTTGTCGCTATATTGTAAAGTTGCATTCTTATATTATGGTCACGATACATCAGACGTAAGTACGTTCCATTACAAAAACTTAGAACTGCAATTATAAATTGAAGATGCTATAAAATCAAATGCGACAAGGAAAATGTAATGAACTAAAGAGTTATCCTAATAATGCACGTATCTTTCCTTAATAAATTATACTAGCTATATTTTAATACATAATATGTAACTATGTACATATATCTTTTTTTGGAAGGCAAATAAACAATAAATGGAATGTTTAATAAAAAAGTAGTCGCCTTGGCCGTGACTATGAAAACATTGTAGTGCATTTCCAAATCGTAAAAGAAATACAAATTATTACATTGATTATGTATACATAAATACGTGGTGCCCATTTTTGTCATAGGCTTATACGCCATTCTACCCAACCGAATGGCATGATACTTTCACCAAAGGTGTTGATGCCTTTGCTTTCCTTGTCAGCAGTTTCCTTTAGGGTATTTAATTTTATTTTGTTTAAGTTTTGAAGTTGAATGCATTTGAATTCCCACAAGTAATGGATAAAGGAGGACGGCTTGTGCAGAGCTCCGTGCACAGGTAAAGCAGACTAAGCCGGAGGATGCCAGGTATCCGGATGCTCACGTTCGGGACTGGACGTATGTACGGGTCGCATAACACCTTGATCCGGCACAAGGGGGGTGTGGGAGGGTGGGTATTGGAGAAGGTTGAATAAGGAGAGTGAGACAATTGGGGTAGTGATTATCACTTAGTTTCCGGTGGAGACCAACAGAATGACCGGTGGAATTTGACCATTTTCTAGCCACTGCCGTACTTAGGCCCGCAAGCAAGTCTTGTATTTTGGAAATGGAGTACAAAATTCGATCTTATTCTGCCTTTTTCTTTAGCAAGATATCTTGTCATACATATTTCCAAAGTGGAAATTGTGCAATTTTAACCCTTGTAAAATTTGTTAAAATTAAAAAATAAATCAAAAAATTAAATAATATAAGCACAATCTATTTTTATATTTGAAACTCATAAAACATTTTTTTTAGTATCTGCACCGTTACCACAAGGAAGTGAAATTGCGAAGGATTGGGTCTTTATTAACTATACTTTCAAAAGATTTGAAATTCGAAATTTAGAATAGAATCGTATTTGAGGTTAGACATTCGTTTGTAATTTAAGTTATGTTGTAAACTGTGCTACATTTCGATGTAAAGAAAATAAAGTAGTATTCAGTAAATTTTATTAAAATGCGTGTATAGTTCAGTATTTTTAACTTAATTTGTCCATTATTATATAAAATATTGAATGAGCATCGGTTTTTGTCGCTATATTGTAAAGTTGCATTCTTATATAATGGCTATGATAATTGATATTATGGTGACGATACATCAGACGTAAGTGCGTTCCATTACAAAAACTAAGAACTGCAATTGTAAATTGAAGATGCTATAAAATCAAATGCGACAAGGAAAATGTAATGAACTAAAGAGTTATCCTAATAATGCACGTATCTTTCCTTAATAAATTATACTAGCTATATTTTACATAATATGTAACTATGTACATATATCTTTTTTTTTGGAAGGCAAATAAACAATAAATGGAATGTTTAATAAAAAAGTAGTCGCCTTGGCCGTGACTATGAAAACATTGTAGTGCATTTCGAAATCCTAAAAGAAATACAAATTATTACATTGATTATGTATACATAAATACGTGGTGCCCATTTTTGTCATAGGCTTATACGCCATTCTACCCAACCGAATGGCATGATACTTTCACCAAAGGTGTTGATGCCTTTGCTTTCCTTGTCAGCAGTTTCCTTTAGGGTATTTAATTTTATTTTGTTTAAGTTTTGAAGTTGAATGCATTTGAATTCCCACAAGTAATGGATAAAGGAGGACGGCTTGTGCAGAGCTCCGTGCACAGGTAAAGCAGACTAAGCCGGAGGATGCCAGGTATCCGGATGCTCACGTTCGGGACTGGACGTATGTACGGGTCGCATAACACCTTGATCCGGCACAAGGGGGGTGTGGGAGGGTGGGTATTGGAGAAGGTTGAATAAGGAGAGTGAGACAATTGGGGTAGTGATTATCACTTAGTTTCCGGTGGAGACCAACAGAATGACCGGTGGAATTTGACCATTTTCTAGCCACTGCCGTACTTAGGCCCGCAAGCAAGTCTTGTATTTTGGAAATGGAATACAAAATTCAATCTTAATCTGCCTTTTTCTTTAGCAAGATATCTTGTCATCCATATTTCCAAAGTGGAAATTGTGCAATTTTAACCCTTGTAAAATTTGTTAAAATTAAAAAATAAATCAAAAAATTAAATAATATAAGCACAATCTATTTTTATATTTGAAACTCATTTTTTTTAGCATCTGCCCCGTTACCACAAGGAAGTAAAATTGCGAAGGATTGGGTCTTTATTAACTATACTTTCAAAAGATTTGAAGTTCGAAATTTAGAAAAGAATCGTATTTGAGGTTAGACATTCATTTGTAATTTAAGTTATGTTGTAAACTGTGCTACATTTCGATGTAAAGAAAATAAAGTAGTATTGAGTAAATTTTATTAAAATGCATGTATAGTTCAGTATTTTTAACTTAATTTGTCCATTATTATATAAAATATTGAATGAGCATCGGTTTTTGTCGCTATATTGTAAAGTTGCATTCTTATATTATGGTCACGATACATCAGACGTAAGTACGTTCCATTACAAAAACTAAGAACTGCAATTATAAATTGAAGATGCTATAAAATCAAATGCGACAAGGAAAATGTAATGAACTAAAGAGTTATCCTAATAATGCACGTATCTTTCCTTAATAAATTATACTAGCTATATTTTAATACATAATATGTAACTATGTACATATATCTTTTTTTTGGAAGGCAAATAAACAATAAATGGAATGTTTAATAAAAAAGTAGTCGCCTTGGCCGTGACTATGAAAACATTGTAGTGCATTTCCAAATCGTAAAAGAAATACAAATTATTACATTGATTATGTATACATAAATACGTGGTGCCCATTTTTGTCATAGGCTTATACGCCATTCTACCCAACCGAATGGCATGATACTTTCACCAAAGGTAGTTTCGCGTAATATGCACACATAATTTTTTGCCACTCGATTGGCTAAAACCTTTATGACAAGAAGGAACAGAAAGTGGCGTAACTATCTACTAATTTTTTTTATATAGATTAGTCTCTCATGGCTATTATGAATAAAATCCCCCCAAACTTTTACCTAATTGGGAAACCCGACATTATGAAAAACTTTCCGTCTGACACCGAAAACACAATTCATAGTTCCAATAAGATTTTTTGTGAAGAAAATAGGGTCATCGCCTTTGTTACAGATCTCTAAGATGTTTAAGAGTGAGAGTTGTTTAAGAATAACCTTTATCATTTGAATCAGTGCTTCCCCCTTAAAGGTAGTGGGCGTTAGAATCGTATCCGATTATGAGGCTTGCAGTATTTGCGAGCGCGAGCTCAGTCATGGCTTCTATGCCATCGGAGGAATTGTTCCATCGAAGGCCATGTAGGAGGAGGTAACCCAGTATGGAGAGTACTCGCCGCCGTGACGTCTTGATTTGATAAGCTAGGAAGAAATGAGACGTGTAAGTGAGAGTGCAAAGGAAAGGATACAACTTCTTGGTTTGCCTGTATTTCTTGTGTATATTAGTTTGTGATTTGTCGTCCTTAGTCCATTCACCCGATCTTTTATGATCCACGGTTGTTAGATTAGGACAATATCCTCTCCGCTGCTAGGTAAGAGGAGCCTATTTTTAAGTGCTGTAGGTTAATCTGATTCTGTGGTGACCCGTGGCGTTGTGGGTATGTGCGTCGACTCCTACCTACCTGTCTAGGTTCGATTCCTGGTACGACAAGAAATACTTTTCACGGCCCCACCTCTTTCGAGTCACTGACAATGCTCAAAGAGTAAAACTGTCTAGAAAAAGCTTCTCAAAATTGGCGGAGTCGGCATAAATCTCTGGGTCCCTTCCACTCGTGATAGAACAATAGCACGCACAACACGAGTGGTTGCTGAGAAGCTAGGCCCTGGCCCTCTACGGGCTGTGGCGCCACCAATATTATATATTATATTAGGTTAATCTGAAGGAACTTCAGCATAGCTGATTTCAGACGCGTCTATCTCCATGATTGGATCAATCGCTGAACTACTGGCCTCCACTGTGTCCGAAGAAAAGTCCATCTCCTGCTAGGTTTTTAGTGGTGATTTCTTTACGTCCGTGTCTGAGTTCATACCCAGAGTCAGGAGCGTGGAAGATAGGTTAAAGATACCCTCGGAGTTCAGTGGACTACACAACTCCGAGGGTGTAGTGTGGTTTGCGGGATTTGGGGCCTGTACGGCGTTATATTCGGGGTGTTCTGGGGATACCATTGAGGTGGTCGGCGCGGACAGATCACTCTCCTTCGACCTTTCCAAAATCAAAGCTGATTTTATGACCGTCTTTTGCTGGAGGCTCAATGGATTCTTCATTGATCATAAGAATTGCGATCCTGTAAGATCCCTTGGGTTCTTCCAGCTTACCAGTTTCAAAGTTATCAGTCCTTTGTCTGCGTTTTAATATTGAGGCCAGATCCTCCGGTTCGATGGGAAGTCGAACGCGTGCTCTAAGTCTGTTACAGATCTGGTCCACTGACAGTACCTCGAGGCTTGCGCCCGGCCAGAGCACACCTATCCTCGGGATCGCCGGTTTATCCGGCTATTCCTCCAGAAGACGTAGCTTCCTCCATTTGTGTAATGCTTCCGTCTGGATCCGCTTTATCCACGATTGCGACAATGGTCTGGTTTTTGAGAACGTCGCTATACGCTATACCTTACCTTAGTGGAGGTGGAGGCCGAGTTTGAGGTCGTGGACCGTTTGGAGTTTTTTGGGGCAGGAGAACGTTCTTCCAAGGACCTGTTGCCTTTCGTTGACTTGCTTGCTATTTGAGTGCTAGAGCCTTGAGTGATGTCCTTAGTGGCCCACTCGAGGATTTTTGTTTCTTAGACCATCTCAGGAGGGTGGGTGCTCAAACTTTGCAGGACATTTTGTGCTGCATGTTGGTTTTTGTGCAGAGAGGTGGAATTCTGCTCTGTGCAGGATACTTGGGGAAGTCTTACTGTTGCACGGTCGACTGACGCGGGTCCTTGAACAGAGTCCGTAACGCCGCTTGTCGACACAGAAATTTCAGCGAGACCTGCCCGACGTTAGTCCGTGTAGGAAGTTCTTTGCGGTTTAATTCCGGGATTGCTCCGGATTTTGTAGCCCCGGAGTTTACCGCTACACTGGTGAAGATGGAGGTTTGGCGTGTTGATGCCTTTGCATTCTTTGTCAGCAGTTTCCTTTAGGGTATTTAATTTTATTTTGTTTAAGTTTTGCAGTTGAATGCATTTGAATTCCCACAAGTAATGGATAAAGGAGGTCGGCTTGTGCAGAGCTCCGTGCACAGGTAAAGCAGACTAATCCGGAGGATGCCAGGTATCCGGATGCTCACGTTCGGGACTGGACGTATGCACGGGTCGCATAACACCTTAATCCGGCACAAGGGGGGTGTGGGAGGGTGGGTATTGGAGAAGGTTGAATAAGGAGAGTGAGACAATTGGGGTAGTGATTATCACTTAGTTTCCGGTGGAGACCAAGATAATAACAGGTGGAATTTGACCATTTTCTAGCCACTGCCGTACTTAGGCCCGCAAGCAAGTCTTGTATTTTGGAAATGGAGTACAAAATTCGATCTTATTCTGCCTTTTTCTTTAGCAAGATATCTTGTCATACATATTTCCAAAGTGGAAATTGTGCAATTTTAACCCTTGTAAAATTTGTTAAAATTAAAAAATAAATCAAAAAATTAAATAATATAAGCACAATCTATTTTTATATTTGAAACTCATAAAACATTTTTTTTAGCATCTGCACCGTTACCACAAGGAAGTGAAATTGCGAAGGATTGGGTCTTTATTAACTATACTTTCAAAAGATTTGAAGTTCGAAATTTAGAATAGAATCGTATTTGAGGTTAGACATTCGTTTGTAATTTAAGTTATGTTGTAAACTGTGCTACATTTCGATGTAAAGAAAATAAAGTAGTATTCAGTAAATTTTATTAAAATGCGTGTATAGTTCAGTATTTTTAACTTAATTTGTCCATTATTATATAAAATATTGAATGAGCATCGGTTTTTGTCACTATATTGTAAAGTTGCATTCTTATATAATGGCTATGATAATTGATATTATGGTGACGATACATCAGACGTAAGTGCGTTCCATTACAAAAACTAAGAACTGCAATTGTAAATTGAAGATGCTATAAAATCAAATGCGACAAGGAAAATGTAATGAACTAAAGAGTTATCCTAATAATGCACGTATCTTTCCTTAATAAATTATACTAGCTATATTTTACATAATATGTAACTATGTACATATATCTTTTTTTTGGAAGGCAAATAAACAATAAATGGAATGTTTAATAAAAAAGTAGTCGCCTTGGCCGTGACTATGAAAACATTGTAGTGCATTTCGAAATCCTAAAAGAAATACAAATTATTACATTGATTATGTATACATAAATACGTGGTGCCCATTTTTGTCATAGGCTTATACGCCATTCTACCCAACCGAATGGCATGATACTTTCACCAAGGGTAGTTTCCCGTAATGTGCACACATAATGTTTTGCCAATAGATTGGCTAAAACTTTTATGACAAGAAGGAGCTTTTCAAAGAGCAATCAAAGTGGCGTAACTATCTATCAATTTTTTTTATATAGATGAGTCTCTCATGGCTATTATGAATAAAATCCCCCCGAACTTTTAGGTTTGGCGTGTTGATGCCTTTGCTTTCCTTGTCAGCAGTTTCCTTTAGGGTATTTAATTTTATTTTGTTTAAGTTTTGAAGTTGAATGCATTTGAATTCCCACAAGTAATGGATAAAGGAGGACGGCTTGTGCAGAGCTCCGTGCACAGGTAAAGCAGACTAAGCCGGAGGATGCCAGGTATCCGGATGCTCACGTTCGGGACTGGACGTATGTACGGGTCGCATAACACCTTGATCCGGCACAAGGGGGGTGTGGGAGGGTGGGTATTGGAGAAGGTTGAATAAGGAGAGTGAGACAATTGGGGTAGTGATTATCACTTAGTTTCCGGTGGAGACCAACAGAATGGCCGGTGGAATTTGACCATTTTCTAGCCACTGCCGTACTTAGGCCCGCAAGCAAGTCTTGTATTTTGGAAATGGAATACAAAATTCAATCTTAATCTGCCTTTTTCTTTAGCAAGATATCTTGTCATCCATATTTCCAAAGTGGAAATTGTGCAATTTTAACCCTTGTAAAATTTGTTAAAATTAAAAAATAAATCAAAAAATTAAATAATATAAGCACAATCTATTTTTATATTTGAAACTAATTTTTTTTAGCATCTGCCCCGTTACCACAAGGAAGTAAAATTGCGAAGGATTGGGTCTTTATTAACTATACTTTCAAAAGAGTTCGAAATTTAGAAAAGAATCGTATTTGAGGTTAGACATTCATTTGTAATTTAAGTTATGTTGTAAACTGTGCTACATTTCGATGTAAAGAAAATAAAGTAGTATTGAGTAAATTTTATTAAAATGCATGTATAGTTCAGTATTTTTAACTTAATTTGTTCATTATTATATAAAATATTGAATGAGCATCGGTTTTTGTCGCTATATTGTAAAGTTGCATTCTTATATTATGGTCACGATACATCAGACGTAAGTACGTTCCATTACAAAAACTAAGAACTGCAATTATAAATTGAAGATGCTATAAAATCAAATGCGACAAGGAAAATGTAATGAACTAAAGAGTTATCCTAATAATGCACGTATCTTTCCTTAATAAATTATACTAGCTATATTTTAATACATAATATGTAACTATGTACATATATCTTTTTTTGGAAGGCAAATAAACAATAAATGGAATGTTTAATAAAAAAGTAGTCGCCTTGGCCGTGACTATGAAAACATTGTAGTGCATTTCCAAATCCTAAAAGAAATACAAATTATTACATTGATTATGTATACATAAATACGTGGTGCCCATTTTTGTCATAGGCTTATACGCCATTCTACCCAACCGAATGGCATGATACTTTCACCAAAGGTAGTTTCGCGTAATGTGCACACATAATGTTTTGCCTATCGATTGGCTAAAACCTTTATGACAAGAAGGAGCTTTTCAAAGAGCAATCAAAGTGGCGTAACTATCTATAAATTTTTTTATATAGATTAGTCTCTCATGGCTATTATGAATAAAATCCCCCCGAACTTTTACCTAATTGGGAAACCCGACATTACGAAAAACTTTCCGTCTGACGTCGAAAACTCAATTCATAGTTCCAATAAGAAACATGTTTCGAATACAACTTCGAATTACATTGTTAGTTTAATGTGTATGAATGTACGTAAATGAGTGTATGCACGTGTACTACCGTATCTACCGCAAACGAATAGCACACACCGTAAATTTGACAAAAATATTCCGGAGGAAATTTAAAAACTGAAAGTCTGTCAGTTAAAAGAGTGAACAAATTCAAAACTCTCCGGCCAAGTCTCTAGTTGAGACCAACTCCGAAGTTGATCAACTCTCAAGATGCCGGCAAGTTGAGTAATAGTGAACAAAACGACCCTTAGTGGTCGTTGGCTTATTAATTTTTCTTCTACAAATTAGGCGAAGATTGCTTAGGTCTGCGTTCCACCAGCGTGGTTTGTGCGTCAGAATGACACTCCAGTTTGTAGAGAGATGAAATAGATTGTTAGAGATAATTGTGAGATCTAGAACTTCTTGGCGATTTTTTGTGATGAATGTTGGGTCATCGCTTTGTTACAGATCTCTAAGTTGTTTAAGAGTGACTCACCTTTATCATTAATCTGAAGGAACTTCAGCATAGCTGATTTCAGACGCCTTCACCACTGTGATATTGGTCTTTCGGGACCGTGGAGGGAGCGTGGAGGATAGGTTAGAGACGCCCTCCGAGTTCAGTGGAGTACACAACTCTGAGGGTGTAGTGTGGTTTGCGGGATTTGGGGCCTGTACGGCGTTATATCCGGGGTGTCCTGGGGATACCATTGAGGTGGTCGGCGCGGACAGTTCACTCTCCTTTTTTTTTTTATAATTTGCGCTCGCTCAAGGGATTGCTAATACCCCTAAGTGTCCGGGGTCAAGACACAGCACGGGCCGAAGGTATAGAGGGAGAAAGGGAGAGGAGGTACCTGTGCACATTGGTCTTAAATATCTGCGGGTTGTAGTCTGTGGGAAATATAGGGCTGGGAAGAGCATTCCAAATTCGCGTAGTACGGCTGAAGAACGAGTCTCTAAATTTAACTGTGCGTCCGAATGTAGGCTTAAGGGTAAACTGATGAGCATTCCTGGCGAGACGAGTATTGCGGGTGAATTCATGGAGAGGGGGAATGCAGTTGGCTAGCTCACTTGAGCATCGTTTGTTGAAATAGCGATAAAATACGGACAAAGAAGAAGCGGAACGTCGATGTTCGAGCGAGTCTAATGACTTTGCGACATTGTTGTCTCCCATAAGTTTTATCGCTCGCTTTTGGATTCTATCTAGTAGGTGCAGGGTGGCACCAGACCAGATATGAGCGTTGTGCTCAAGCTTGGGCGGATATACGCCTTATAAATGAAAGCCAAATCAGAGGGGGTGAAATATTTCCTGCATCGATTAAGGAAACCTAAACATTTCGCATCATTTTTGGCGACCTCAAATATGTGATCGTTCCAACTAAGTGTTCTGTTGATACACATACCAAGGATGGAAAGCTTTCCGGTTTCATCGACACAAGCACTATTCATGGATAATGGCTGATTAACAAGGGTTCGCTTGAGTGACAGCATTGAGTTTTAGAAGCATTGAATTCCACTCTGTTGTTGTTTCCCCAGTTAATTATGCTGTTAAGATCGGAATTCAATGAGCTTAACATACGCTGCCGTTCAAATTCTACGGCCGAAGGGCAGGGTCGTGAGTCTCGGAACGAATATGAAAAGCTGAGGGTGCTGTCATCAGCGAAGGAATGGATTGGATTAGAAGTAGCAGACAAGAAATCATTAATAAAAATGAGAAAGAGTGTCAGAGACAGAACAGAGCCTTGGGGTACACCAGCATTTATTTGGTGGATATCAGACTTGAACCCATCCAAAACAACTTGAATTGAACGGTTCGAAAGGTAATTTCTAATCCATAAAAGAAGAGATTCATCGACACCATATGCACGCATTTTCGACAAAAGAGCTTGATGCCAAACTCTGTCAAATGCCTTAGAAATATCAAGTGCAACGATCTTGTTTTCACCTGCATTAAGCAAATATGTGTTCCACTTTTCGGTGAGATAAGCTATCAAATCACCAGTGGACCTGTTACTACGGAAACCGTACTGCCGGTCATTAAGAAGCTTCCGCGATTCAAGATATTTCATAAGCTGACGAGCGTTTCCATGACCTTAGAAAGAAACGACGTAAGTGCTATAGGTCGGTACGAGGTGGGTGACGAAGATTCGCCCTTTTTAGGGACGGGCTGGACAAATGCTGTTTTCCATCTGCTCGGAAAAAGACCTTAAGAGTAGGATAGATAAAAAAGCTTACGCAATGGTTTTGCCAGCGCAGAAGAACACCTCTTCAGAAGTATAGGCGGAATACCATCCGGGCCAGCGGATTTGTGCACGTCGAGATCTTTAAGTACTCTTGCAACTGTACGGGTGCGGAAATGGATTTTTCCCATGGTGAAATCAGCGCTCTCAAGTACAGGTGGAGACATATTGGAATCTGGCAGTGTTGAGCTGGCTGCAAAATGCGCCGCAAGCAGATTGGCTTTGTCTAATGAGCTGACAGCTGGAATGTCATTGTAAATGAGCGTGGGAATTGAAGACGAGGTGGAATTCTTTATGTTTTTTACAAATGACCAAAAGTTGTTGCTACTTTAGTTGTTGCTCGCTTTATTCTGCTCTGTGCAGGATACTTGGGGAAGTCTTACTGTTGCACGGTCGACTGACGCGGGTCCTTGAACAGAGTCCGTAACGCCGCTTGTCGACACAGAAATTTCAGCGAGACCTGCCCGACGTTAGTCCGTGTAGGAAGTTCTTTGCGGTTTAATTCCGGAATTGTTCCGGATTTTGTAGCCCCGGAGTTTACCGCTACACTGGTGAAAGTGGAGGTTTGGCGTGTCGATGCCTTTGCCTTCCTTGTCAGCAGTTTCCTTTAGGGTATTTAATTTTATTTTGTTTAAGTTTTGCAGTTGAATGCATTTGAATTCCCACAAGTAATGGATAAAGGAGGTCGGCTTGCGCAGAACTCCGTGCACAGGTAAAGCAGACTAATCCGGAGAGTGAGACAATTGGGGTAGTGATTATCACTTAGTTTCCGGTGGAGACCAAGATAATGACCGGTGGAATTTGACCATTTTCTAGCCACTGCCGTACTTAGGCCCGCAAGCAAGTCTTGTATTTTGGAAATGGAGTACAAAATTCGATCTTATTCTGCCTTTTTGTTTAGCAAGATATCTTGTCATCCATATTGCCAAAGTGGAAATTGTGCAATTTTAACCCTTGTAAAATTTGTTAAAATTAAAAAATAAATCAAAAAATTAAATAATATAAGCACAATCTATTTTTATATTTGAAACTCATAAAACATTTTTTTTAGCATCTGCACCGTTACCACAAGGAAGTGAAATTGCGAAGGATTGGGTCATTATTATCTATACTTTCAAAAGATTTGAAGTTCGAAATATAAAATAGAATCGTATTTGAGCTTAGACATTCATTTATAATTTAAGTTATGTTGTAAACTGTGCTACATTTCGATGTAAAGAAAATAAAGTAGTATTCAGTAAATTTTATTAAAATGCGTGTATAGTTCAGTATTTTTAACTTAATTTGTCAATTATTATATAAAATATTGAATGAGCATCGGTTTTTGTCGCTATATTGTAAAGTTACATTCTTATATAATGGATATGATAATTGATATTATGGTGACGATACATCAGACGTAAGTGCGTTCCATTACAAAAACTAAGAACTGCAATTGTAAATTGAAGATGCTATAAAATCAAATGCGACAAGGAAAATGTAATGAACTAAAGAGTTATCCTAATAATGCACGTATCTTTCCTTAATAAATTATACTAGCTATATTTTACATAATATGTAACTATGTACATATATCTTTTTTTTTGGAAGGCAAATAAACAATAAATGGAATGTTTAATAAAAAAGTAGTCGCCTTGGCCGTGACTATGAAAACATTGTAGTGCATTTCGAAATCCTAAAAGAAATACAAATTATTACATTGATTATGTATACATAAATACGTGGTGCCCATTTTTGTCATAGGCTTATACGCCATTCTACCCAACCGAATGGCATGATACTTTCACCAAAGGTAGTTTCGCGTATTAATTTATTAAAAAGAAGAAGCTTTTCAAAGAGCAATCAAAGTGGCGTAACTATCTATGAATTTTTTTTTATATAGATTAGTCTCTCATGGCTATTATGAATAAAATCCCCCCGAACTTTTACCTAATTGGGAAACCCGACATTATGAAAAACTTTCCGTCTGACATCGAAAACACAATTCACAGTTCCAATAAGAAACATGTTTCGAATACAACTTCGAATTACATTGTTAGTTTAATGTGTATGAATGTACGTAAATGAGTGCATGCACTTGTACTACCGTATCTACCGCAAACGAACAGCACACACCGTAAATTTGACAAAAATATTCCGGAGGAAATTTAAAAACTGAAAGTCTGTCAGTTAAAAGAGTGAACAAATTCAAAACTATCCGGCCAAGTCTCTAGTTGAGACCAACTCCGAAGTTGATCAACTCTCAAGATGCCGGCAAGTTGAGTAATAGTGAACAAAACTACCCTTAGTGGTCGTTGGCTTATTAATTTTTCTTCTACAAATTAGGCGAAGATTGCTTAGGTCTGCGTTCCACCAGCGTGGTTTGTGCGTCAGAATGACACTCCAGTTTGTAGAGAGATGAAATAGATTGTTATAGATAATTGTTAGATTTTTTGTGATGAATGTTGGATCATCGCTTTGTTACAGATCTCTAAGTTGTTTAAGAGTGACTCACCTTTATCATTAATCTGAAGGAACTTCAGCATAGCTGATTTCAGACGCCTTCAACACTGTGATATTGGTCTTTCGGGACCGTGGAGGGAGCGTGGAGGATAGGTTAGAGACGCCCTCCGAGTTCAGTGGAGTACACAACTCTGAGGGTGTAGTGTGGTTTGCGGGATTTGGGGCCTGTACGGCGTTATATCCGGGGTGTCCTGGGGATACCATTGAGGTGGTCGGGGCGGACATTTCACTCTCCTTCGCCCTTTACAAAGTCAAAGATGATTTTATGAACGTCTTTTGCTGGAGGCTCAATGGATTCTTCATTGATCATAGAATTGCGATCCTGTAAGATCCCTTGGGTTCCTCCAGCTTACCAGTTTCCCAGTTATCAGTCCTTTGTCTGCGGTTACACTCTAAGTGTTAATATTGGGGCCAGATCCTCCGGTTCGATGGGAAGTCGAACGCGTGCTCTCAGTCTGTTACAGATCTGGTCCACTGACCGTAACTCGAGGCTTGCGCCCGGCCAGAGCACACCTATCCTCGAGATCGCAGGTTTATCCGGCATTCCTCCAGAAGACTTAGCTTGTGTAATGCTTCCGTCTGGATCCGCTTTATCCACGATTGCGACAATGGTCTGGTTTTTGATCACGTCGCTATACCTTACCTTAGTGGAGGTGGAGGCCGAGTTCGAGGTCGTGGACCGTTTGGACTTTTTTGGGGCAGGAGAACGTTCTTCCAAGGACCGACTTGGTTGCTATTCGAGTGCTAGAGCCTTGAGTGATGTCTTTAGTGGCCCACTCGAGGATTTTTGTTTCTGAGACCATCTCAGGAGGGTGGGTGCTCAGCCTTTGGAGGACATTTTGTGCTGCATGTCGGTCCTGAGTGAGTGAGTGATTTTATTGTCTTAATATGTTTGTTATAATACAGTGTGTAATACAATATCTTACATGCCTCCAACATCTCCATGGAGTTATCTCTTCAATACTGGATAATACCTTGAAGCGTTAGAGGAGAGTCCATGTGAGACGTCGGTAGGAGTTAGAATGTTATTAACAATTTCTGTTTCTTTTTTAATTACATAAAATACTATAGAGTATCTGCGAAGCCTAGAGGCTTTTCTGCAGAAGATTATTCAAAAACAGATTCATATAAAAACAGAGTAATTCTCGTTATTTTTCGAACATAGATTAAAGTAGTTACTTCATGTATGATCTGGATCCAGGTGAGTCCGGAAGTGTGTTGTGGTTTTGGCATTTGTCAGGTGTGTCGCGTGCCGAAAAGATAAGGTGTTGTGTGTGAGTCGTGGGAACTGGTTGTTATCGTGTGTTGTTGGGAGTTGTTATCGCGGTAGTGTGGGCGAGTGTGATTGTTTGTTGTGTGTATTGATCGTTTGTGTGTCGCGTGATATGTTGTGGTGAGTGTGATCGTGAATAGCTGTGTGTCTTGGGGGCTGGCGCGTGGGATGTAGTGGCTTAGGTTATTTGGTTGGGGATGGCGCGTGGTATGTTGTGGTTTTGGGTGTTGAGTAATGATCGTGGGAATGTTGTGTCTTAGGTTAATTGGTTTGGGATGGCGCTTAGGTTAATTGGTTTGGGATGCCGCTTAGGATAATTGGTTGGGGATGGCACGTGTTGTGTTGTGACTTTGGGGATCGTGGGAATGTTGTGGTTTAAGTTAATTGGTTGGGGATGGCACGTGCTATGTTGTGGGTTGAGTAATGATCGTGGGAATGTGTTGAGTGGGAATGTTGGGCACGTGCTATGTTGGGGTTTTGGGTGTTGAGTAATGATCGTGAGAATGTTGTGGCTTTGGCTAATTGGTTGGGGAGATGGTACGTGCTATGTTGTGGCTTTGGGAGGTGATGGTTCTTTTGGGTGCTGGGTTGTTGTTGTTATATAAATGAATGTGGATAGCAATTGTTTGTTTATCGCTCGGTATGTATTATGAGAGGAGGTCTGAAGATTGTGTGATAGAGGGATATTTTACCAGAAAGAAATGAGGAGGAAATGCAAGATTGGACTTAGTTTTGGAAGACATTTGCGCGCGTTGTTAAACAGGTGTTGCTTGGGAGTACCGAAAACTGATGAATAAATAAGCTAGATAAGATCAATGTTAATCATTTAGGTGAGAACATTCAAAGTGAAAGGTTGAAATGTTTGCGGTGTATTTTATGTGTTTATTAGTAGTTGCATCAGGTTTTGGTGCGCCTACACCCAGTATTCAATTGAATGATAGTAGTTCATCGAACTTAGAGTTCCAGATAATTTTACCCAATCATGATCGTATTAAAATTGATTTATCATTGTTGTTGTTAAAACATCAGATTTACTCGGACTTGAATGAAACAACAACAACGACCACAGCAAGTAATGTAGAAGTGGAGCCTGTACCTTATGTGACTGCTGAGGAAGCAATAGAAGCGTTTAGGCAGGATCTTATAAAAAAGGAGGTCAATATTGCTGGTTATATTGAAAGTCGACATATATTTTATACACACTTTAAGTTGGAGTTTGACGGAGACAAAGAGTTGAGAATTCGATGTTCATACGATAGTAATTTCGAGAGAAAATCCTTGAAAATAAGTTGTTATGAATGAATGAATATCGCGAATATAAATCAGAAAGAATTCTAAGCAGTGGTGAAATTGAGCACTTGACCAAATACGATACGGAGTTTAAATCAAATTATGAAATGTTAAATATGAGAAGTGTAAAGCAAGCATACCATATGAATATATCATAAATAAAAAACTATGTTTACTGTACTATTTGACTTTTATTTATCCAAGAGTTATGGTTTTCTGAGAAACCAAGCCATTTTACAAATATTTGATTACCTTTGCTTTTAAGTATTTTCTCGACTAGGAAAAACATTTGGGTGCGTGGTTTTTTGGAGTTCCATTTCATAAAAGGCTCTCTGAATTAGTTGACCTTGAAAGTCGTTTAGTAAGTAGGTGATGGGACTGGTGACATTGACTTTATTAATGGTAAATATCTCTGTTGTCCAGTTGGGTGTGTAGCCTTTTTCGAAAGCATGCTTATGTTTGCTAATGCGTACTTGATCGCCAACTTTAAATTTACCCTTCGTAAATACTTTAGTGTGATTGTACACCGTTGACAATAGATTATTGGAGTTTACATCAACTGGTCGCATTTTTGTTGTTCTATGCTTGGTATGATTGTATGTGTGTAGAATGTTTTTCAAAATATCTAACCATTTGTAATTTGAATTAAAGCTAAATTCTAACCACATTTTTTCTTTGAGGGTACGATTAAAGCGTTCCACAGTTGAAGCCTTCAGGTAGCTAAATGTCGAGTAGTGATTGATTTTGAATTTGTTCATGAGGGTTGTAAAATGCTGGTTAAAAAACTCTTTGCCATCATCAGTCTGTAGGTTCTTGGGTATTCTCTTTGAGTTGGTGAATATGTATGCCATAGCGTCAGTAACAGATGATCCGGTTTTATTTTTGATAGGTATAGCCCAAGCAAACTTTGAGTATGTATCAATTACAGTCATTAGATATTTGAAGCCTTTATTTTGACTGCTGTAAGGAATCATTTCTACTAGATCGGCTTGCCACAAGTCATCAAGCCCCTTAATAATAACTCGACGTCTTTTGAAATTTCTTCTTGCAGCTTTATGCAGCTCCTCAACAACATTTCGTTTGCTCATTGCGAGCGATAATAAATGAAAAACTCAAATACATGTCTATTTTGTTAGTTTATTTCGATAAAAAGCTATTTAACATGTATACATTTTGAAGGGCACAACATTTTGCGTGAGATAAGCATTTTACAGAATTTGGGTGGAGCTGTTTTAGCTCTTTAAAACTGGGACAGCCGATATCTTCAACATTGATTACTTCAACGTCGTTTTCATTCTGAAGTAGTGCTCTAAGCCATTGAGATTTTTCGGTGCCTTTGACGTAGACAGTTGTGTGCTGAATGACACTACGTAGATAATGTTTGACTTTGCGAAACTCTGTAAATCCTCCATCCCATAACAATCCGTGATAATTTTGATACAACCATTGAGATTGTCTCTTCAGGTCGGCTGGTAATTCTTTAAAGTTGAAAGGTGGTAATAAGATGAAATGATAATGATGACCTTGTTGGAGTAAAGCCAATTCCTTTACAATGAATTGATTTTTTGGTCCTCGAAATCCTTGAATGTCCAAGACAAAATACATGTTTCTACGTTGAAAGATTAGTGTCGACTGTTGCTGCTGTTGTCTTACACTTCTCGAGTTACAGTTTGTGTCAGTGGATTATAGTTTATAATGCGATCGTGCAACATTAAACAGTATGCGGATGTAGTACTGACTAATGGTTTTTTTGTTTTGATTTCAATGCGAATATCAACTGGTCCGTTTTTAATTATTTCACTCTGATGACGGCAATCAATTATGAAGAGTGGAGTGTGTTGGAGTGTGTTGGAGTGTGATTTGAAACCGTCTCTGGATAGAAGGGGTCCAACAATTGAACGGTTGTAGTAGGTTTTTTGAAAGTCGCAATACATCGCATAGAGTTGACTGAAATTGTTCTTTTCAAAGGAGAGATTTAAATCTTCGCATGGATATGTCTCAGAATTGATGTATGCTTTCACATTGATGACATCACAATGATTGAAAAATGTTGGATTTTCTTGAGTAAATTACGCTTGTTGGTTTGTAGAGCTACAATAATGTAGCGTGGTTTCTCCAAATGGGAGGTTGTTTTAACATTCCAAATATGGTGGGTGGTGCTTGGTAATGCTGGGTATTCGTATAGATCCCAGTTGCGGAAAGCAATTCTCATAGAATGACCATTGCTTATGGGTTTGTATAGCACTAATTTGTAGGAATCTGACAGAGTGATATGTGGAACTTTCCATTGAACTTTAAGTAAGTTTATTTTTGCTTTCTCATCCTCATCGCAGATTAACGAGTTTGCATCTGTGCGTGTTCGCGTTAAAATTAAATCATGACGTCCGTTTGGAATAATTTTCGTATAGTCTTCAGCAAATCCGAGTAGTTTATTGAGTGGTATGCAGACATTGAAGAAGAATCCATTCACGTTGATTGATGAATTTGGCGACCATGATGCATTAAGCAGCATATCACTCTCATTTCTGGTTAAGGAAATATAGTTTTTGATGGTTGATGTAATTCCGACATTGCGATTAATATCGATTTCAAAGCCGTTCAACTCATAGCGAATTTCATCGAAGAGGAAGGCTATCCCATTGTTTACAAGAGCTGTTTTTCCGATTGCACTGCCGTCTGATTTCGATACAGTACCCTCAATATAAATGTAACTTTCCGAAGGTAAGACATTAAGATTTTGATGTTGTACACAAATCTGAATAATGTCATTCTTTTCGAAATTATTTAGAAACGGTGAGTACGTATGATATTCCAATTTTGTGATACTGTCTTCAAAGGTTGGTTCTTCGAATATGTTGAGCATGTTTTTTTTTTTTTTTTTTTTTACTTTAATTTGTAACCTAACAATAGTAGGAATTGCTTGTTACTTTGCGAAAGAGATGTTCCCCTATTCACAGTTAAAGTTGTATTGATGGGTTTGTTGTTGTTGGGAACTATTTTATAGTTTAGTTGTTTGCCGTATATAATCATTGTGGCTTAAGATGTATACGAATTGTAATATTTTCACCTCGAAAATTAATTTGGTTACCATCCTGATCCAAAAGGTTTATTGTAACAGTACTTATCCTCCTCGTGTTCACAGGTAGATAGATAACATTATGTGGAACTTCAATTATTTTATACCCTGGACTGACCTTAATTGAAAACTGATGTAGTATGTGTGCCGTGTTTGTTATTAATGTACGTTTCATCAATTAAATTACATTCAACGCGCACCGTATTCACTCTATTGATATCTACATACAGATCGGATTCGTGTTTTTTGTTAGCTTCGAGAATTTGCTTGCTGAACCCCAAAAGCGATCCAATAGAGTTTGTATGTGAGAAATCAATCTCTACGCTGCTAACAATTTCGCACTTTAAAGTGTTATTATTTGCTTTTATTTGGATTGATGTCTTATTAATTAGATCTTTGTTATGCACTTTGAGAACTTCTTGAACAAATTCGTTGATGTCTTCAATCTCATATGAGCCTACAGGAAACTCTATGATGACATCATCGGAGAAATGAAATAAATTGTTAAATACATCCACATTTGGTATAGAGTTGTATGTCTGCAGATCGACTAAGCCGCAAACATAATCCGAGTTTAGAATAATTGGGGGAAAATAGTCGGTGGTGAGAGAGGATTCGTTTCCACTTAGTGTAAGTGTTAGCGACATTGCGGTTATGAACACATGTTATGGTATATTGATTTTATTTAGCAGAAAGTTCAAACATAAGTGACCACATATAAAGGTATCGAACTGTTGATAATTATTGTAATTGTATTCAATATTTTTACCCAAATAACGCACTACTTCTAGAGGAGGTCTTAGGTTGCCAAAACTATCAAAATACTCTACACAACCACCTTTTTTTATATATGCTACCCAATGTGTACCGGGACCGTTGTCATTGTCCAGATTAATTACACCACACTCTTGATGATGTACTGCATTTGGTAGTGTATCTTTCATGTACACACCCCGAAAGTTGGGTATATAACGTTTACCAAATTCCGATACATCAATATTGGTGAGGGGACGATTGGGTAGTTGATCAATTAGTTTTTTGGTGAAAGATAGAGTCCAAAGACTTTTTTGTATGGTTGGAGAAAAATACCATTGCCGCGTTTAAGCTTTAACGCTTCCATCGCGAGATTATGACGTTTGTTCTCTTCCAGTTGTTTCTTTGCTGCATTTGAGTCATTAATTGCCTTAACCACACCCGCTGCTCCTCCTCCTAATGCTCCCACGGCTGATAACACTGATAAAATTGGTAAGAGCGGTAAGAATCCACCAACTTTTGGCAGTGGTATAACTTGAGGCAATGTTCTGTGATTTCGTTTATTTTTGATGACTCGTTTTGCTGCTTTTAAGGCAGTCATTGCAATAACATTTGGATCCTCACTAATTGGGGACTTGATGGACTTTTTCACTTCTCTTAGGGCTGTCTTGAATAGATTGCGTCGACGACCCCTGCCAAGTTTAGTTCGACAACCCATGCCAAGTTTAGTTTTAGCCTTCATAATATTTGTCACCAATAGACTGTTCATTTTCTCCGAAATGGATGAATCTTTCGCTTTTACTCTTTGCCAAGCCTTTTCCGCTAGATTTCGATCGGCAATGTGTCGGTCAGCTAAACTTTTTTTATTAGAATACTCGATATCGTGTTCACGACAGGCTTCATCCAATGGATTTACTCCTCGATCACCCCTGGCAAGACGATCTTTTAATTTGGTTCCTGGACCACAAAAATTATACGATGGAATGTGTAGCTCAAATGGTAGTTTATTAATCAAATTATTCAGCAGTCCGTACCCTTGAAAGGTGTGTTTTCGACTAGTGTGTCTCCGACTGTAATCAATCATCTTTATAGGTGCGCACTATATCTGGAAATGATATCATCTAGTATAAGAAGAGTACCTTTATAGGAGTATCTGTCAGTTGAAAATATGAGGTTCATAAAACAAAGTGTAATAAAAGTCGAAAACTACGACCGCAGTGTAATCAATGAGAAGAAAAAACACAGTGAATTCTTTCCGAATAGTATCCGTGGATTAATTGTGGGTCCATCGAATTGCGGCAAAACAAATGTACTATTGAGTATGCTTCTAGATAGCAATGGTCTAAAGTTTGAGAGAATTTACATTAATTCGAAATCTTTACATCAACCAAAGTATAGGTACTTGAAGAAATTAGTTGACTCTATCAAAGGTATGGAGTACAATGAATTTTCAAATAACTGCGATATTATGCCACCGGGGGAAGCAAAACGCAATTCATTATTCATCTTTGATGATGTGGCCTGTGATAAGCAGAATAACATTCGTGAATATTTCTGTATGGGTCGTCATAATTGTGTAGATAGTTTTTACTTGTGTCAATCCTATACACACATCCCAAAGCATTTGATTCGAGATAATGCAAATTACATAATCTTATTTAAACAAGATGAGCTTAATCTTAAGCACATATACAATGATCATGTGAATTCTGATGTCTTTCAACAAATTCAAGGAAATGTGTACAGTGTGCTGGAAAGTTCCCTATGGGTTCTTAGCTATTAACAAGGACACACGATTGCAGAAAGGACGCTATAATAATTGCTTTAAAGAAACAATAATTCCATAAGAACTACTCATTCATAAAAAACCTATCCAAGGAAATACACCCTCCTGAACAGCTTTGAACAGCTCTCTAAACAGGTCGGAACAGCTCTCTAAACAGCTTTAAACACCTCTCGGAACAGCTCTCTAAACAGCTTTAAACACCTCTCGGAACAGCTCCAAACAGCTTTAAACACCTCTCGGAACAGCTCTAAACAGCTTTAAACACCTCTTGGAACAGCTCTAAACAGCTTTGAACACCTCTCGGAACAGCTGTTTGAACAGCTCACAGTGAACAGTATGAATGAAAAAGTACTGAAAGATCTGGTAAAGACGAAAAACAATTTGCGGAAAAAGTATATGCTTCTCAAGTCCTCGAAAATTGCCAACATCCAAGAATTGGAAAGTACTTTCAAGCCAATAGTTGAAAAATTAAAAGAAATCGTTCAGCAGACGAAATCGCTTAGTACACCAAAGCATGAACAATTAACACCAAAGAAGGAACCAAAAGATGAAGCGTCAACACCCAACCCATTCGATTCAGATCACGATAATATCTATGGTCCATATATCGATAAGGAAACAAATTCCATCAAATTGGGTAAATCAACTTTTGCTGAAGATCAACAAAATTTCTACATCGATGAGGAGCCCTTCATCCGTACAAATGGTCTTTATCAGTTAATTTTCCATAGGAAACCCACACCGAATTTGTTTACACAGCAAGATTTGAAGGAATACCACAAGATATTGGAGAAAACCGGAGCGCATCTTAAGCAAAAACATCAATGACCTATTAAAAGCAATAGAGGCTACAAGTACAACCAGATAATCAAACCGCTTCTTCTTCGAAAAACTGGCAGTGGAATGAAATACTCTGAAAATCCGTTTGATTATGTCTACTGGGATGATTCGAATGAATTGGTTAATCGTTTAAGACTCTTGATCGCATCCGAAGCAGCTGGCAATAATAATCTTGGGAATGAAATAAATTCAATTGTGGAGGAACTTCGCGAATCGAATATCATCCATTAGCAGTACGTATTGGAACTTCAACCAACCAACATGGATACATCGCTAATATTCACTCAAATACTAGACTTTCTCAAGAGCAATCAAAACACACTTCTTGAGGAACACTACGCAGAGCTATTAAATTCTATAGCATTCCTGCGGAAATTTGAAAATGTCAATTTCACCACCACCAGTAAATATGGTTATCATTACATAAATTGTCCTTGGTCATCGAATGATTGTCAAGTCGGACCAGATACATGTGCTTGCGACATGATTGAAAATAGACTTGTTAGAATTAAGAAACTAATGTTATTGTATAATCGTTTAAAACAATAAAGAGTACAAGAAAACAAATTTTTTTTTTCCTTTAGTACGTATTGAAAGTTCAACACGGATACATCGGTAATAGATTTTCTCAAGAACAATCAGCATACACTTTGTGAGGAGCACTACGCTGAGCTTTTGACTATGACTGTAAATTAATAAATCATCCAAATCATTGCGAGGATGGTCCGGATACATGTGCGTGTTACATGATTAAATATAGACTTGCTAGAATAAAACAACTAATGTCGCGCAATTACCCGCAAGGCTAGAGTGAACTTAAAAATAAAAATATAATACCACAAACTAAAGAAAACTACATTTCCCTCTCAAAGAGAATATTTGTAGATGACAATGAACAGCAAACTGTTGAATTGCGCTTTCTAGACTCTAACAGATTCCTTCAATCGAGTCTAGATGCTTTAGCTGCAAACCTATCAACTGTTGATTTGCTCATCACAAAATCGATTTTCCAAGATAAAGACTCTTTCGAATTAATGACAAGGAAAGGTATATTTCCGTATGATCATATAGATTCATGGTCACGTTTTGATGAAACATCGCTTCCAAACATTGAATCGTTTTTCAATAAACTCACTGGAAAAGACTGCTCTGTAGAGGCTTACAATCATGCTCAACGAGTATGGCAGCATTTTAAGTGTACCACACTAAAAGAGTATATGCTTTTATATCTGCAGAGTGATGTGCTACTCTTAACGGATATATTTGGGAATTTCCGTGAAATTTGTTTGAAAATCTATACATTAGACCCATGCCACTATTATACAGCTCCCGGTTTATCTTGGGATGCTATGCTGAAAATCACAAAAATTAAGTTGGAACTACTCACCGACTTTGAAATGTATGATTTTTTCAAGAGAGGCATTAGAGGTGGTCTTTGCCAGTGCAGTCATAGATATGCCAAAGCAAACAATAAATACATAAAAAACTTTAACAGATCAGAACCAAGTGAATATCTGATGTACTTTGATGCAAATAATCTATATGGATGGGCAATGTCACAACCACTTCCACATAATAATTTCAAGTGGGACAATGCCGTCACATATACTAATGAGTACATCTTAAGCTACAACAACAATACTATCATTGGATGCGTGTTAGAAGTCGATTTAGTTTATCCTCCCTCAATTCATGACAATCACAATGATCTACCATTTTGCCCTGAAAACACTATTACTCCGGGCACTAAATATCATAAGCTCACTGCCAATTTGCACCCTAAAAACAAATATGTAATTTCAATTCAAAATTTGCAACAATGCTTGAAGAATGGTCTTGTTCTTACTAAAGTAAATAGGGTTCTCACTTTTAACCAATCTAGATGGCTCCAAAAATATATTTCACTCAATACTGAGTATCGCAAAAGAGCTTCCTCAGATTTTGAAAAGAATTTTTTCAAATTAATGAATAATAGTGTCTACGGCAAGACAATGGAAAATGTCGAGAAAAGAAGATCTGTTAAGCTAGTGACTGGATGGGATCGCGAACGAAATGTTCATTCTGCACGAAAACTTATCGCTCATAACAATTTTCATAGTATAGCAATTTTTTCCCAAGATCTGTGTGCTATTCAAATGAATCATACACAAGTAACCTTCAATAAACCAATTTACTTGGGCTTTCTTGTCTTGGAACTCCCCAAGTGGTTAATGTATGATTTTCACTATGACTACATTAAGAATAAATTCGGTGATTCTGTTCAATTGAACTACATGGATACAGATTCATTTATCTATTCGTTCAAAAGCGATGATTTCTATTCTGACATTTATACTGACGACATTAATCCACAGCTCTCAAGATTTGATACCTCAGAATATCCTGAAGATAATCCTCATAATTTTCCCCTCACTAATGGTAAAGTCTTGGGTATGTTTAAGGATGAAAACAAATCCAAAAAAATGCTAGAGTTTGTTGGTCTACGAGCCAAAATGTATTCATTCTCCACCGACACCAACACAGAAGTTAAGAAAGCAAAGGGAATAAAAAAGTCCGTTACAAACTCATTAACCATACGAGATTATCACAAGTGTTTAGTTAAAAAAGAGCATGTATATAAATCAATGTATATATTTAGAAGTAAATTACACAATATGTATACAAAAGAAATTAAAAAATTAGCCTTAAGTTGTAATGATACAAAAAGATATATCTTAAGCGATGGAATAAGCACCCTTGCATGGGGCCATTATAAAATACCCTCTACTTAGTTCTAGATAGTTAAGAATAATTACCCTTGCATGGGACTCTATTCTATACTTAGCTTTACTTAATCAAGAAACAAATGTTAACCCAAGTTGAAAAAAAAAAAAAAAAAACTAAAAAAAATTATACTTGTCTATCTTTAATTTTCTCTCGAGTTACCGTTTCAACATCACCAAATGGACAAAAGTCTGGATAGCGGTTAGACTTCAACCTCGCTTTCGTATTGGATAATATTTTTCCATACATCGTCGCCTCTCCTCCAAACACTTGCAATTTAACATGCTGAAATGCTTGAACTTGCAACTTTACTTCATTCAACGCCGATGATGATTCTCCATTGCGCATCCGAAATAGTAGACAAGTGGCCCCGTCATCTGGAGTTGCGTAGATTTCACAATTATCTCGATACACTTTTACATCAGAAAATTTGATCTCTGTCCATCCAACTTCGCATGTACAAAGTTTATCCGTCTCCCTTAGACTTTCACACCAAAACATTTCTGCTCAAAGCTCTTTTACTAACTAACCCACCTGACAGCGCAACACCTCAATTTATATAATTGGAAATTTAATTCTAGCCTCTGTCCTACTCTCTGCTTTATAATTTTCAATTATATCCAAAAGACGCGAATTTTGTTCATCAATATACGAACGCAATGTTTCCTCCAATTCTTCAATTTTTTCATCCATACCGCGAAGACATTTTTTTAACGTCTCACTCATATTACTATCAACATAGGCTTTTGTACTGACGTCATTAATATCTGTTGGTTCTTTCACAATCTTCAAATTCTTATGCTCACAGTCAAAGTATCCAGCCATGTGAAGTTTTAACGCTTTTTCTTGTTCTACGTTTAGACTTTCCTCCATATTGTCAACATATTGTTGAAGTAATATTATAGATTTATTCTGGAAATCTATACTATCATCCATGTACTCTTTGTTCACTGCTTGATGGGGCCATTTTGGATTACCTACGTTGCTCAAACACTTTCCTTCCAGGTCAAAATCACCTGTGGGCAAAAGTTTAAAACCCTTCCCAGGTGGACCTTGCACACCACCACCACCTTGAGAGACTTGAACTCGTTTAAAACTTCTTCCGAACTTATCAACGCTCATTTTGCTTATACACATAAACTTCCTATCCGCATTCATTTATATATCAACAACTTAAACAACAACAATGCGCGTGCCCACCATTCACCCAGCACCCAAAAGAACCATCACCTCCCAAAGCCACAACATAGCACGTACCATCTCCCCAACCAATTAGCCAAAGCCACAACATTCTCACGATCATTACTCAACACCCAAAACCCCAACATAGCACGTGCCCAACATTCCCACTCAACACATTCCCACGATCATTACTCAACCCACAACATAGCACGCTATCCCCAACCAATTAACTTAAACCAAAACATTCCCACGATCCCCAAAGCCACAACACAACACGTCCAATCCCCAACCAATTATCCTAAGCGCCATCCCAAACCAATTAACCCAAGCTCCATCCCAAACCAATGAACCTAAGACACAACATTCCCACGATCATTACTCAACACCCAAAACCACAACACACCACGCGCCATCCCCAACCAAATAACCTAAGCCACTACATCCCACGCGCCAGCCCCCAAGACACACAGCTATTCACGATCACACTCACCACATCATATCACGCGACACACAAACGATCAATACACACAACAAACAATCACACTCGCCCCACACTACCGCAATAACAACTCCCAACAACACACGATAACAACCAGTTCCCATGACTCACACACAACACCTTATCTTTTCGGCACCCGACACACCTGACAAATGCCAAAACCACAACACACTTCCGGACTCACCTGGATCCAGATCATACATGAAGTAACTACTGATTCATTATTGTATAATTTTATGCATTTCTTATGGGCACTGACTGTAACTCACGAGAGAACGTGGAAGTTGGTTGTATAATGTTGGTACCGAAAATGAAAGTTGCTTTCTTCCGTACGAGTTGTGTATCCTTAGTATTTTCAGAAGTCTATTTGCTTTTTGCCACCGTGATCAATTGGTTGTTTAAAGCGTTGGTCGTTGTACGTTTCATTAAATAAATTAAAAAGAAAAAGTTTTTGGAAGGTTGTATATTTAAATCTTTACTAGGACTAAACAAATTTTCTACATAGCGACTACCATACTTAGCTTGCAAGAGAACGGTTTTGAGCTCTTTGGAGTTCCATAATACTGTATTGGGCTGCATTACCCCACGCAATTATTCCGTATTGAAGTACCAACTCTACCAAAGAGTAATATGCTTGTTTTAGTACTTCAAACGACGTGTGGTTGCTCAGATGGTAAAGAGCGTATGTCCTCTGCCGAAGTCGCTTGCACAGATTATTTATGTGGTGGTCCCACTTAAAATTGCAGTCTATTTCTACGCTGAGATATCGATACACGTTAATTGTATCAATATACTCTGCGCAGTCATCTGTCTCATTTGTTTGACGCGACTTGTACAGGCACTCAAAACGGTGCAACTTTATATTTATTGGGGTTTTTGTTATGTGGTATGGACGGATATGCATAATCTTGGTTTTCTTTGAGTTTATAATGAGACCATTATCGTGATACCATTGCAGAATATTATCGAACTCTGATTGCATTGTTTGAGTGGTAATGTTAACATCTTTGCGGCTCACAATAATGGCCGTATCATCAGCATATTGAAAACCGACGCCATTTTTCAGCACAGACAGCATATCGTTTACATATATGGTGAAGAGGAGAGGACCTAGAATTGACCCCTGAGGTACACCAAATTCAACATTTTGCAAAGTACTACAGCTATTCGATATTTCCACCTTGAAGTTTCTATTCCGAATATAACTCTCAAACCAATCCAATGTTCGACCACGTACACCTATCTTCTCCAGCACTTTAATGATGTTCGTGTGGCAAAGTATGGCAAAAGCTTTCTTGAAGTCTACAAAGGTCACCAGCGAGTGGAAGTTCTTAGTAAGGCTATTGTTTATATTATTGGTAAATTCTCTGAGTAATTGGCTTACATTTCGGTTTCTCAGGAAACCATACTGGTTCTTATTTATAATGCTGTATTTGCCAATATAATCTTTCAGCCTTTTCGCCATTACTTCTTCTAACACTTTGTCAATCGCTGGTAATATGGAGATAGGCCGGTAGTTTTCTTTCCCTTCCCTCCAAAGACTTATTTACCAGTTGCGTGACTGTAGGTGCTAAGAGACTCGAGTTATGTTTCAAGTCCTTAGCCCTGATATTATCTACTCCGGGAGACTTATTTGCTTTCATATTGTTCAAAATGCACAAAACATTGATTGGGTTGCACTCGATTCTCTACCACTATATGTTTTTATGTTGCATTTGTGAACAATCGATTTTATTTCACCCGTGAATTATGTAGCGAATTTGTTGGCTATGTCTGTTGCATTACAATGCAATGCAAAATTTCTGCTGACAATTTCATCGATGTTATTGTTGGTCTTTCCTAGTAAATTGTTTATTAGTCGCCAGGTACTCTTTGCATCCTTTCTATACTCTGCAAATTTATTTTTGTAATATTCCGACTTTATAGTTTTAATACTTTTATTTACATAATTTCAGAAAATTTGATCTCTGTCCATCCAACTTCGCATGTACAAAGTTTATCCGTCTCCCTTAGACTTTCACACCAAAACATTTCTGCTCAAAGCTCTTTTACTAACTAACCCACCTGACAGCGCAACACCTCAATTTATATAATTGGAAATTTAATTCTAGCCTCTGTCCTACTCTCTGCTTTATAATTTTCAATTATATCCAAAAGACGCGAATTTTGTTCATCAATATACGAACGCAATGTTTCCTCCAATTCTTCAATTTTTTCATCCATACTGCGAAGACATTTTTTTAACGTCTCACTCATATTACTATCAACATAGGCTTTTGTACTGACGTCATTAATATCTGTTGGTTCTTTCACAATCTTCAAATTCTTATGCTCACAGTCAAAGTATCCAGCCATGTGAAGTTTTAACGCTTTTTCTTGTTCTACGTTTAGACTTTCCTCCATATTGTCAACATATTGTTGAAGTAATATTATAGATTTATTCTGGAATCTATACTATCATCCATGTACTCTTTGTTCACTGCTTGATGGGGCCATTTTGGATTACCTACGTTGCTCAAACACTTTCCTTCCAGGTCAAAATCACCTGTGGGCAAAAGTTTAAAACCCTTCCCAGGTGGACCTTGCACACCACCACCACCTTGAAAACTTCTTCCGAACTTATCAACGCTCATTTTGCTTATACACATAAACTTCCTATCCACATTCATTTGTATATCAACAACTTAAACAACAACAATGCGCGTGCCCACCATTCACCCAGCACCCAAAAGAACCATCACCTCCCAAAGCCACAACATAGCACGTACCATCTCCCCAACCAATTAGCCAAAGCCACAACATTCTCACGATCATTACTCAACACCCAAAACCCCAACATAGCACGTGCCCAACATTCCCACTCAACACATTCCCACGATCATTACTCAACCCACAACATAGCACGCTATCCCCAACCAATTAACTTAAACCAAAACATTCCCACGATCCCCAAAGCCACAACACAACACGTCCAATCCCCAACCAATTATCCTAAGCGCCATCCCAAACCAATTAACCTAAGACACAACATTCCCACGATCATTACTCAACACCCAAAACCACAACATACCACGCGCCATCTCCAACCAAATAACCTAAGCCACTACATCCCACGCGCCAGCCCCCAAGGCACACGATCGCACTCACCACAACATATCACGCGACACACAAACGATCAATACACACAACAAACAATCACACTCGCCCCACACTACCGCAATAACAACTCCCAACAACACACGATAACAACCAGTTCCCATGACTCACACACAACACCTTATCTTTTCGGCACCCGACACACCTGACAAATGCCAAAACCACAACACACTTCCGGACTCACCTGGATCCAGATCATACATGAAGTAACTACTGATTCATTATTGTATAATTTTATGCATTTCTTATGGGCACTGACTGTAACTCACGAGAGAACGTGGAAGTTGGTTGTATAATGTTGGTACCGAAAATGAAAGTTGCTTTCTTCCGTACGAGTTGTGTATCCTTAGTATTTTCAGAAGTCTATTTGCTTTTTGCCACCGTGATCAATTGGTTGTTTAAAGCGTTGGTCGTTGTACGTTTCATTAAATAAATTAAAAAGAAAAAGTTTTTGGAAGGTTGTATATTTAAATCTTTACTAGGACTAAACAAATTTTCTACATAGCGACTACCATACTTAGCTTGCAAGAGAACGGTTTTGAGCTCTTTGGAGTTCCATAATACTGTATTGGGCTGCATTACCCCACGCAATTATTCCGTATTGAAGTACCAACTCTACCAAAGAGTAATATGCTTGTTTTAGTACTTCAAACGACGTGTGGTTGCTCAGATGGTAAAGAGCGTATGTCCTCTGCCGAAGTCGCTTGCACAGATTATTTATGTGGTGGTCCCACTTAAAATTGCAGTATATTTCTACGCTGAGATATCGATACACGTTAATTGTATCAATATACTCTGCGCAGTCATCTGTCTCATTTGTTTGACGCGACTTGTACAGGCACTCAAAACGGTGCAACTTTATATTTATTGGGGTTTTTGTTATGTGGTATGGACGGATATGCATAGTCTTGGTTTTCTTTGAGTTTATAATGAGACCATTATCGTGATACCATTGCAGAATATTATCGAACTCTGATTGCATTGTTTGAGTGGTAATGTTAACATCTTTGCGGCTCACAATAATGGCCGTATCATCAGCATATTGAAAACCGACGCCATTTTTCAGCACAGACAGCATATCGTTTACATATATGGTGAAGAGGAGAGGACCTAGAATTGACCCCTGAGGTACACCAAATTCAACATTTTGCAAAGTACTACAGCTATTCGATATTTCCACCTTGAAGTTTCTATTCCGAATATAACTCTCAAACCAATCCAATGTTCGACCACGTACACCTATCTTCTCCAGCACTTTAATGATGTTCGTGTGGCAAAGTATGGCAAAAGCTTTCTTGAAGTCTACAAAGGTCACCAGCGAGTGGAAGTTCTTAGTAAGGCTATTGTTTATATTATTGGTAAATTCTCTGAGTAATTGGCTTACATTTCGGTTTCTCAGGAAACCATACTGGTTCTTATTTATAATGCTGTATTTGCCAATATAATCTTTCAGCCTTTTCGCCATTACTTCTTCTAACACTTTGTCAATCGCTGGTAATATGGAGATAGGCCGGTAGTTTTCTTTCCCTTCCCTCCAAAGACTTATTTACCAGTTGCGTGACTGTAGGTGCTAAGAGACTCGAGTTATGTTTCAAGTCCTTAGCCCTGATATTATCTACTCCGGGAGACTTATTTGCTTTCATATTGTTCAAAATGCACAAAACATTGATTGGGTTGCACTCGATTCTCTACCACTATATGTTTTTATGTTGCATTTGTGAACAATCGATTTTATTTCACCCGTGAATTATGTAGCGAATTTGTTGGCTATGTCTGTTGCATTACAATGCAATGCAAAATTTCTGCTGACAATTTCATCGATGTTATTGTTGGTCTTTCCTAGTAAATTGTTTATTAGTCGCCAGGTACTCTTTGCATCCTTTCTATACTCTGCAAATTTATTTTTGTAATATTCCGACTTTATAGTTTTAATACTTTTATTTACATAATTTCTGCAATATTTGTACTGATTTTCGTAACTCAGGCACTGTCTGTTATTTTTCCATTTTTTGTAAAACTTATCCATTTCCTTATATAGAGCTAAGATTTCCGCTGTTATCCATGGATTTGGTTTTTCTCTTTCCTTTACTTTAATGTTTACGTAGGACTTTTCGTACACACTATTGAATATATGAGCTATCTGATCATATAAATCCTCAGCATTAGTTTCATTATTCAGTAGGTTCCAGTTAACTTTCGACAATTGTTCACGACCTTTGTTCTCGCTTAGCACTGATTTAGACGTTCCTTTGCTCTGTGGCTCAGAGTCTTTGGGTATGCAAACATTAGCGTGTAATGATCGGATACGTACGATTCTACAGTAGCTGCAAAAATTTGCTTAAGCTCACACCGTACCAAACAATGATCGATTGTTGTACTGGATGCTCTGCTTAAATCTACTCGGGTATTTGATTTAACAACATTTTGCAGGACTTTACCATTTATCATTTCGAGATATCTCGCCGCAGATATATTGAGCATTGCTGATGTCTATAATCACATCTCCCATTATTAGTAGATTTTGGTTTTTGTTCAAAGAATTTATTTGATGTCCTACTTCTATAAAGTAATACTGATTCAATTTTGGTGGTCTATAAATTGCTATTAGACTGAGCTCTTTATTGTGTATTTTTGCTTGTATTTGTATGTTTTCATAATTCGTAGTTATGTAGTTTATTTGTTCATACTGAATGTCATTTCTAACAAACATAGCGATACCACCGCCACCTCTATTTGATCTGTTTAAAAATTCTACGTTGAAATCGTCTAATTGATATATACCATTTTCCTCATCATATATATTTGTTTCCACAAGTATAATAATTTGTAGATAATTTATTGTTTTACTTATACAACAAACAAAATAATTCCAGTGTTTTCTTAAGGACCTGATATTCATATACAGACACAGACAATCCAACATTTTTACTTCACTAATATTTATGTCGGTAAACATATTATACACCCTATAACAAAATTTGACATTTGAACACACTCATTCAGAAATGAAGTAGCATATATATATAACGTTTTCACCGACACGGGGCAGGAGAATACGTGTGAGCTTTCCGAATAGTTGATTGCATTCTCCTCCAAGCTACCGAGGTGAATTATTTAGCGGTCGTCACGGCAACCACAATATCGTGCAATTGCACGAATCTTAGAATTATAATTATAATTCTAAGATTCAAATCAGATTTAAAATTTTTCTTACCGCGAAAAGTAGAGGAAACTGCATAAGGAATTTGGCTTTGGGCGGCGTTCACGAATTACAATATTAAGGAATATTCTTATTAGATTAGGGGCTAATACATCGGCATGAAAGAAAATAAATGTACCACATTATGTTACTCTAATATTATTTGATTTCTACTAATAAATCAAATTATGGTAAAATTTAAAATTAGGTCTCACGCGTTGCTTCGAATGTAACTATTGTGTACTACAAGAAGCAATTTGTTTTAAGAGATACAATGACAAAAAAAAGCCAGACCAATTGAACAATTTTAAAGTTCTGCTCTTTCTAAAAGTAATTATTTACGTCTATCAATATGTATCTACCCCATTTCAAAATTTAAATTCAACAGTATACATACATGGAGTAATCAACTCATGTAGACTGTGCTAACCCATGGTTGCAGTTACGCCTTGTTTTTACACGTTTATTTTCTGGGCGTCGAATCATTGCCGAATCACATGAAATTAAACGCAACTAACACATAAATATACATTTTATTTATATTTTATTTCTTTCGTTATATTCATTAATAAAACTGGCTATTTACAAAATATTTTACTGTTGTCTAATTGTAGGTAAACTTTAAGAAATAGTCTTTTATTTTTATAGTATACCAATTAATAACATAAACCGTAAACAATCTTATCGTTGATATTTAATTTAATACAACATTTTCTGGTAAAATTTTATATTTTCAGACGATAAAACTTTTAATAAAATCTGGAATTTGGATTTGTGATTATAATTCACGAACGCCCTCAAATATATAATTGTTGATGAATGTCAAATTCACGACTTCTGTGGGCAATTCATGAATTTTGACTTTGTTGAGGGCAGAAATTCACAAATTAGCCGCCATTTTCATGGGGTAGGAATTTTTGCAAGCAAGTGTGCGCGAATATGAGACAATGTTCGATGAATTGTAAATAACGGTCAAAAATTCGTGAATAACCGTCAAAAATTAGGTGAATATGCGTCAAATTCGTCGATAGAGTAGACAGCTGTGATGTCTGCTATCTCTATACTCCCTTATTTCTGCACTCATTTTCGTTGCTGTCATTTTCTGTGTTGTCAAACATGTTGACGTTTTGGTTTTTGTATGTTGTGTATGACTTGTGAAGTTGAAATATGATTATTATACGATTTTGTCTCTTCAACATCGGCGATTCACAGAACTGTAGCACCCTCGTTTTTGCGTGCCAGAATCTTACAGCCTCTGATCCATACAAAATTCCAACCGGCAGTTCTGGCCTTTGACTTCGTTTGCCATAGCAGTTGCCTGTTTGCTGCAGTTAGTTGACTGTTTATATAGACAGTTCGGTTTAATATTTCTTTTTTTTTACTTTCAGTAATATCGGGATTGTTAAGTTTCTTTACAACATAGCTCGCTTTCGCAGGTCCTCGTTATTTAGCAGAATTCAATATTTTTTCTTTTCCACATAGCGTCGGTGAAAGATACCACTATTTTTGGTGCTTTTGATGTCAGTTTTGTTATCAAACGTAGACATTCTCAACATCAGTGTCTTTTATTTAAGCACCGATTGCAACTGCTACATCTTTAACCACGTACAATAATTTTTCATTTTTGGTGAATGGAATATTTGTGATTTCTATGTTGTTCCTGATGATTTCTTGTTGCATTTGGTTGATCTGTTTTTGCATATTTGTAATTATCGTGTCTTTATGTTCACATTGTGTTTTTAAGTCGTTAATTTGTGCCGTCAGTGTGTGTAGGAGTTCATTGTTTTTTTTTTCATTTTCAATTCATTTTTATTAACATTAATTCATACCATAACTTAAATACTAGACAAAAATGCTTAAAACTAGTTGAACGAACATTGTTACTACTTCTAACTTACTGGCCCTAGGCGGGCACTCTAAGCTAAACTTAATCTTAAACTATGTCTTTCGACTTAACCTAACAATGCATATATTAAAATTATATAATTGACTGTACAATTCGAAATTAAGAAAAATTAAAAAAAAGCTTAATAACAGAACTATTTTATTTTTAAAACCTATATGCTAACTTACATACTACCTTAAAATAACTTAAGCTACCTTAAACTAAACATACATACATATATACGTGTATATATACTACCATACGCACATATATATATATATGTACTTAACTATTTACAAGTGTATACACATAAGTACACACATGTACAAATGTGTATACGTTTTTTTTTTTGTATATTTACAACTTACACGCTACCTTAAAAACTACCTAAGATATGTAGGTCTGCCATAGGTTGCAGTTGGACTAATCCGCTGCAAGACAGAGACCGACTGCGCCCCATAAGGGGATCTGTACTACCCTTTCCCTAACCAGGGTCTAAAGGGTTCGATGATGGAGTTCCCTCACTACACAGCCACCAGAATTTTCGGTGTTGCATTGCAACATCCCGAACATCTCGCCTTGATACCGCCGTGCTGAACCGGAGGAGACCCTCCTCAGCTCGTTGTGCGACGGAACGGTCGTGGTTGAGTCGCCCATCCACAGTTGAACGGGCGATGTGAAAGAGAAGCGGTACCGCATTCTTGTCCTGTATCAGGCCGTGCTTATCAAAATGGAGGAATGCTTCTGGGGGGACGAAGCCATTATGACGTACCCTTTCATGGTACTGAGAATTGGGGTAGTAAGCCCCAGAGATCAGGTCAGGAGTTCATTGTTTTTACGTATTGCTTCATTCACGTCATCGTAGCCTTTTGACAGGAAATCTACAGACCTGAAGTACTCTTTCGTTTCCTTTATTTCGTTGATGTTCTTTTTGACATCTGCGCTGAGAGTCTCCTTGGGTTCATTGTGTTCATTCGTATGTCTTACTTCTCGCGGGGCTTGTTCGCCTGGTGTTGCAGAACGCGAACGACAATACTGACACTTCTAGGATTTCTTCTGCTAGGTAGATATCCCCCTGTAAGTTCTGGCTGTGATGGTGGTGCAGCCGAAATTCAATAACCAGGGCATCCTCTAGGCCGGTCTGGTCTCCAGCACACAGCATCTCCCTTTGATATTCACAAGGAAGAACTGCTGCCCTCTCGGCCACCGTCGACCCCGTGGGGTTTTTGCTTCGAGACTTCCCCCTTCGACCTGTCCTGTCCTGCTTCGGTGACACCTTCCGTTTTTTATGTGCCACAGGCACGTGTGGAGAAATTAACCTACTGCTCCACTTTTCTGAGGTGAAGCTAGCTTGAACCTTATGCTCGTCTGCTTTTTCCTCGCTTCCTCAGGTACTAGGCCCTTCTCCAGGTAGCGAAGATACCACCTGACTCCAGCAGCACTGAGTTTCCTCCGGAGTGGATTATCTAATCCATCGTGAGGTCGCCAGTTGATAATTGCGCTTTGGATTGAATGTTAGCAGAGTTCTTAATCTCTGCATCCCTGCTCTCCATTGCTGCCTCGGCTAGACGTAGGGCAGCTAGAGCTTTGCTCCCGCTTGCCCCGTCGGCAGTTTGCGTGCCCTTGCCCATCGGTTTGTCCAGGTGCCTCACAGCTTGCCGGCCGGTGTTGGTTTGCACCATCCTCCCTGCGCCCCTGCTGGACGCTTCAGGCTTGGCACGTTTTAGGTTTCTGTCCAGCCCTGCTCAACACGGCTCGCTGCTGCTTCTGAGGTAATCCCTTGTAGCTTTATTAGCTCGCGTGGCAAGGCCATTTGTCCTCTCTGGAAAGTGGCCTGGCTAGGTTATCTGATGGGATATCTGTTGTTTGTATGTGTTTGTCTGCTTTCTCTATTGCAATTTAGAATCTCTGCTTGGAAGATACTACATATATTGGGGAGCCTAAAAGATTCCTGTTTGCGCAGGGTGTCCGAGTAGAATCCAGCTCTAGTACCAGTGCCCATTTTTGTTCCGTCAGTGAACAGGGTCATCTCGCTCTCGGTTTTCGAAAGCGAGTTGTATCTGTCGGGAAACATAATTGGTGTTTTGAAAGAGAAATCGCTATGGGGAGATGGATAGATAGCCAAATATTATTTTGATTTTGGACGCATGTCCATAGTTTTGTTGTTTCCACAGAGAAGATGCCCTTAATCAGAAAGCGCTTTTTGCGCGCAGCCTTTTAGGAATAAGTCAAGAGAAATCCTGCTTGCAGCGTGCTCTTTATAGCTCCCGTTGTACAAAGAGAAGCTGGCCCTTGTACTTTGGTGAGCATATTCACATAGCTTTTCATGTTGCTGGCAGTCCACAAGACTAGAGCCCTGGGTAATAATGGGTCTAACGATTGGTGGGTACGTCCAATGAATGATGTACAGTTGCAATCGCTATCTTTTGCCGAAGGTCTTTTGCAAGCATAAAATGCGATTAATCATTTCTTCATCCTTTTCTTTTCCTGGTGATCAAAACCAGCTCAGTTTTCCTTTGGTTTATAATCAAACCCATTCTATATTGCCCACAAAGAGAATTCCTTCAATGCAGCTTCCATTAGTTCGCTGATAGTAGGTAGAAATTTACCTTTTATCAAAATAACTATGTCATCTGCATATGCTGTGGTCTTTGTGTGTTTCTCCATGAAGATTTTAAGGATTGTGTTGACTGTAAGATGCCACAGTAGGGGGGAGAGCACTCAACCCTTCCTTTATACATATTACCGATCAAATGCTTCTGTGTTTGCATTTTTGAAGGCCCCCTCGATGTGGAGGAAGGCGGTTAATGTAAATTCTATATCCTTATTATATATTATTCTTTATTCAGCGAGTCCTACATTTCCTGAGCAACACTATGTAGTGCACTTTCCATTGTTCTACATTTAAGGCAGGCGTGTTAAGTATTGCATAAGTTGTGGGAATTGATAAATCCTCTGATGTTTAGGTCAAGGAGTATATTTAGTAGAAATGACGAGGCCTTTAGTCTTTTGCGGTAGTGTGGCTTGGTTTACCTGCTTTAGGTATGATTACTACTTTTAACTCTCTCCACTTTGATTAAAAAGGTTTGAACGAATGTATAGCCCTTGAAACTTTGTCCTCTATGATACTTTCTGAGCCTTGCAGCTACGTAGATCTTCTCTTGATTCACAGAAATCATGCCAGGATTTTGCTGATCTCGTTTTACTGTTGTATTCGTTGGAGCTGAATTTGTAGTTCTACATTGCTTTCAGAATTTCTACAAGGCTTTTGACTGAATTCTTAATGTGAGTTGGGTTACATTAAGTGGTGACTTTTGGCGGTACTAACCTGTGGCCACTATGTTTGAAAAACAGTTCCAAGTCCATCTTTTGAAGATTTCTGAAGGATTTTGGATTATCTTTATTGGCGTTAAGGTTGAAGAGTAGTAACAACTTGTGTATACTTTACAGTTCTCTACTAGGATTTACAGTTCTCTACTAGGATAAAGTACTAACTTAGTAGAGTAAAGTCAATTACCTCTTCCATAACCCGATTATGAAACGTTGGTGTATTACCTTTGTTACATATGTTAAGGTTGGGGGAAAGAATAAAATCAAAAATGAACTCATCCCTTTTATTATTATATTACCCCATTGAGTAGTGTGGCCGTTGGCGTTGCAGCCTATTAATAGGCGCAATCCGCGTGAATTGGCGTGTTGCACAAGTTCTCGGACAGCGTCTGGTGGTAGGTCATCCTCATCATATGGTATGTACGCGGACTATAGGAGCAAAATAGATTTGTGTTGGTCTTCGAAAGTTACCACAGTGAGGTCTCCATTGCTGTATGTCCCTATTAGAAAAATATTAATGGTTTTTTTTCTGAATACAATGCAGGTTCGTAACTTACCTTCGGTATGTGGATAGTATAAATTATATACCTTGGACCTTAATCCTTGAATTTTGTTTGTTTTGCGGCATTAGGATCGATCCCTTCAGAGTCAATTTACATGGTGTGGATGCCCTATGGAGAACCCATGGATTCACCGTCGGTGGCGGTACCAATCTGTAATCTCTAAGAGAGTTCTATCTGGTTCGGTTCTGGTCTGAGCTTCTTGCGCTTCAGAGGATGTTTTGTTTTATTGTCTTTTTCTTTTTCTTCTTCTTTTCTTTCCATTATATTTCTAGATTTATGTTCCAACGAGTAGCCCAGGAAAGGGTTGTCAACCTGTCAGATCCCCGCATTATGTAGGCAACGCCAAACTATCACCATGGCTGTGGGCTATCTTCAGCAGCTGTTGAAGACACAGCTCCACGAAAAAAACTATGAAGTCGGTATTCGTACCCAAGTGTGGGAAAGACCCATCGCCCTCTGTTCAATTCATTTGAAAATAATGGTCATGATGGTGAATTTACATATCATATTCCCAGCTTACTGCAAAGAATACTCAACAGAAACGGAACTGCACTACTTAGTCAGCACCATTGAAATCCTTTGATAACAGAGAATATATAATGGATCCCTATCTTTCTGGTTGCCTTGCCGTAACTACTGATTCATTATTGTATAATTTTATGCATTTTTTTTTTTTTTTTTCCATGTAGTTTTGTTTTTATTTAATGAAATATGCTTACTTGCTAGACAAAAGTACTTAAAACTAGCTTAACTAACTTAAGAATTTACAAATGTTCTTAATAACTCTGTAAAACTGTAACTCAAGAGAGAACGTGGAAGTTGGTTGTATAATGTTGGTACCGAAAATGAAAGTTGCTTTCTTCCGTACGAGTTGTGTATCCTTAGTATTTTCAGAAGTCTATTTGCTTTTTGCCACCGTGATCAATTGGTTGTTTAAAGCGTTGGTCGTTGTACGTTTCATTAAATAAATTAAAAAGAAAAAGTTTTTGGACGGTTGTATATTTAAATCTTTACTAGGACTAAACAAATTTTCTACATAGCGACTACCATACTTAGCTTGCAAGAGAACGGTTTTGAGCTCTTTGGAGTTCCATAATACTGTATTGGGCTGCATTACCCCACGCAATTATTCCGTATTGAAGTACCAACTCTACCAAAGAGTAATATGCTTGTTTTAGTACTTCAAACGACGTGTGGTTGCTCAGATGGTAAAGAGCGTATGTCCTCTGCCGAAGTCGCTTGCACAGATTATTTATGTGGTGGTCCCACTTAAAATTGCAGTCTATTTCTACGCTGAGATATCGATACACGTTAATTGTATCAATATACTCTGCGCAGTCATCTGTCTCATTTGTTTGACGCGACTTGTACAGGCACTCAAAACGGTGCAACTTTATATTGGTTATGTGGTATGGACGGATATGCATAATCTTGGTTTTCTTTGAGTTTATAATGAGACCATTATCGTGATACCATTGCAGAATATTATCGAACTCTGATTGCATTGTTTGAGTGGTAATGTTAACATCTTTACGGCTCACAATAATGGCCGTATCATCAGCATATTGAAAACCGATGCCATTTTTCAGCACAGACAGCATATCGTTTACATATATGGTGAAGAGGAGAGGACCTAGAATTGACCCCTGAGGTACACCAAATTCAACATTTTGCAAAGTACTACAGCTATTCGATATTTCCACCTTGAAGTTTCTATTCCGAATATAACTCTCAAACCAATCCAATGTTCGACCACGTACACCTATCTTCTCCAGCACTTTAATGATGTTCGTGTGGCAAAGTATGGCAAAAGCTTTCTTGAAGTCTACAAAGGTCACCAGCGAGTGGAAGTTCTTAGTAAGGCTATTGTTTATATTATTGGTAAATTCTCTGAGTAATTGGCTTACATTTCGGTTTCTCAGGAAACCATACTGGTTCTTATTTATAATGCTGTATTTGCCAATATAATCTTTCAGCCTTTTCGCCATTACTTCTTCTAACACTTTATCAATCGCTGGTAATATGGAGATAGGCCGGTAGTTTTCTTCCCCTTCCCTCCAAAGACTTATTTACCAGTTGCGTGACTGTAGGTGCTAAGATGCGCACCAATAATTCCTTATGTTGTTTCACGAAACGCATATTAATGACTGATTGCATGTGTTATTTTTTAAATTATTTCAGTCTGAAAAGATCGATTAAGTTAGTCGAATACATAAAAATGGTATTGATTCACAAAAAATCAATCAGTTGTAAGAGAAACACTGTAGGAGGAGGAGGAGGCCTTATAGATAGTATTGTAAATTCACAGCCAGTGGAGCTTCATTTACCGAGTTATCAATTTTGTGGACCAGGCACTAAGCTCAAAGAACGTTTAGCTAGAGGTGACAAAGGAATTAATCCTCTGGATGCTTCTTGTAGACAACACGATATTGCTTATTCACAAACAAAAGATATAAATAAACGTCACGAAGCCGATCGAATATTAGCTCTCAACGCATGGGCAAGAGTTAAGTCGAAAGACAGTAGTTTAGCTGAACCCACAAACGCATGGTTAGTAACAAATGCAATGAAGCCTGAAGTTAGATTCGGAATGGGTAATACACACCCCACCACAAGCAAAATTAAGAAAAGAAAAACTAAAACGAAGAAGAAAAATAGCAAACGCAAGTGTGGTAATGATACCTTCAGTAAGCTTATAAGAAAGACAAAAAAAGATTTTAAATAAAGAGAAACCGCAAGATGAAGAAAGTGCAATACAAATTGCTCAAAAGATAATTGGTGATTCCCTTAAGAGGAAGAAAACATCCATGCACATTCCACGTATAATACCTATTCCCAAGATTGGAGGCTTTCTCCCTCTAGTACCAATTTTGACAGCTCTCGGAGCGATCGGTGGTTTAGCATCAGGCGGAAGTGCCGTTGCAAGAACATTAAATGAAACTAGATCTGCAAGAAAACAACTTGATGAAGCAAATCGTCATAATAAGACTATGGAGGCCATTGCCTTAGGAAAAGGCTTGTATCTTAAACCATATAAAAAAGGATATGGTTTATTTTACAGTCCCCAAGCAAAAAACTTCTAAGGCAGCTACCCAGACGGGCTCTTAGCGATAGAGATTTGATGAAATATACCAAATTCTTACCACACTTCAGAGGAATATTTATGCTTGATACTCTACCAAAAAGAGCATATCAAAGAGAGTGTGGCATCGTTAATCTGGATTCTTCTGAGGGACCCGGAACGCATTGGGTAGCATACGTCAAAAACAGGGAACAAAAAGAATATTTCGACAGCTTTGGAAATCTGCAGCCTCCAAAGGAGATTATAAAATATCTAGGAAAAAACATTCGATACAATTACATACAACATCAAAAATTTAATTCTATCAATTGCGGACATCTGTGTCTGAAATTTCTATACAACTTGAATGAAAAGTAATATATAAATAAAAAACACATTATTATTTTTGAAATAAAGTAAACGTTTATTTTCTTTACAATAATCTAAGCAAGTCGTATGTTATTGCTTATCTTCTAATGTAGTATGGGAATGTGTTTTAAATGTTATGAAGGCTATGCTAAAAAAATTTATGTGATAAGGATTGTCGGACCTGGTGATTCGTCACCAAAAAAATTTGCTAACAACAAACTTATTTTCAGTATAAATAAGTGAATTTTTTCTCAGAGTCAATCAGAGTCAAGAAGTTTAAGCTCGAATAAACAAATAAACTTGTGAATTAGGCATTATATAAAAAATAAAAATATTAAAATCTGTAATTATTTGCATTTTATTTTTCCTACCATTTGTTTTTCTATCTGGGCTTGCATTTGTTTTTCTATCTTCAAAGATATGGTTCATCATGTTTCGTTTTCTATCTGGGCTTCCATGCTCAATGAAGTCATATTACAAATAAAATTGTATTTAAAAAAATATATACATATTTGGTTTTTATTTTCTTATTTTTTTCTAAAATTGATTCAGCAACAATAACTTCAAAGACATGTTTGATCATGTTTCATTTTTTATAAATAAAATTGTATTTAAAAAATATATACATATTTGGTTTTTATTTTTTCTAAAATTGATTCAGCAACAATAACTTCAAAGACATGTTTAATCATGTTTCATTTTTTTATAAATAAAATTGCATTTAAAAAATATACATATTTGGTTTTTTATTCTTTTATTTTTCTAAAATTGATTCAGCAACAATAACTTCAAAGACATGTTTGATCATGTTTCATTTTTTATAAATAAAATTGTATTTAAAAAATATACATATTTGGTTTTTTATTTTTCTAAAATTGATTCAGCAACAATAACTTCAAAGACATGTTTGACCATGTTTAATTTTTTATAAATAAAATTGTATTTTAAAAAATATGTACATTTTTGGTTTTTTTATTTTTTTATTTTTCTAAAATTGATTCAGAAACAATAACTTCAAAGTCATGTTTGATCATGTTTCATTTTTTCTTCTTAATCAATCTAAGCAATTTCCATTTCATAAGTTTGCTTGAATTTATCAATATTAATCAGCTCTACATCTGTACGATAGCTTGCATCTTGTGTTGTGAAAACTTCAATTTCACCATTACTCAGAATCCGCTCCATTTCATATTCACGATATTCATAACAATTGATATTCAATTTACGCTCTTTATACATGCTATCATATGTACATCGCACAGTTATGTGAACGTCACCATATTCTAGCCTAAAGTGGCGATAAAATTTACTATCACTTTCAATTATTCCAGCAATTTCTTTTTCTTTACGAATCAAATCTTGCCTAAATGCTTCTATAGCCTCTTCAACTGTAAAATATTTGATTTTAGGTTTTTCTGTTGTTGATAGATTTACTATTTCATCATCATCAGCTTGAGGTTTATCCAAAGTTTCGCTTAATTTCATCAGTTGGAAGGATAAATCAATTTTCAAAGTATCATTATTAGGTAACAATACGTTAAACTCCAGGCTTCCTTTATTTTTTAAACTATTCATATTTATTGGTATAGGATTAGCTCTTAATGAGCACACCAAAACACAAAGTAACAAAAAATATATGCAAGTAAACTTTTCCATCTTTGCGGACACCATGCTAATGGAAGGTTGAAATAAAACTAATGCAAATTTATCTAAGTCAAGGCTTTTTATTTAATCTTTCATATAATAACATCAATTTTTTAATTCTAATCATCTTATTTTCAATTATATAACAAGCACAAGTATCTGGTCCGTCCTTACATTGATTTGTAGACCAGGAGCAAGTGCTAAAATGACATCCATGAATAGATGTGATGTAGGATATGTTCAAAAACTTTCTTAAAACATAAATACAGTCCACTATCTCGTTAAAGTGTTCATCATGCAGAGTGTGTTGATTGATTTTCAGAAATTTCAAAATATCATCCAAAGCGCTAGTAGTATTTATATTAGACATGCTTACTGTTTGAATTTTAAGTGACAACTAAGTTATTGGAAATGCTTGTAAAATGTCATTAATGTTTTTAATCGATTCACCACTCTTTCAACTCCATAACATGAGCATGTATCAGGACCCACTTTACATGTATTAGAAGACCAAGGACAGTTAGTATAATGAAGTCCATATATAGACGTTACTGTAGATACATTTTCAAATCTGCTTAGAAAGGAAATTTTTTCTAAAATCTCCTTGTAATGTTCCTTAAGTAAAATTTGTCGGTTATTTATAAAAAAAATAAGTATTTCATCCATGATTAAAGAAGTGTTCATGTTTTTTTTTTTTTTTTTTAATTATTATCTCCACATGTAGAGTTAAAATTCATTTATTGAATTAGTTTGTTACACCTTTCACACATACACTTTCTCTAGTTTGTCCAAAAGTTTTACATCTTCATCATCTAGTATGTCACTTAATGATACCTTCTCATCAAAATCACTAAATACACAAGTTTCATGAAAATGTCGTGTATGCTTTACGCGTTTACCACCATCATACGATGTGCCTAATAAAGTTATTGAACCACCCTTCACTACTATTCTCACATGATCCCTAGCATTAAATTCAAAAAGCATGGAAGATAAATCATTAGGTGGTGATTCCCCCCTTCGCATGCTTAGCAATAGAGTTTCAGGTCCATCATCAACTGTGATCTGTACAGTCAATACCGATTTAATCGCATCAACTCTGATTATTCGAAAATATCTCCAAGAAGAATGACACACACAATAACTATCACCTTCATCTATCGTTTGAGTCCAGAACATTGTTTTTTTTTATACAAACAATCTCTTATATATGCGTATACAATGCTGATTACTACAATTATAGCGTTTTCCATAAGCGCACTGTATCCATAGTGAACCCTCTTTATGAACATTTTTCTATTTATAGCTCGCGCAAACTGTATTAGAATTGCGTAATGATTAAATTTGTTACTTAATAATGTAATCACAAGTTGAGTCTAGAGGAAAAAAACAGCATCGCAAAGCGCCGAAACTAAAGCACCGAAATTTTTATTTCCTATTTAGAAGCATGATTCACCGAAACTAAAGCACCGAAATTTGTATTTCTTATATATATATGATTTGAATTGTTAGAAACTTTTTTTAAAAATAATTCTTCTTATCTCAAGTCTCATGAGAATTGCGTAATGAGTACATATCCTACAATGACATATATCCCCAGCCTTGAATCACATCTGTAACTCTCTCTCTCTCTCTCTCTCTCACACACACAAACACACATACACATACACCTCTAAGCCAAACAACTTAAATCGCACTTAAATTACCACTTAAATTTGAGCCAGAGCCCCCCTTACCCCTTAAATTACCACTTAAATTTGAGAATTACCACTTAAATTTGAGCCAGAGCCCCCCTTGGTGTCCAGAAACTAAATGCGGTTTCCCAGACACGATCCGGTTTCTCTTGAGCTGCCTGAGAGTATGCAATACATTTGATCACAACTTAAACTTGAGCCAGTCCCCCTCCGGTTTCTCTTTAGCGGTTTCTCAGACCCGAACCCAATCAGAACTTAAATTTGAGACACTCCCCCTCCGGTTTCTCTTTAGCGGTTTCTCAGACCCGAACAGCATTTAGGGGAGACCCGAACCGCACTTAAATTACCACTTAAATTTGAGCCAGAGTCCCCCATTACCCCTTAAATTACCACTTAAATTTGAGAATTACCACTTAAATTTGAGCCAGAGCCCCCCTTACCCCTTAAATTACCACTTAAATTTGACAATTACCCCTTAAATTTGAGCCAAAACCCCCCCCTTACCCCTTAAATTACCCGTTAAATTTGAGCCAAAACCCCCCCTCACCGCTTAAATTCCCTTAAATTACCACTTAAATTTGAGCCAGAACCCCCCTCTCCCCCTTAAATTACCACTTAAATTTGAGCCAGAGCCACCACTTAAATTTGCACTTTTGCACTTAAATTTGAGCCAGAGTCCTCCTCCGGTTTCTCTTCAGCGGTTTCTCAGACCCAAACCCAATCAGAACTTAAATTTGAGCCAATCCCCCTCCGGTTTCTCTTTAGCGGTTTCTCAGACCCGAACCTAATCAGAACTTAAATTTGAGCCACTCCCCCTCCGGTTTCTCTTTAGCGGTTAACCCAATCAGAACTTAAATTTGAGCCACTCCCCCTCCGGTTTCTCTTTAGCGGTTTCTCAGAACCGAACCGCATTTAGCGGAGACGCTAACCGCACCGACTTAAATTTGCACTTTTGCACTTAAATTTGAGCCAGAGTCCCCCTAAACCTCCTACTCAAGTGTACTCTTTTTTTGGGAAATAAAATTTTAGTCAGGCCCACTCCGTTCCAGTTACATTATTTGGGTGCGACTTTTTTTTTAGCCACTCTGCAGTTTACAAGGCTTAGCATTCTACCAGTAGCATCCCTTGCTTGAAATGTATGCCTTGGAATTCGAGCCTATGCTCCCATCGTGGGTCCATTTCCCTTGGATATTCACAAGGAAGAACTGCTACCTTCTTGGCACCGCTTTCCCCGCTTCCTACATCCACCGCGATTGAGCCCCCTCCTGTGGATCATCCAATCCACCGGGTTGTCCCAGAGCGAACGTCGGTGGACAATTGCGCCTCATTCCCTATGCCTCCGCTTTAGAGGGTCGCAGAGTTCTTAGTTTTATAGCTAGAGCTTTACTCCCGTTTGCCCCATCGGCCCTTGCCTATCGGTTTGTCCAGGGGTCTCTCAACTTTCCAACTGATGCTGGGTTGCACCATCCATCCGGCACCCTTGCTGGCTGCTTCAGGCTTAGCGCTGTTTGGGTTCCGGTCGAGTCCCTACTCAACACGGCTGATTTGTTGTTATATTTGGGTTTAGTTTTGAATCCCATGAGTGCCTGAAGAAAGGGTCTCTCGCAACCTACCAGCTCAAGGACATCGAAGAGTCTAGGGATAGCTTTAATAAAAAATCCAACAGCCTGGCTTCAGGCTTTAGGAAAGGCACCCAGGCTCTTCGAAATCGTGAAGGTAGCCTTGTTACTGACCCGCACGGAATAGTGTGTGTTTTAGTAGCACTTCCAACAACTGCTTAATGGACCTGACCAGGAGAGAGTGATAGGGAATCAGGAAATCCCAACTCATGTCGATGAAGTAGTCCTCCCACCTACCTTTGAAGAAGCCGCAGCTCCGATGGCCTACCATCAGAGCTGTTCAAGGCAGGTGGCGATGGACTGGTGAGGAGCATGCACCAGATTATCTGTAAGATTTGGGAAGACGAAAGCATGCCCGACGACTGGAGTATCAGCTCCATATGCCCCATCCACAAAAAAGGCGATCTATAGCAACAACTATAGATGTATATCCCCGCTCAACGTCGCCTACAAGACACTGTCCAGCGTTCTGTGTGAACTGTGTCTAAAGCCTTTTTGCACCGCATTAATCGGCACGTACTTCCGGCCCGGCAAATCGACGATAAACTAAATCTTTACACTAAGACAAATCCTGGAGAAGACCAGTGAGTTTCAAATCGATACGCATCACCTTTTCATCGATTTCAAAGCCGCATACGACAGCATTCATCGCAAGGAGGTATTCGATGCGATGGCCGAATTCGGGATCCCGGGAAAACTGAGCCGGTTGTGTCGCACCACGCTGACACGTACGCGATGCACCGAGCAGTTCGGCTCAAGGATTTCTGAGCCGTTTGAAACTTGCACTGGATTTCGGTAAGGAGATGTCGTGTGATTTCTTCTTTTTCTCCTGGTGGCTCAAGGGAGCCGGTATACACAGCAGTGGACAAGCACACACTCGCTCCATAAGAGACTGGCCAACGGTAAGGCAACTGGGAGAAGGCAGCAGTATGCAAGTGCCAGCGAGCATACGCGCACTCGTACACTAATGACTGGCAAGCGGGAGGAGCTCTTGCGATATAGGCGAATGCAGCTGTTGACCACTTCGGGTAGGGGCAAGAATATACCCGAGGTAAGGCATGCCTGTCGTAAGAGGTGACTAAAAGCCACCGTTTGTTTTAGGACAAGCAAAAAAAAACAAAAAAAAAGATATGCAATGAGTAAAAACAAATGAATAAGTACCCCAGATGGCATGCCAGTCGCACTGGAAAATCCACACTCTTCGGAGTCAGGCTCTATGGATTCTGGGGAGAGCCAATTATTGCATTTGGACACTTTTAAAAAATGTTCAAGGGTAAATAGATCACCACCAACAGGATCTAACATTATGAACAAGCGCGTATCAACGCCAATGAAAACTACTGCGTCTAAAACGCAAGTAACAAAAACAGCAACGAATTTACATTCTTCTACACACGACGAACAGGCTCTAGCAAAGTTTGAAAGTCTCCAAAAGGAAAATGCGGAATTGAGGACTAGACTCGCTGATATGGAAGATCTCTGTAAAGAACTAAGATATGAACTTAGTCAAGTAAGGGCAGAAAAAATTGGAAATCAAAAAACAAAGCCGAGCTCGAACGAACCAAAAAAACTTGAGTATTATACGTATGAGGAAGAACTCGCTCGTGAAACCAACTGGATGACAGAAAGGCGACCGGGCAAAAAACGAAAGGCCGGGTCCTCGCCGGAGGTAATACAGAAGACAGAAAATGTACGTCTTACTAGGAACAACGAAACTAAGTTACCAAAAGAACGGGCACCCCCGCTAATTAACGTACTCTGAATACCAGTGTACAATAAGTTGCACTCTATTCTAAAATCAACAATCCAATCTCAGTATAAAGTAACAGTGCTCAGCAACAATGCGTGGAAGATAAATGTCAAGGACTCTGACAGCTATAGATTACTCTCCCAAAAACTGAATGCGCAAAAAATCCAGTGGTACACGTATGAAAAGAAGTCCGACCGACCTATTCGTGTCATAGCTAGAGGACTCCATGCGTCTTGTCCAAAAGAAGATATTATTGAGGACTTGAAACATAAAGGCCTAAAAATAGTAGACGCTGCTAATCTATTATCCAGAAGGAAACAGCTGACAGATGGACCCGATACTGTGACACTTGTCGGTTTATCCCTTTTCAGCTTCGACAAATGTGAAATATATATATATATGATTCCTTCAACCCCGGTTGGGGCATAGGGCGGCGACAAACTTCCTCCATCCTTCTCGATCTGCGGCCAGATACTTTAGCTGTGGCCAAGTTTTACGCTGCGTTGCTGCTTCGGCCAATACTGTTGTCTTCCAGGTGGTTCTTGGTCTACCAACTCGCCGTGTACCTTGAGGATTCCATTCGAAGGACTGCTTCACGATGTTGTCGTTTGGTCTCCTCAACGTGAGGCCAATCCAGCGCCACTTCCGCTGCCTAATTTCGACATCCAAAAGCTTTTGACCCGTAATGCGCCACAATTCTTAATTCGATATAATTTGCGGCCATCGGATCTTAAGAATGTATCGAAGACAGCGGTTTACATATGCCTGTAATCTTCTCGAGATGGAGGTAGAGACTTTCCAGGTTTCACCGGCATACAGCAGTACGGATTTGACATTCGATTCGAATAGCCTTAACTTGGTGCGTAGGGATATTTGACTGGAATTCCATACTGAAGACAACATTCCAAAGGCGCTGCGGGCTTTACTTATTCTGCTATTAACATCCAGATACGTTCCTCCATCGGGCGATACAAAACTGCCTAGATAATTAAATTGGTTGACCTCCTCAATAGGCGTCTGTCTAAGAATAATCTGCTGATGGTCTTGTTGCGATTGATGTTAAGACCAGCCAAGACATTAACACCCTGCGTATAATACTCGAACAATCAACCGAGTTTACGTCACAGCTCTACCTTATGTTCGTAGACTTTGAGAAGGCCTTTGACCGAGTCAACCGTGAATTGATCTGGAAGTCTCTAGATAGGAGAGAGATTCCCAAGAAGATTGTTGCTATTATAAAACTTTCCGACTTTTTCGAAGTGCGACAGGGAGAAGACAAGGGGATATTCTATCGCCCATCCTATTCTTACTGGCGATAAATGATGTACTGACTGCCACCGTAGGTACAACTGAGCGACATGGTATCCAATGGAGACCGTTTGAGAGGCTAAGTCACCATACCGACGATATCTGTTTCCTGGCAAGTTAAAAACAGCTGGATGAACGAGATGTGCCAATCACTTCAATTCAAGTGAATGGAGATGGAGATTGGCACAATCACTTCAAGTGAATGGAGATGGAGATTGGCACATCTCGTTCATCCCGCTGTTGGAACTTGCCAGGAAACAGATATCGTCGGTATGGTGACTTAGCCTCTCAAACGGTCTCCATTGGATACCATGTATCTCAGTTGTACCTACGGTGGCAGTCAGTACATCATTTATCGCCAGTAAGAATAGGATGGGCGATAGAATATCCCCTTGTCTTCTCCCTGTCGCACTTCGAAAAAGTCGGAAAGTTTTATAATAGCAACAATCATGTCTCTCAGTTGTACCTACGGTGGCAGTCAGTACATCATTTATAGCCAGTAAGAATAGGATGGGCGATAGAATATCCCCTCCTTGTCTTCTCCCTGTCGCACTTCGAAAAAGTCGGAAAGTTTTATAATAGCAACAATATTCTTGGGAATACCTCTCCTATCTAGATACTTCCAGATCAATTCACGGTTGACTCGGTCAAAGGCCTTCTCAAAGTCTACGAACATAAGGTAGAGCTGTGACGTAAACTCGGTTGATTGTTCGAGTATTATACGCAGGGTGTTAATGTGATCGACACATGACCGACCACTACGAAAGCCTGCTTGATGCCTCTTGAGCGTATTTTCGATCCTGTCTTTTGTCCGTACGATAATGATAGTTGCCATTATTTTCGGAAAGACAGACAAAATGGTAATACCACGCCATTTATTGCAGTTTTTAAGGTCTCCCTTTTTTGGTATCTTAACAATTACTCCATCCTTCCAGTCCCTGGGGTACTTTTCGTCTTCCCATATAGCCTGTATTAATGGTAGCAGTATACCTGCCGTTGTGTCGGGATCGGCTTTCAGGAACTCGGCTGGTATGCCATCCAGTCCAGCTGCTTTGTAGACTTTTAAGAGGTTGATCGCAGTTTTGATTTCTGCAAGAAAAAAAAATGGTCCCTCCATCTTCGCAGTTGATCTTCGATTGTTACCAAAAGTGTGCCGTCCACATCTAAAACAGAATGGTTGATGTTGCTTTTACGGCCAACAATATCCTTGGCGATTTTGTACAGCTCTCTCGTGTCTCCTCTTCTTGCAGCACTTTCCGCATTATCCGCAATTTCTTCCATTCTTTTTTTCGTGTCTCGCCTTACACAGCGCTGTACTGTCCTGTGAGCCACTCGGTACTCGATACGGTACTCATTTCGCCGCTTGACGGCTGCTGTGCGTATTTGGATATTTGCTAATACCAAGTGGTGATCACTCCCTGCGTCCGCACTTCTCTCGTTTCTGACATCACATAGTGATTTCCTCCATTTTTGTTGCACAATGACGTGGTCAATTTGGCTTTCAAACCCGTTTGGGGAGACCCAGGTGATTTTATGACACGTCTTGTGAGGAAATAGAGTGCCGCCCAAAACAAGCCTACGCGCGTTGCAGAAGTCGACAAGCAAATCACCATTATTGTTGCGTGATCCTAGGCCATGTTTCCCCATTACTCGCTCGAGACTGTGTTGTCCGGTCCAACTCTGGCATTAAAATCACCCATGATGATTTTTATATCGCCTTTTAGAGCACTGTTGTAAACCGATCTTAGTTGAAGATAGAAAGCAGTTTTTACTTCATCAGCGGCCTCGTTTGTAGGTGCGTATCATTGAATAATGGTGATGTTTCGGACCTTGCAGTAAAATCTCGCTGTAATTATTCTTTCAGAAAACGGGTTTCAAGATATAAGACAGCGCCTCACTTCTCTGGTTAGCATTATCCCAACACCATTCAATCGTTGGCCACCTTCTCTCTCTTCCTCGTCGGAATACACAATTGCTGTCAGCCCCGAGTGTGAAATATATTCATTTCTTCCTCTCCACTTGGTTTCACTTATACTCAAAATATTGATATTCTGGCGGATCATTTCACGTTCGACCTGTTCATACCTTCCTGCGCTATACAAGGATCGGACATACCAAGCTCCTATTATCGAACGTTTTCGGTAGCCAAAATTTTCATCCTCAGAACCAGAAATGTTTTTTAAATTTGTCGTCGATTCATTTATTTTAGCGTCACGGTTGCCGCTAGTACATGAAAGATGCCGCACCCCAAATCCGATGTGCGGGTTACTACTGTCATTCCGGCAGTAGGAGGATTAGCCAATATATGGTTACCCCTTGGGGAATCTATTCCGTTCGTTGTCATATTCCATGTAGTTAACATTTTCTGTTTCGCTAAGTTAGTGTTTTCCGAGATATGGGTAATAACCCCATAAGCTCGGGCTCGACAGGCACACCTGCCTGTTGGATGGTCGAACTCATACTTATTGAGGCCGCCCACTGTGGGAAAACAGACGTTCTAAAAACCGTGCCGAAACCAACTGTGACTCGATCTAAAACTGCTGAAATAAAAGCGCAGACTCAACCTGCGTCCCCAATAACTCAAAAAATGAAATCAGCTAATGTGAAATCATCACACGTCGGAGCAAAAACCTTCGCCCAAACAGTAGCATCTACAAGTGGAAAAAGCTACAAATATATTTAATATTATTTTAGAGAAACTTGACGAACAAACCAGAACGAACAAACTTATTTTCGAAAGGCTACTCGACCTCGAAAATAAGATTAACAGCAAGCTTACCTTACCATGAATATGTCAATTAAAATTTTAAATTGGAATGGTCTGCTACAAATAATTGACGAACTAGAATTATATATTAGAGAAAAATATATCGCTATTTGTCTGATCTCTGAGACACACTTGACGAAGCAATCGTGAGTAAACTTAAAAATGTACTGTGGTTACCATGCCTGCCATCCGTCCGAACGGGCAAGAGGCGGTTCATCCATGTTTATACACGATAATATAGATCATTTAGTAGGAATAAGTATAGAATCTGATCCTATACAATTAAATACGGTTCGTGTAAAAAATAAACATTACTCATTTAACGTCGCGTCCATTTACTGCCCTCCGCGTAGTATAATTGATCAAAGCGAGCTCGAACGAATTTTCCACACTCTAGGCCCAAATTTCGTAATTGGTGGAGATTTTAATGCGAAGCACCCCTTTTGGGGATCAAGATTCTTCTTCTTCTAGTGGCACTACAGTCCGGGGTGGACCTGGGCCTCAGTCAACAAGCTTCTCCAGCTGGCACGATATTTAGCCAGCTGTCTCCAATTACGCGCACCAATTTGGTTGAGGTCCTTCTAAACTTGTTGGCGCCATCGGTTTCGTGGGCGAAGACTCTTCGGGCTGGGGCAGTTTTGTCCATGCGCTCTACATGACCTAGCCATATTAGGCGGTGAATCCGTAGACGCCTGACTAGGCTCATGTCGCTGTACAGCCCGTACATTTCATGGTTGTATCCTCTTCTCCAGAAACCATCAACGCAAACAGGACCAAAGATGGAATGCAGAACTTTTCTCTCGAAAAGACCAAGGACTTCTTCATCTGCTCTTGAGCCCGAAGAAGCAGCTGTTGGCAAGAGTTATTCTGCATTCAATCTCGGTACTGATGTTGTTTGTACTGTTTACCTGGGAGCCGAGGTAGACGAAGTCCTTAACTACCTCGAAGTTAAAGCTGCCTACGGTGACGTTCTGGTCGAGACATCGGTGTTGTGCGTCCTTTCTAGATGGCAGCATGTACTTCGTTTTGCCCTCATTCACTGTTAAACCCATTTTTGCAGCCTCCGCTTCAATACCAGCAAACGCTTCATTGACGGCTCGCTGTGTTCGACCAATCACGTCAATGTCGTCCGCGTATGCTAGCAATTGTACGGACTTCTGGAAGATCGTGCCTCTAGTGTTGGCGTTTGAGTTTCGCACGATTTTCTCCAGGATGAAGTCACATGACAGCGCGTCGGCTAGTCTAAAACTTTTTTTGACACTGAAGGTCTCGGTGAGTTCGTTACCGACCTTGATGGAGCAGCGACAGTTCTCCATCGTCATCCTCCACAATCCGACGAGTTTGGCAGGAATGTCAAAACTAGACATGGCGTTGTATAGCTCGTCTCTATGCACGCTGTCATATGTGGCCTTGAAATCGACGAATTGGTGGTGGGTGTCGATTTGCATCTCTTGGGTTTTTTCCAGGATCTGCCGTAGTGTTAAAATTTTGGTCGATGGTGGACTTGCCCGGCCTAAAACCGCACTGGTAAGGACCTATCAGGTTATTCACGAATGGTTTCAGGCGCTCGCACAAAATGACAGAGAAGATCTTGTAGGCGATGCTTAGGAGACCTATCCCTCGGTAGTTGGCGCAGTTGAAGGGTCTCCTTTTTTGTGGATCGGGCAAACGATACTGAGGTTCCACTCACCGGACATGCTTTCTTCCGACCATATCTTACAGATGAGTTGGTGCATGTACCCTACCATCTCATCTCCAGCTGCTTTAAAGAGTTCAGCAGGCAGTCCGTCTGCACCAGCAGCTTTGTTCGACTTTAGTCTCGATATAGCTATCTTGACTTCGTCTTGGTCGGGGGGACGGAATTCTCTTCCATCATCGTCCATTGTGTGGAGTGGAACATTCTGCCTGACAGCTTTATTGGTGTCTTCCTAGCCGTTTAACAGTCTACTGAAGCGACCTTTCCAGATTCTCAGTATCGACTGCGACTCTATTACTAGTTGCCCATCTTCGTCCCGACAGACTTCTGTCCGAAGTTTATACCCATGGGATAGTTGTTTCACCCGTTGTTAGAACTTTCGGATACCATTTCCGCCGTAACACCTCTCCATTTCTTCGATCGCGCGCTTCTCATGCTGTTTCTTCTTCTTTTTGAGAAGCCAGTGCTCTTCCCTTCTTTTAAGTTCGTAGAGCTCACGAACCGCTCTCTTCCTTCTGTCCAGCGCCGCTTGCCTCGCTAGATGAGCCTGCCTGCACTCGTTGTCAAACCAGGGGTATTTTCTGGGCGGCTTTTTAAGACCTAACACATCAGAGGCAGCTTCTCTGATGGCGTTTTGACAATGGTTCCATTGTTCGTCGATTGTTTCGCCTGGCAGGGTTGGACTCTCTGAGAGCTTCAGGGAGACTCGATCGGCAAAGTCCCTAGCGGTCAATTGTGATTGTAGCTTTGCGACGTCAAACTGTTTTGGTCTTGCTCTACTCCGTTGTCCTTTCGATATCCGTGCTCTTACCTTGGCTTCAACAAGGAAATGATCCGAGTCGATGTTGGCTCCTCGGAATGTTCGGACATCGAGAATACTGGAGGAGTGTCTGACGTCGATCACAATGTGATCAATCTGGTTGACGGTTGATTGATCATTGGACCGCCAAGTCCCTTTGTGAATATTGAGGTGAGGGAAATGTGTGCTGGCTACAGAGAGGTTTCGCCCCGTCACGAAGTCCAAAAGCCTGAGTCCGTTCTCGGACGTGTTGTCATGTAGGCTGTGCTTCCCGATGACTCTAGCAAAGACGTCTTCCTTACCCAGCTTTGCGTTGAATTCTCCTAGAACGATCTTGGTGTCGTAGCTGGGGCATTGATCCTATGTCCTTTCTAGGAGATCGTAAAAGTCATCCTTGCTATCGTCATCTTTATCCTCGTTTGGGGCGTGGGCGCAGATAAGGCTGATGTTGCCGAATGTAGCCTTGATGCGGATTGTTATGAGGCGCTCGGTTATGGACTTAAAGCTTAAGACTTCTTGCCTGAGTCTGCCTCCACCCACCCAAACAAGCGCTGCCTTCTCTCTTTGTAGCAATCACCGTAATAAATGTCGCAGTTTTTCATCCTCTTTTTGCCCGGCCCATCCCATTGCACTTCATGAATGGCAGTCTTATAGGATGCCTGCCTTATAGGATTCTAGGGCCTCCTTGTGAAGGCTGCACGTGGTCTGTTAAGGGACCTCACATTCCATGTGCAAAACCGAAAATCGTTGTCCTTATTTCGTTGTCCATGGTCGCCAGCAGTAGGGTCATCCGTATCCGATGCTTGTTGCCGTTTCTGAACTCTTAATTTTTTTACGCGGTGGGGAAGTTACCCCCACGCGAAACCCCCGAACATGGAGGACCGGGTCCTAGTTTAAGCCCCTGGACAAGGCGCCGCTGCACACATTGGTTCACCTCTAAGCGGTTCCTGTAAAGGCTATCCAGAGGGCGAGACGAGGAGGCTGTGTGCAAACTTGACCTGTGCAATTTCAGGGATCGTTGCTGGCATCTCGCCAAGTTGAGAGCAGGCAACAACTTCGCCCTGCATGCACAGGCCCATGCCCATGATCAAGATTAATCTCACAAAAAGGCAGAAATTTATACAGAGCTGGTATGAAACTAAACTGTGATTTTTACTCGACATAAAAACCAACCTACTGGCCGTCGGATGTTACAAAAATACCTGACGTTGTTGATTTCTTTGTCATAAAAGGTGTTTCTCGAAACTACTTACGAATTGAAGAAAGCTTTGATCTCAATTCAGATCAGTCTCCCATTGTACTATGTGAAAACGATACCCTTGTAAAAAAGGAAGTTCCACCTACGTTAACAAATAAACGTACGAATTGGAAAGCATTTAGAAATTATCTACAAGATAATATCAAACTTAGTGTACCGTTGAGAACAGCATACGATTTAGAAATAGAACTCGATAAATTTTTAGAAGTAATACGGCGCTGCGTGGAGCAATACACCTCTCGCTAGAAAAACGACGAGAGAAACGTAAGGCCCGTAAGAAATTGCAGCAGACCCGTGCGCCGCAGCATAAAACTCGCCTCAACCAAATGTCTAACATTCTGAAGGCGAAAATTAAGTCGTTTAAATATAATAACCTAAATACCTACTTGGCAGGCTTGTCAGTGAAAAAGGATACCCATTACTCACTCTGGAAAGCAGCTAAAGGCTTAAGAAAACCTCAACCACATGCGGCCCCAATTTGGAAAAATCAATACGAGTGGGCTAAAGAAGATAAATAGAAAGCGGATCTCTTCGTAGATCACTTGGAAGCAATGTTTAAATCACGCGACGGACAAACGTTTCCTGTAAACTCCTACGGTTCAAACACAAATAATGAACATTTTTGTATAAGAAATGCTACTTTGACAGAACTTTAGGAAGAATTGAAAAACCTCAAACCCAAAAAAGCTCCTGGTTATTATTTAATCACAGGAGAAGTTCTGAAAGAATTACCTCAGAAAGCGCTTCTTATGTTTCTCTACCTAATTAACGCCGCCTTTAGATTATAACATGTCCCTAGTCAGTGAAAAGTGGCGAAAATAATAATGGTGCCGAAACCTGGTAAACCCTCAACAGACAAAAAGTCTTATAGCCCGATTTCACTGCTTCCTATAATGTCTATAGTGTTCGAACGAATATTACTCAGCCGTTTAAGCTAATCACCAGTTCGGTTTTAGAAGTAAGCATTCAACTATCGACCAAGTACATCGAATAACTGATGTTATAGAAAAATCATTTGAACAAAAGCAAGTCTACTCAGCTGTATTTCTCGATGTCTCGAAAGCCTTTGACAAGGTTTGGCACGAAGATTTGAAACACAAGCTTCGACAGTTCCTCCCGAGAAGACTTTATACAATTTTATCGAATTATCTAACTGAAGAATACTCCCAATTTAGGCCTATACAAGCTGGAGTACCTCAAGGAAGTGTCCTTGGTTCCCTCCGTTATTTGTTGTATAGCAGCGATATACGGCGGGTCGTAGGCACCGTGCTAGGCACATTTGCTGACGACACCGCCATTTTAGTAACTGCCCAAACGGTCGAAGAATCAACCAGAAAATTACAATGTGCTCTAGACCAGATACACGAATGTGCATCCCTTCGGTAATGAAGCGAAATAACTCGGAATGACTCTGGATGGAAAGCTTAAATGGAAGGAGCATGTCAAAAAGAAACGTGAAGAGCTCCAATTATGATACAAAGACATGTACTGGCTTATTGGAAAATATTCCAGGCTAAGTATTGACAACAAATTGCTTATATACAAGCAAGTGCTAAAACCCGTCTGGACGTATGGTATACAAATATGGGGTTGTACCAAAGAAAGTAATAGAAACATAATACAAACATTTCAAAATAAAGTGCTAAGGGCCATCGTCAACGCACCCTGGTATATACGAAACATCAACAGAGATCTTAGAATTCCATGAGTCCATGATGAAATTACGAATTTTGCTCGTAGGCATAAGCGTCGTCTGGAAGAGCACATAAACTCTGCTGTCCTTCCAATTCTCGACGAAAGCAACGCTTTCCGCCGTCTGCAAAGGACCAAACCCCTTGACCTAGCACGGTGAATTCAACCCGCGCTTAGCTGCGGTGATAGCAAGAACTCTCAATGGAGAAGTTCTTGCCAAATGCGCCTAAACCAAGAAAGTAAAACTGCTGGATAAGTGTAAAACTTAGTTGTAGTGGAAATATATCTTATTCGAAGAGAGGTGTTTTTACTGGTTAAAAATCCCTTTCGCTATGTGGGAACGGTCCCCATAGTGTCTTTTGAAGATTTTCACCTACTCCCGCAAAAAAAAAAAAAGCTGTTGGCGAAACCGGCAGTTTACCCCGCCGACCTTTAGTCTTCCTGCTTCTAGTATCTTTTTGCCAATTCCCATAGGATGGCTAATTATTGCACTCAGTGTGCGTCCGTGCATCTGTCGGAGAGATCTGATGCCGGCTATCGTTATCTGTTCGGATCCAAAGTTTCTTCAGATTTCTTCTTTTGAACTAGCTTTGGCCAAGTCCTTGCACTCAATAGTGATCCGTTGAGTAATAACTCGTGAAAACAAAGAAATAAGCCGAATTGGTTCAATGAACTTTATTGATCTACTTTGCGATCGTGATATAGTGTCCGAGGACGGACGGTGGCGCGGGATCTTATACCCGCGTGCATCTGATGTTTCAGCTCGGCCATCCTATACTAGATCTCGCCCTCGAGATCGGACCCTTCTCCCTAGCTGCTGTCCTTGTCGAGCCCTTCAGCCGGGAGTTCGCACCAGCGCTTCAACCCGTCCGACGTCATTATCGTGTTTAGCTTCCGCTGCGTGCGCTGCATGTGGGGGATGTGTTCTACCACGTACCTATGGTTGGGGCGCACCTTCGCAACGACGTATGGGTCCCGATATTTCGGCTCCAACTTCCGAGACTCGCCTGGTGATGACTCCTCTGCTGTTGGCGGATTTTACGGTCCGTAGAACGGTATACCTGGTGAAGCCAGGACATACCTCGTACCAGCCTTCCCTTTCATGAATGGCCCGAGGTGGCTTATGTGTCCCGTGTCGAAAGGTAGTGTGACGCGTTCTATGCTGTGGAGTTCCCCCTCGGCCCTACCTCGTCTCTTCTTCACATACTCACACTCGACACATGACCTGGTGTAGCTCCACGTGAAGGCCGTCATCTTCGGAAACCAGAATGTCTGCTTCACCCGGTCCAGTGTCTTCTCGTCAGCAAAGTGCCCTGTGTCGTCGTTACACAGTTTGAGGATCCTTCACCGGTTAACCTTCGGAACCACGCACTTCTCCGCCTCGTCCACCTTTCGGAAAAGGCGACATCCGCGTACGACATAGTCCTTTTGCATTTGTTTCTTCACCTGCGTCACTTTGGTCCCCCTCAGACTGGTGATGATGCTCCTCAGGTTTGGGTCCTGCCATTGCTTGGTCGTCACCCAATCTTCGTCGGAGATGTGCACATTGAGTATCTGGGTGGATGCTTTCTCTACCTCCAGTTCTTCTTCCACGGCTGCCGGCTTAGGGCATCGACGTATGCCGCTCTCTTTCCTGACTGGTGTATTGTCTCGTAGTCGAACTCTTGGAGCTTGAGCCACCAAAGCCGTACTCAAGGGATGGTGCTGGTTGTGACTACGGCCTCACAGTCCGTGACAACCTTGAAGCACCTTCCCAAGAGGTACCCCCTAAACCGGTCCAAGCTTTCAACGATGGCCAAGACTTCTAGCTCGTACGAATGGTATCCTTTCGTCGGCGGAAAGCTTTCGACTGTAGAATAATACCGGAAGCAGCGAATCTTCTACTTTGCTCCGCTCCAAAAAGATTCCAGCCAGCGCAAGCCATGAAGCATTAGTGTGCAGCTCGTGCTCGCACTCCGGGTCAAACAAAGTCAACAAGAGGGAGTGCATGAGCGCTGTTTTTAGTTTGCAAAATGTATTTTAGACTGCAAGAATGTCCAGTCCCTCAAGACTTCCAGGAACCTCCGAAGCTTCAGAAGAACCTCTTCAACAGTTGTGCTGCCAATTTCGATGTCGTCCAAGTATACAGCTATGTCTCCCTTCCTCAGACGCGACTTGATGATATTCATGCATGACTGAAACTCAACGGGTGCGTTCAACAGACCGAACGGCATTCGGTTGAATTCATACATACCGTCGTCCGTTGCAAACGCTGTCAGCTTCTTGCTCCGTTCTTCCATGCAAATTTGGTGGTACCCCGATGCTAGGTCCAGCGTCGTGAAGATTTTGTTTCCAGCCAGATATGCGACCACCTCCTCCACCATCGGTATGGGGAGCTTTCTCTTAACCGTCACCTTGTTCAGCGCCCGGTAGTCGATGCAAAATCGGTCCTTACCATCATTTTTTTTTTTTGTGAGAGTGGGCGCGCAATATTCGGAGTATGAGGGCCGGATCACTCCCTGCTCCAGCATATTGGCCACCATCTACTTCACCGTCTCCCTCTTCGCAAAGGGTATTTTATACGGCTGAAAGAAGATTTGTGTTGTGGTAGCAAGCTCGATTGAGCATTCCTCAAAGCGGCAAACACCCAACTCCCTAACGTTCTTGGAAAATTAGTCCCGGAACGTGTTAATGACTGTACTAAGTTGTTGTCTGTCTGCTCCGTTCAGTACTCCTGCCACCACGTCCTCCAACGATAGCTAGTTCTGTCTTCGTATTTCGACACAGCATTCTTCAACTACTAGCGCCCACGATGCCTGGGCCATGCAGTCGGTGATCGCCACTCATTTATGCTTTTTCACCACCTTCATCAGCATCGGATATGGCTGACTCTCATCTGGCACTATTAGGACCTCGTACCACGACCTGAGCCGGTCCATTGTTACCTCATCGTACATCCTCCCCACGGTCTGGCATGTTCCTCCTCCGAATCCGCTCAGCCACCTGTGCTCATCTGCGTACTTGATTCCGCCCTCCTCTGCCCTCCTCTGCGCAAGGTAACACGGTCGCTCCTTAGGTCGATAAATGCTGTGACTTGCAATCTATTGACCGTGGCGTCCTTCTCATATTCCGACCTGGTCTCCTTCAGTAGCTGTTCTTTCCCCGTCCAGCATCTATTCCGCGTTCAGCGTCGCTCTGCTCTGTCACCTTTCGTCCTGGCCTTATATCTCGATGTCCGCTGCCCCTAAGTCCCATGACCCAAAGAACCCTGTCGAGGACTTATTTTACTGAAGTTGGCCTTAGCGCTGTGCAGGCTTCATGGCACTCCGCGTCCGCTATCCCTTGGATTATGTATTTGACGAGGGTACTCACATGCACACGTCACCGAAATGCTACCCTCCTCATTTCGAAGAAATACTTTTCCGCTTCCTCGTTGGGGCGTTGCCTTCTTTCCTGCAGCCTGTCGTGGACATCGGCATCGTCGTCCGCGGCCGGAAAGATGTAGCACAACCCCGCTAAGAAATCTCCCAGCGATTCTGTTGTTACGCTACAGCTCCACAAATGCGCTGCTACCACTAATCTGCTGCTCGCGGCCATCAGTACCAGCCTTTCATCCAGCTCGTAAGTCCGTTGGATGTATCGGACCTTTTTCTTCCAGCCCTCGGAGGCCGCACCATTCCCTGCAACCCCTGACTGTGCTCTAGTGAGCTCAACGCGTTCTCTGTCAGTCGTTACATATCAGCCCGCAGTAGGGTGGGTTCAATGGTTTCCGCTGCATCCCCCAGTTTTCCCGTAGGCCATGACCAGAAGGAATGAGAAGCCGAAGTACTAAGTCTATCACTAGCCTAGTCTAGAGTGTTATGTGAACCGTGTCTACTGGATAAAGTTCGCAGCAGGGGGGTAATACAGTGCAGTTGTTCCTTGTGAATATCCAAGGGAGATGCTGTGTGCTGAAAACCGGGACTTCCTAGATTATGCCATGGTTATTGGAATGGACCCAGGATGGGAGCATAGGCTCGAATTCCAAGGCATACATTTCAAGCAAGGGATGCTACTGGTAGAATGCTAAACCTTGCAAACTGCAGAGTGGCTAAAAAAAGTAGCGCCCAAATAATGTAACTGGAACGTGGTTGGGCCTGACTACATTTTTATTTGACAAAAATCACTGTCGGGAGCACAAGACTATACTTGCTCTCCTCGAGGACCAGAATGTGGGTATATACACCAAATTGTGGAAGGTGGAGTGTAGTCGTGCTGACGGACCGGACATGTACTGGGTCTCGGAATTGACCAACAGTTCTTTGAGGTGATCGAAGACCAAACCAATTCCCTTAGCTATAGGTTCGGCAAGATGGCGATGTCTGGACTCAAGAAGACGTAGGGGGAGATGCGTCATGCTCCCAACTTCGGAGAGCGCAAATCCAGCAAAAGAAAAAAATATATCCTCTTCATGCTGTTCACTGCCTCTGCTGGGCAAGGATCTACCGGAGAGATAGAAGAGGAATTCATGTCTCTCTCTGAAGACTCATTGTCCGTTAGAGAGCCTGAAAAGATGGTTGTGAATATCGAAGAGGAGAATCTACTCCTTGAGTATGGAAGCTAGGCTCATACTCGAATGAACAACAGCTCAATGTTCCCCCCAACCATCTTTAAATCTTCACCTGAACACCCATCACGCTATTGCGGCGTCTGCTGTTTTAGCAAGGCTGTTCGGGACTGTGAAAGGACTGGCATGCAGGAATGCAAAGACAATTTGGGACACCGGGGTGACCAACCCAAGTGCCTGCATTTATAAATAACAACAATAATTATGTGCTTCTTGCAGAGTACGCTACAAAGTTCTACCCATTCAAGTAAAAATCAATCATCCCTGCCTGGGCTGCGGGAGATGAGCCGGTGGCACTAACATCTGTAGAACGACTGATAGAGCACTGCAAAAGGCTTCAGATACAAAATCTAATTGGATGTGATGCCAACGTTCACAACACCATCTGGGGGAGCAGCGACGCAAGCAAAAAAGGGTGATTATTTGCTGCAATTGATTTTAAGCTCATCACTTGCAACATTTGATGTCGGGAACGATCTCACGATTGTTATGACTGTCAAGCAGAAGGTGTTAGACTTCACTGTAGGCAGTCAGTAGCTTAATTACCTGGTCAAAAACTGGGAAGTATCCGATGAAGCATCTATGTCTGACCACAGAATAATAAGGTTCGACTACGACAACTCCAGATTATCAGGTAACACTACAAGAAATTCGAGGAAAACCACTGGGAAATCTATTCGAGAAAAGCTCCGGCCAACTTTCTAGAGTAGGAATATTTTGGAGAGAGCACAACAAAAACTATGACAACAGCGTTTGAAGCAAGTTGTCCAGTCCACAAGGACTTTAAGGGGAAGAGATTGCCATGATGAGCAATAAATTATCCAATTTGCGGTCCAAAAAACGAAACCGGTTAATATGGCTAAACGAACCGGATATTGGGGGGCCACTCGCCAACTATAATTTTGAAATAATGCAAGTCAGAGAGAAAACTTTAGAAGTTTCTGAGAGACACTATCAACAAGACTGCATAAAGCGCTGTCGAAAACAGGGTATACTCAAATGTCTCTAAAGAAACGTGATAGCAGCTACACAGAGAATGAGGAACAGGGGAAAAGACCTCAACTCACTAAACTCACTTTGCCAGCAGTCACCAAAATACTGACGTGTCTGGAACAAACTTGCGAAGACCATGAGTTGTCGCGTACCTGGCGAGTGGTTCCAATAACCTCTGTTTGCCTCTTCCGAGATCCAGCACGGTTCCGGGTTACCTCGTCACGACCTTACAGCATCTTCCACAGTTAGGTGCTACCTGTTTTAGCCGGACCTGCAGTTTGCAGGTTCTCGTATTCTACCAGTAGCATCCCATGCCTGAAATGTGTACCTTTGAATTTGAGCTCCCTTTCTGGGACCGTTTCAATTACCAGGGGGTCCTCTAGGCTGTTGCGGTCTGTCTTCAGCAACTCTTTTGGATGAAGAACTACAAGGAAGAACTGCTACCCTCTCGACCAACGTCGACCCCGTGGGCTTTCAGCTAGCGCCCCTTGCCTTTGCAATATTTGCGAAGCTTTTCCCACCGAGGTATGTCCTGCTTCGGAGACACCCTTCGATCGTAAGTCCACGAGGCACTACTCTCTGGGAGTGATTCGAGTTCGAGGGAGTGATTCGAGTTTACCCTGTGACGCAATATTCGCCCAATTTCGAATATGTTGTCTGTCTGTTAGTTCTGTCAATGCCGAGAAGCATAGGAACTATTCGAGGGATCCATGGCTTCGTTGTTGGATGACCGACAACATTGCTCCAAAGGCCAAGATGCAGCTGATGAATGATCGGGGTATAGAATGCAAAATTGATTACTTGGAAAAGGGAGCAAACGAGAAGAATATTGTAGTACATATTCTAACGCAAGTGGGTGTTGCGGCTGAGTCTAGAGCAAAGGAATTATGTTTGGACCTCCTGCAAACGGCAGACACTTTCGTCATTACGGATTCACGGGCGCTTTGGCCTAATAATAATGTGGCAAACGTCAAAGGTGACGTAGATCTGTACCGAAAGTTCGCATCACGAACATCTCAATGAACAGAGATTATACAGGGGAAAAAAGAACACACTTGTTGGAGTTGAAATCAGTTATCACGTAGAGAAACAAACTTCTAAAAACTGAAATACGGGGTCAAATTCTAAAAGCGGGATATGATGTGTTTTATATCGACAAAAACGCCATACAATGTGGCAGCGCTAATGGGAAAGCAATATTCCAACTGATGAATAATGACATCTCAAAACCAATAATGGCAGAAGCGGAAGAATATAATGGTGCAAGCTCAAGCGCAATTTTCAACACGGCTTCACTGCCCTTGTAGAATTAATGTTAAAGTTAAAGAAAATATTAGAAAATTAAATAAGTTTACTTGTCTTATAATGTAGCAGGTTTAAGAAATATGTCTTCGTTTTCAAAATTTTATAATTTATATAAATTTTATAATATAAAATAAATTCCTAAATCATGAACGGAAATGGTTACTGTATTACCACCCGCAAGCCAATTCAGCTGAGCGAATTAACCAAATAATTAAAACGATACAATCGCTTGTTGTATCGGCACAGGCCAACGTAATGTTGTAGCATCAGATGCACACGGGTAGAAAAACCCGCGCCACAGTCCGTTCTCGGATATTATATAACGGTCGACCGGGCGATCATGAAGAAGAATCAATAAAGTTCATTGAACCAATTCGGTTTGTGTTGCATTTCTTTGTTCTTCAATTCAGAAGTGGGATCAAGAACCGCACGCATCGCGAACTCTAGCATACGCGTTGTGGACGATACGGTGATATTTTTTTTTCTTCTTGTGCCTACTTTCGCACGTTGAACGACCGCGGGTGCTGGTAGACGAAGCCACCGAACGCGGGGAAACGAGTGCGGTACTTGCGAGCGACGATCGCGAAGAGTGCACCATTTTTTTGCCTGCCTTCGCCACGCTAATGACTGTCGGCGCATAGCAGCAGAGATTACAAAAAAATTGGGGACAGAACAACGACCTCGAAATCTTCACTGCTTCATCGCGCGAAGTTTTGTTGTGGTCAACCAGCTGATTGTGCGATTGCCGTAGGACAGCGATCAGCTGTGCGGAGTGATGGAAGCGGGGTACGATGCACTGACTCGTGACGAGTTCCGGGATGTGCTGAGGGTGCGCGGCATGTCAACGTCGGTGACGAAGGAGGAGTTGCTGGCCAGACTGCTTGCTCCGATGGCGAGTGCAAAGGCCTTAGCGGAGGCTGAAGAACCACCTCTGCCGCACATCCAGCTACAGCCCGAGACCGAGGAAACCCCAGCCGGTAGTCCGTCCACGTCTCGGAAGCCTACGGTAAAACTGGCGATGTATGCGGAGGAGACCGATGAACTCACTCTACTGCGCGCTGAGCTGCAACGACTGACGCAGAAGCAGCACAGTCAGAGGTTGCAGGGAATGGTGTGGTGTAAGGCAAAGTGTGGTGAACACAGTCGGCACGGCACAGGGCACCACCGTCGGGTCGGGCTGGCAGATACGCCCGACTGTTCCTGCAGAGCCGACGCACATGAGACGGGAGAGGTGCTGTACACGCAACGCTCCGGGATGTAGCAGAGTTGCTGCCACCATTCGATCCCAAGGCGTACGATGGACTCTCCCCCGGTATGTCTTCGAAATGAGGAGGGTAGCGTCTCGGGGACGTGTGCATGAGAGCACCCTAGTGAGATACATAGTCCAGGGGATAGCGCACGTGGAGTGTCATGAAGCCTTAAGAGCGCTAAGGCCAACTTCAGTAAAAGAAGTCCTCGACAGGGTTCGTTGGGTGATGGGACTGAGGGGCAGCGGACATCGAGACATAAGGCAACGACGAAAGGTGGGAGAGCAGACGGACGCTGAACGCGGAACAGATGCTGGACCCGCAGGAAGAGGGGTACAGTGCTTAGGATGTCATCAAATCGAACACTACAAAAGGGACTGCCCACAGAGGGACGGCGGGCGAGACAAATGCAGCACTCGACCGGAAAATCGCTGAGTTAACAGTGCACCGGCTAAGGTTGTGGTGCGAGGTCCTAATAGTGCCAGACGAGAGTCAGCCATATCCGATTCTGATTGGTCGAAAGCTACTTGACCAACCGCAGGTGAAGGTGGTAAAAAAGCATGAATGCCTGGTGATCACCGACTGCACGGCCCAGGCACCGAGAGCGCTAGCAGTGGAAGAAGGCTGTGTCGAAACAAGGAGACAGGACGAGCTATCGTTGGAGGACGTGGAGGCAGGAGTACTGAACGGAGCAGACAAACAACAACTTGGGACCCGCATCAACACGTTTCGTGACTGCTTCGCCAAGAACGAGTGGGAGTTGGGGGCTTACCGCTTTGGGGAATGCTCAATCGAGCTTACTACAACAACACCAGTCTGCATCCAGCCGTACCATTTGCGAAGAGGGAGCCGGTGAAGGAGATGGTGTACAGTATGCTGGAGCACGGAGTGATCCGGCCCTCATACTCCGACAATTGCGCGCTCACTCTCGCGAAGAAAAAATAATGGTAAGGACCGATTTTGCATCGACTAACGGGCGCTGAACAAGGTGGCGGTCAAAAGAAAGTTCCCCATGCTGGTGGTGGAGGAAGTGGTCGCATCCCTGGCTGAAAACAAGTTCTTCACGATGCTGGACATACCATCGGGGTACCACCAAATTTGCATGGAAGAACGGAGCAAGAAGCTGACGGCGTTTGCAACGGACGACGACATGTATGAATTCAACTGAATGCCGTTTGGTCTGGTGAACGCACCCGCTGAGTCATCCATGAATATCATCAAGTCGCATCTGAGGAAGGGAGATATAGCTGTATACTTGGACGACATCGCAATTGGCTGCAAAACTGTTGAAGAGGGTCTTCAGAAGCTGCGGAGGTTCCTTGAAGTCCTGAGGGATACCGGCCTGAACCTAAACGTAAGCAATTGTGTATGCTTGCAGTCTAAATTATAATTTTTAGGTTACCCAGTGAGTGAAGAAGGGCTGCAACCGAGCGAGAGGCAGACGGCGGGCATAATGGCATTTCCGACACCCAAGGACGTTCACGGAGTCCGACAGTTCCTGGGACTCGCAGGGTTTTTCCGCAAATTCGCACTGTGTGCAGCACCGCTGACCGATCTGACCAGAGCGGATCAGCCATTCGAGTGGACAGAAATGCAGGAAGAGGCATTTTGCAAACTAAACACAGAGCTCATGACTTTGTTTGACCCGGAGTGCGACCACGAGGCACATACTGATGCTTCATCGCTTGGGCTGGCCGGAATCTTACTGCAGCTGAGCAATGTAGACGATTCGCTGCGTCCGGTGGTCAGTCGACAGTCTACAGTCGAAAGCTTTCCGCCGACGAAAGGAAGTACCATTCCTACGAGCTAGAAGTCTTGGCCATCGTTGAAAGCTTGGACCGGTTTAGGGTCTACCTCTTGGGAAGGCGCTTCAAGGTTGTCACGGACTGTGAGGCCGTAGTCACAACTGGCACCATCCCTTGAGTAGGGCGGTGGTGGCTCAAGCTCCAAGAGTTCGACTACGAGATAATACACCAGCCAGGAAAGACAGCGGCATACGTCGATGCCCTAAGCCGGCAGCCGTGGAAGAAGAACTGGAGGTAGAGGAAGCATCCACCCAGATACTCAATGTGCACATCTCCGACGAAGATTGGGTGACACCATGCAAATGGCAGGACCCAAACCTGACATCATCACCAGTCTGAAGGGGACTGAGATGACGCAGACAGTAAAAGCCTACGCTACCCCTGTTGTAAATATCTCGCCAGGAGCTTACGCGCTGATAGGGTTCGTGGATACACGGGCTGCTTATCCGGGAGTGCAAAAAAAGAGAAAGAAAACCATCCACTTAGCGAAGGCAACACTGAATTGCCAAGGAACACAGGGCTCTTCAAAGTTCTCCGAGCCACAGTTCAACTCGTAAACGTAGACCACCGAAAACAAAAGCTAAGAATAAACGGCTGCCGAAAGAAAAATAAAAACATAATTCATGATCACAATTCCAAACAACATAAGCCAAAACAATGAGAAATAACAAAACTATCGCACAATATCCGAGAACACAACATAATTGACCGAACAAATTACATAACTAATTATGTGTATATATATAACATAATACAAACATACATTCATATCTCGAGAAAATCAGCACCACCGCTTGAATGTATGAATGCGGATGTAGAGAGTGAGGCACCGAGGGACGCTGCCAGTGCATTGGACGTGATTCCCTTTGCACTAGGAGCCGATCAGCGGCTCCACGGAGGCGGTATACCACGGAGCCGGTATACCACGGAGCCGGTATACCACGGAGCCGGTATATCATAAGAGACTGGCCAGCGGTAGGTGAGGGGAGAAGGCAGCAGTGTGCAAGTGCGACAGCGAGCACACGCGCGTTCGTCCACTAATGACTGGCAAGTGGGAGGAGCTCCTGCGATATAGGCGTATGCGGCTGTTGCCGAAACCGGCAGTTTACCCCGCCGACCTTTAGTCTTCCTGCTTCTAGTATCTATCCCATAGGATGGATAATTAGTGCACTCAGTGTGCGTCCGTGCATCTGTCAGAGAGATCTGATGTCGGCTATCGTTATCTGTTCGGATCCGAAGTCTCTTCAGATTTCTTCTTTTGAACTAACTTCGTCCAAGTCCTTTCACTCAATAGTGATCCGTTATGTAATAACTCGGATTTCTACCTTTTGTCCCAGAACATCTCTTATTGCTGTTTTTATGTCCTCTGCTTTGCCCGTGGTATTCTTGAGCTGTATATCAGTTCTCTCTTATGTGTTCATCTGATTCCTGACACGTTTCTTTAGAGACATTTAAATATCCCCGTGTTTTTGACAGCGCTTTATGCAGTCTAGCTGCTGATATTGATATTGTCTCTCAGAAACTTCTAAAGCTTTCTCTCTCCCAATCTCCGATTCGCTTAGCCATATTAAACAGCTTGCGTGTTTTGGCCCGCAGATAGGATAATTTATTGCTCCTCATGGCAATTGTATCTGTAACACTGCTCTACCGGTCGTTGCACAGATGTTAGTACCACCGGCTCATCTCCCGCAGCCCAGGCGGGGATGATTGTTTTTTGATGGATTTTCTGTGGTGAACAGCCTTGCTAAAACAGCAGACGCCGCAATAGCATGATGGGTGTTCACCCGGGCCTTTAAAGATGGTCGGAGGGACCATGGAGCTGGTGCTCGAATTCGAGAATTTCTAGGATGAGCCTCGCTTCCATACTCAAGGAGTAGATTCTCCTCTTCGATATTCACAACCGTCTATTCAGGCTCTCTAACGAAAAATGAGTCTTCAGAGAGCCCAGCAGAGGCAGTGTGTCTTACAGCATGAAGAGGCTCTATTTTTCACTTTTGCAGCCTCTGCTCCCTCCGAAGTTGGGATTGATTTGGTCAACTGACGCATCTCCCCCTACGTCGTCTTGAGTCCAGACATCGCTATCTTGCCGAACCTATAGCTAAGGGAATTGGTTTGGTCTTCGATCACCTCAAAGAACTGTTGGTCAATTCCGAGACCCAGTACATGTCCGATCCGTCATCACGACTACGCAACACCTTCCACAATCTGGTGTATATACCCACATTCTGGCCCTCTGCCCCATCGGCTCCAGCCTATCGGTTTGTCCAGGGGACTCTCAACTTTCCGACTGATGCTGGGTTGCACCACCATCACAGCGCATTTTGGGTTCCGATCGAGTTCTTACTGGAAGTCGAGCCTATGATCCCATCCTGGGTCCATTTCAATAACCATGGCATAATCTAGGCGTCCCGGTTTTAAGCACACAGCATCTCCCTTGGATATTCATAAGGAGAACTGCTACCATCTTGGCACCGTTTTCCCGGCTTCCTACACCCACCGCTATTGGGCCCCGTCCTGTGTTGATCATCCAATCCACCGGGTTGTCCCGGAGCGAACGTCGGTGGACAATTGCGCCTCATTCCCTATGCCCCCGCTTTAGAGGATTGAGGGGTCGCAGAGCTCTTAGTTTCCATTTAACTTCCCTTTTGCTGTCTCGGGTAGACTTAGGGACGCTAGAGCTTTACTCCCGGTTGCCCCATCGGCCGTTGCCTATCGGTTTGTCCAGGGGTCTCTCAACTTTCCGACTGATGCTGGGTTACACCATCATCACAGCGCTTTTTGGGTTCCGGTCGAGTCCCTACTCAACACGGCTGATTTTTTGTTATATTTGGGTTTAATTTTGAATCCCATGACTGCCTGAAGAAAAGGTCTCTCGCAACCTCCCAGCTCAAGGACTTCGAAGAGTCTAGGGAAAGACAAAAAATACGGGCCTTTTATAAAAAAAGCCATAAGCCTGCCTTTAGGCTTTAAGAAATGCAACCAGGCTCTTCGAAACCGTGAAGGTAGCCTTGTTACTGACCCGCACGGAATAGTGGATGTGTTTAAGCCCAGGAGAGAGTGATAGGTAATCAGGAAATCCCAGCTCCAGTCGATGTAGTAGTCCTCCCACCTAGCTCTGAAGAAGCCGCAGCTCCGATGGCCTACCATCAGAGCTCTTCAAGGCCGGGGGCGATGGACTGGTGGGGATCATCCGTAAAATTTGGGAAGACGAAAGCATGCCCGGCGACTGGAATATCAGCTCCATATGCCCCATCTACAAAAAAGACGATCTTACCCCTTGCAACAACAATAGACGTATAGCCCCGCTCAACGTCGTCTACAATATGCTGTCCAGCGTTCTGTGTGAACGTCTAAAGCCGTTTTGCACCGCACTAATCGGCACGTACAAGTGCGGCTTCCGTCCCGGCAAATCGACTATAGACCAAATCTTCACACTAAGACAAATAATGGAGAAGACTAGTGAGTTTCAAATCTATACGCACCACCTTTTCATCGATTTCAAAGCCGCATACGACAGCATTCATCGCAAGGAGGTATTCGATGCGATGGCCGAATTCGGGATCCCGGGAAAACTGATACGGTTGTGTCGCACCACGCTGACACATACGCGATGCACCGTGCAGTTCGGCTCAAGGATTTCAGAGCCGTTTGAAACTTGCACTGGATTTCGGCAAGGAGATGCGCTGTCGTGTAAATTCTTCAATCTGGTACTGGAGAAGATAGTGCGGAGGGCAGCTGTAAACACGGAATGCACTATCTTCTACAAATCGGTCCAACTGTTGTGGTACGCACATGACATCGTCTAGCGTTCTCAACGTACCGTATTGGACGCTTTTACGGCGATTGAAGAACAGGCGAAACGAACTGGTCTCAAGGTCAATGAGGACAAAACAAAATACATGCTGTCGACCGAAAAACGTTCCGTCACGCACCACCGTGGCCAAAATTTCACGATCGACAGCTACAATTTCGAGGTAGTAAAAGAGTTTGTCTACATCGGGGCAAACGTGAACTCCACAAACGACATCACAGTGGAGATCCGTCGTAGAATCGCCCTTGGCAAACGGTTTGTCAAAAAAACTGGGCTCAAAACTCCTGACTCGGAGGACCAAAATTATGATCTACAAAACTCTTATTTTGCAAGTCCTGCTCTATGGAGCCGAAACTGGACGCTAAGCAAAACTACAGAGCTGATTCTTGGTACCTTCGAAAGAAAAGTTCTACGTCGGATATATGGTCCCGTCTGCTAGGAAGGCGTATGGAGCAGAAGACATAACAGCGAGCTCTACGAGCTGTACCAGGATGTGGATGTAGTCCGGAAGGCAACAATCCTTCGACTGCACTGGCTCGGCCACATCGAGCGCATGGACAACAATACTCCAGCAAATAGGTTCTTTCAATGCGAGTCTACTGGTTCGAGAAGGAGAGGAAGACCGAATCTCCAGTATAAAGATCAAGTAATCGCGGATGCAAGCTTGGTCTTGATGACTGGAAACAGCGTGCCTAGGACCGTCCACGATGGAAGGTAGTAGTTGCTCAGGCTCGGACCCTCCATGGGTCGCCGGCCTGACAAGTAAGTAAGTATGACTGCTGCGGCCTTTATAAAGTAGACACGGTTCACATAACACTCTAGACTAGGCTAGTGATAGATTTAGTTCGTCGACTTCTCGTTCCTTCTGGTCATGGCCTACGGTAAAACTGGGGGATGCAGCGGAAACCATTGAAGCCACCCTACTGCGGGCTGAGCTGCAACGACTGACAGAGAAGGCGTTGAGCTCACTAGAGCACAATCAGGGGTTGCAGGGAATGGTGCGGCTCTAAGGCAAAGCGTGATGAACACTGTCGGCACGGCACAGGACACCACCGTCCGGTCGGGCTGGTTTCTACAGATTCGATGCGGGAGGAGATGAGAAGGGACAGGTACTGTATCCGCAACGCGTACACAGTCCGGGATGTAGCAGAGAAGCTGCCACCATTCGTTCCGAAATCGTACGATGGACTCTCCTCCGAAGGCTGGAAGAAGAATGCCCGGGACATCCAACGGATTTACGAGCTGGTTGAAAGGCTGGTACTGATGGCCGCGAGTAGCATATTAGTGGTAGCAGCGCATTTGTGGAGCTGTAGCGTAACAGCAAAATCGATGGGAGCGGCGGACGACGATGCCGATGTCCACGACAGGCTGCAGAAAAGAAGGCAACACCCCAACGAGGACACGGAAAAGTATGTCTTCGACACTACAAAAGGAACTGCACACAGAGGGACGGCGGGGAGACAAAGGCAGGACTGGACAGGAAAAGCCAAACCAACTGCTACTGAAGGAGACCAGGTCGGAATATGAGCAGGACGCCACGGTCAATGGATTGCAAGTCACAGCATTTATCGACTTGCGCCGCTCAAAAGCAGAGGAGGGCGGAATCAAGTACGCAGATGAGCACAGGTGGCTGAGCGGATTCGGAGGAGGAACATGCCAGACCGTGGGGAGGATGTACGATAAGGTAACAATGGACCGGCTCAGGTCATGGTACGAGGTCCTAATAGTGCCAGATGAGAGTCAGCCATATCCGATGCTGATGAAGGTGGTGAAAAAGCATAAATGAGTGGCGATCACCGACTGCATGGCCCAGGCATCGTGGGCGCTAGTAGTTGAAGAATGCTGTGTCGAAATATGAAGACAGAACGAGCTATCGTTGGAGGACGTGGTGGCAGGAGTACTGAACGGAGCAGACAGACAACAACTTAGTACAGTCATTAACACGTTCCGGAACTAATTTTCCAAGAACGTTAGGGAGTTGGGTGTTTGCCGCTTTGAGGAATGCTCAATCGAGCTTGCTACCACAACACAAATCTTCTTTCAGCCGTATAAAATACCCTTTTGCGAAGAGGGAGACGGTGAAGTAGATGGTGGCCAATATGCTGGAGCAGGGAGTGATCCGGCCCTCATACTCCGACCATTGCGCGCCCACTCTCACAAACAAAAAATGATGGGAAGGACCGATTTTGCATCGACTACCGGGCGCTGAACCAGGTGACGGTTAAGAGAAAGCTCCCCATGCCGATGGTGGAGGAGGTGGTCGCATATCTGGCTGGAAACAAAATCTTTACGACGCTGGACCTAGCATCGGGGTACCACCAAATTTGCATGGAAGAACTGAGCAAGAAGCTGACAGCGTTTGCAACGGACGATGGCATGTATGAATTCAACCGAATGCCGTTCGGTCTGTTGAACGCACCCGTTGAGTTCCAGTCATGCATGAATATCATCAAGTCGTGTCTGAGGAAGGGAGACATAGCTGTATACTTGGACGACATAGCAAGTGGCAGCACAACTGTTGAAGAGGTTCTTCAGAAGCTTCGGAGGTTCCTGGAAGTCTTGAGGGACTGGATATTCTTGCAGTCTAAAATATAATTTTTAGGTTATCGAGTGAGTGAAGAAGGGCTGCAACCGAGCGAGAGGAAGACGGGGGCCATAATGGCATTCTCGACACCCAAGGAAGTTCACGGAGTCCGACAGTTCCTGGGACTCACAGGGATTTTCCGCAAATTCGCAGAGAATTACGCACTGTGGGCAGCACAGCTGACCGATCTGATCAGAGCGGATCAGCCATTCGAGTGGACAGAAAGGCAGGAAGAGGCGTTTTGCAAACTAAAGACAGCGCTCATGCACCCTCCAGTGTTGACTTTGATCGCGAGCACGAAGTGCACACTGATGCTTCATAGCTTGGGCTGCCCGGAATCTTACCGCAGCTGAGCAATGTAGACGGTTCGCTGCGTCCGGTGGTCAGTCGACAGTCTACAGTCGAAAGCTTTCCGCCGATGAAAGGAAGTAACATTCCTACGAGCTAGAAGTCTTGGCCATCGTTGAAAGCTTGGACCGGTTTAGGGTCTACCTCTTGGGAAGGCGCTTCAAGGTTGTCACGGACTGTGAGGCCGTAGTCGCAACTGGCACCATCCCTTGAGTAGGGTGGTGGTGGCTCAAGCTCCAAGAGTTCGTCTACGAGACACTACACCAGCCAGGAAAGAGAGCGGCATGCGTCGATGCCCTAAGCCGGCAGCCGTGGAATAAGAACGGGAGGTGGAGGAAGCATCCACCCAGATACTCAATGTGCACATCTCCGACGAAGATTGGGTGGCGACCAAGCAATGGCAGGACCCAAACCTGTGGAGCATCATCACCAGTCTGAAGGGGACCAGAGTGACGCAGATGAAGAAACAAATGCAAAAGGACTATGTCGTACGAGGATGTTGCCTTTTCCGAAAGGTGGACGAAGCGGAGATGTGGGAGGTTCCGAAGGGTAACCGGTGGAGGATCCATACTGTGCCACGACGACACAGGGCACATTGCTGACGAGAAGACACTGGACCGGGTGAAGCAGACATTCTGGTTTCCGAAGATGAGGACTTTCACGAGGAGCTACATCAGGTCATGTGTCGGGTTGGCGTATGAGAAGAAGAGAGGAGGTAGGGTCGAGGAGGAACTCCACAGCATAGAACGCGTCGCACTACCTTTCGACAGGGTACATTTCACGAAAGGGAGGGGTGGTACGAGGTATGTCTTGGTTTTGGTGGATAACTTCACAAAGTGCACCGTACAACAGGCCTTAAGATCCACCAACAGCGGAGGAGTCATCACCGTGTTGAACGAAGTGGCCGGGTATTTTGACCTGCTACGAATAGTCGTTGCAGACCGAGGGACGGCCTTTACTTCGAGGGACGACTCGAACAATTTTGTCAGAAGCATGGTGTGGAGCACGTGAAGACAGCAGTCAGGACACCCAGGTCGAAAGTTGCAACCGAACTATTTTCTCGTCTCTCAAGTGCATGCACTCGCAGGAAAAAGGGGAGGATTGAGCGACGCACCTTCGGGCGGTACAATGGCGATTGAACTCTTCTCGGAACCGTACAACGAAGGCAAGTCCATACGAACTACTTTTCGCCTACACGCCGAGGAGTATTTCGGGCTACCCACAAGCTGCTGATGAAATTGGGTGAGCACAGGGGAGTGGATGCCGAAGAGATGAGGAGCCGGCGAAGCGAGGCCCTAGCTAACATCGAAGGGACCCAAGAGCAGCAATATTTGACGCCCGTCGTCAGCGCCCAACATCGTATCAGCCAGGGGACCTTATGCTGATTGAAAATGAGCCAGCTAGCACCGGCCAATCTTGGAAGTTGGGCGGCTTACCCCCGGTTAGAATAATGGTACTGGCGAGTACCATGCGGAAATGACGGAAGGATGTATGAAGGATGAATGTAATGTTAAGGGATGTCCAGTACCTACCAAACGAGTTGGAATGCGACGAAACATGATGCTGTCAGACGCAGCACATTATCACGCGGCTAAATTCGCACCGAAGTATGTTGCACCATTCGTTATACGAGAAAGGGCATCCCCGTGGACGTATATCCTCGAAGATGGGAGCGGGAAAGAAAATGGAACATGGTACGTGAAGGAATTGAAGCCATGTAGCGAGAGATAGAAGCGAAGGATTCCAACTGCGAAATTTGCAGTTCTCGGGGGTAAGGATGGAGTTGTCACATGTAAAACTGCACGCTACAAAATATTGCTTCGTCTTCCCTTGATCCACAATTTCCATAAGAGGTAACAGTGAAAGCCTACGCTACCCCAGTTGTAAATATCTCGCAAGGAGCTTACGCGCTGATAGGGTTCGTGGATGCACGGACTGCTTATCCGGGAGTGCAAAAAAAGAGGAAGAAAACCATCCACTTAGCGAAGGCAACAGAGTCGCTGTTTAATCGCAAACGTAGACCACGACACATAAACAAATACATCGAGAAATAACAAAACTATTACACAATATCAGAGAACACAATTTAATTGACCGAACATATATATGACATATATATATGACATAATTCAAGCCCCCCGGTAGCTGACCTCCTCGTGGTGGGGGGCGGGTAACAGGTTTGGGGTGTACGAGTTTATTTTCATACAGCCCAAACCTGGCTAACGAAGCGCAAACCCCCCCTCATGACACGCAGAAAAAGATTGGCCTCGGATAATGGCTACCCTTGTGTGCCTGGGCCGCAATTGCAGCCAGGCCTGAATGGTGGCAGTATGCGAGCGTCTGGTGGCCGGCCTGTCGCGCTCGGCAGCCGGTCGGGCTCAGCCCGAAGGAATTACGAGCAACCCATCAGGGGCCTTGTGAGCCGCTATGGGGGTGGGGGGGAAGTCACGCCATGCACTAACCAGTGCGTGCGAATGGCAAAAGTCAACGGACAACGGCATCGACTTAGGATAGGCACGTGGAACGTCTCATCGGTTACAGGAAAGGATCTCGAGCTAGTTGAGGAAGCTGCCAGGCATCGTTTGGATATCGTATGTATCTCTTCGACGAAGCAAAGGGGATCTAGAACTGAGGACCTTTTGGACGGGTGGAAACTCTTCCTGTCGGGAGTTGCACCTCAAATGTCTGCACAGGCGGGAGTGGGCATACTCTCAAGTCCCAGGCTGGCAGGCAGGGTATTGGAGTGGATACCATTAGAAGGGAGAGTCGCGATCTTAAAGCTCAAGCTTGAAAAGTGAACTTTGGCACTAGTGCAGGTGTATGCACCGAATTTAGAGTCAGAGTACGCGGCTTTCCTGGATGAAGTTGATGCTGCCCTTGATAGGATATCGGAGATGGATTTCTATATCCTGATGATTTCAATGCTCATGTGGGTGTGGACGTAACGACCTGGGGGAGTGTGATTGGGAGGAACGGCGATCCTCATCAGAACGCGAACGGAGAGAAGTTGTTGGACTTTTGCTGTGCAAATGGCATGTCCATAATGAACACCTTCTTTCCACACAAAGGCATCCATAAATACACGTGGTACCGTCAGAGCCTTCAGCAGAAATCGTTGATAGATCTCTTTGTGGTACCATTGTGTGTGAAACGGATGGTTTGTGACGCTCGTGTGATGAGAGGGGCTGAACTGTCAACTGATCATCACCTGGTGTTGTGTACGCTGTACCACACTGATAAAGTACCTTTTCCTTACACGTATACAGTGGGAGAAACTACAGAACAGTGAGTTGCAGCTAAATTTTGCACGGCACATATCTGAAAGGCTTGAGCGACTTCCAACTGTTCCATCGCATGTAGAGGAAGAATGGCAACGGTTTTCAACAGCAGTCATTACCTCTGCACGGGATGATTGTGGTGTGAAGTGGATTGGAGCGGCGGCTGGTGGTGAGAAAAGAACTGCGTGGTTTAAAACACCCGGAGTTCAAGAAGCCATCAGAGATAAGAAGAAGAAGGGTGACACTGCTTATCGTGACCGATACACTGATGCGCGAAGAACTTGCAAATTAGCTGTGCGAGCAGCTATTGGCAAATCAGTCGGTGTGTATGAAATCCGGACAGAAATGCTTAAGGCAATGGGTAAAGAGGGAGTTTTATGGCTCTCTCGTGTCATTGAAGTGGCCTGGGAACGCGATGAGAAACCTGGCGAGTGGCAAACTGAGGTGATTGTCCCACTTTTCTAGAAGGGGGACAAAACACATTGCTCCAACTACAGGGGCATATCTCTTTTAAGTATCGCCGGAAAAGTCTATGCTAAGGTGTTGGATGGGGGATGAACAGTGCGGCTTTCGTCCCGGCAGAAGTACAACCGACCAGCTTTTCACTCTAAGAATGGTACTTGAGAAGGTTTTGGAGTATGCCAAACTCATCTACAGTTGTTTTGTAGATTTGGAAAAGGCATATGACTGAGTCCCTCGAGGTAAGCTCTTGAGTGTCCTGCGGGAGTATGGGATTGATGGTCCTCTTTTGAGTGCCATTCAGACTCTATACACAAACTGTAGCAGCTAGGGATAGTGTGAGAAACACGACAGTGCACGGGGAACTCAACAATGAGCAGCTGCTTCTTCGAACGGAAAGGGCTTTGCTTCGGTGGTTTGGTCACGTGCCACGAATGTCTCCTTCATCACGACTTCCGAGGCGGGCGTTGAATGCGATTCCATAAGGTAGGCGACCACTTGGCGAGTCCAAGAACTCCTGATGAGTTAGAGTCGATGGTGGAGGATCGAGTTGCCTGGAGATCTCTCGTGCGTGGTTTATCCCCGCGACCCCTTTAGTGGATCATGCGGGTCAGAAGATGATGATGATGATGACATAATAGAAACATACATACACATCTCCAGAAAATCAGCACCGCCGCTTGAATGTATGAATGTGGATGTATAGAGCGAGGCACCGAGGGGGGCCAGTGCATTGGACGTGATTCCCTTTGCACTGGTAGCCGATCCAGTGGACAAACACGCACCCGTTCCATAAGAGACTGGCCAGGACTTCGCATTTGGCATTCTTGAGCGGTCCAAGCAGTTCTCTCTTATGTGTCCATCTGATTCTTGACACGTTTCTTTAGAGACATTTAAATATCCCCTGTATTCGACAGCGCTTTATGCAGTCTAGCTGCTGATATTGATATTGTCTCTCAGAAACTTCTAAAGCTTTCTCTCTCCCAATCTCCGATTCGTTTAGCCATATTAAACAGCTTGCGTGTTTTGGCAAGCAGATAGGATAATTTATTGCTCATCATGGAAATTGTACCTGTGGCAGCGTTGCAGTGGAAACGGTTTGAACTGTAAAAAGACGAACGACGAAAAAAAGGGAAAAGAAACACAGCGCAGTTCTTTTCCTGAGATGTTCTCTCGTTGATAGTTTATTGACTACTGATGATTTAGCAGAGTACAGTGATGTACAACATTGTGACGTTATCGCTTACATCAAAGCTAGTACAGTAAGGTAAAAGTTTTATACATACCGCCAGCCTCGTTACTTTACTCTAAAGGGGAAAAAGAAAAGGTTATACAATGGAATGACCTTGCATAATCTCTAACTAATCAAATCTCTTGGGCGTGTGGTGTTGTAAATCGCAAAGTTTTCAAATTTGATTGATCTTCAACAAAGTACTTACATTTTTTTTGTACGCGAAAATTCGTGATTTCTAATCTAAAATTAATATAAATTTCAAAATCAATTTCAAAAAAATAACGAAATGTTGAGAAAACAAAACAAAAATTCGGTTGAGCTAAGTATTGTATTGTATGTCAAAATAAAATAAAATTTCGATAGGTTTTGAGAACCAAAAACACGAAAATGTATAGAAATCTGAAATACAATCTTATGCAATCGAACGTTTCCGCCGCAAAAATTAAATAAAGAAGTAACATACATATGTATTTCACAATTGCCAGAACATTTAACGGGATACTCATTCAAGTTCGCCTGCATGAGACTGTATTTTAGATAGTGCTGCATCTGTTGACTTTTGTCCTGATGTAGTTGAATCTTCAGTAAGGGTTAATTTTATTTTCGGCGCCGCCCGCCGTTTGAGCTGATGATTCGCCTTCAGATAGGTTGGATGAATCTTGATTTGGCAGCAAGGCAACCTTACCAATTGGCCGGAGGTATTGACCCTTGGCGGTACTAACGGTCACTACTATCACCTTTCCATCAGATCCTGGATGCACTTGGATGATTCTACCGAGAAGCCAACGGCTCGGCGGTAATCGGTCGTCAATCAGCAAGACCATTGCTCCGATATGGATGTTAGGAGTATCAAAACACCACTTTGAACGTCATTGCATGTGGTTCAGGCACTCAGAGTTCCATCTGCGCCATAAGTGATTGCGCATTTGTTGAACCATTTCCCATCTCGAGTTAGGATTTCGTATGCTCTCACTGTCGCTATAGTCAGGGTCGGGCAAAACACTGAGTCCACTTCCTGTTACCAGATGCCCAGGCGTGAGCGCATTTAAATCGGCCGGGTCGCTGCTCAATGCACACCGAGGACGTGTGTTCATACACTGCTCGATACGAGCAGCAACCGTAGCAAACTCTTCGTGTGTCAACAAGGTATGGCCAACGACCTTGCGAAGGTGCTGTTTGAAGATCTTTACGGCTGCCTCCCACAGCCCTCCATGATGCGGAGCGGAGAGGGGCATGAAGTGCCACTCGACGCGTTTATTCAACAATTTGGCAGCGACATCTTCCTGAAACTCAGACCCTCTCCTAAATAGACGTCGAAGTACAGCACTAGCACCACGAAAATTGGTAGCGTTGTCGCTGTAAAGACGGCTAAAACTGCCTCGTCTGCCAGTAAAAAGGGTGAACACTGCCATGAAAGCCTTAGTGGACAGAGACGTTACAACTTCTAAATGGACAGATCTTGATGCCATGCAGACGAAAACTGCCACATAACCATCTTGAGAACGAGTACCTCTTAATGGTGCTAATCTGAGTCGAAACGGTCCAGCGTAATCAACTCCGGTCTCTGTAAACGGTCGGCCCATCACCACCCGCGCCGTAGGTAAGGCGGCCATTTGTTTTGTGTATGGACGAGCTGCGAATCGTGTACAGCGTGTGCACGAAAGAATTTCTGAGCGCACGAGATTTCTCCCACCCAAAATCCAAACAAAACTTGCCAATTAGCTCCATGTGACATAGGGCCGTGCAGTGTGGTTGCATGCGCTCTTCGCACTAAGAGTGTTGCCAGCCAAGAGTGTCGAGACAGCAGTAACGGATGTTTTTCTTCATATGCCAAATAAGCGTTATGCAACCGGCCGCCTACTCTAGCAGGCCGAATTGATCCAGAAACTGTGCATGGTGGAGCAGTTTACTGTTGTAACTAACGCCCTTGCCACAGCTCACAGCCTGCATTTCTTCCTGGAAGAACTCCGCTTGCGCAGAACGATACAGGACCCGCTCCGCCCGCCGTATCACCTCGAGAGTTACCCTTTTGGGCGGGTTTTCGGAACGCTTCAAGCGAAAACGCTGCCAACAAAAGATCGAGCCGGTCGATCAGTAACGCGGTGAATTTTCGCTGTTCGAGAACAGCTATTTCAACCTTGGCCTCCTCTATCGGCCAACTACATCAACCTTGAATTAGCCATGGCGAAAGGTCGGCTTCTATTCGGATGTGAAATTGGAAGTTATCCTCCCCTGTATGCCAGCCAAGGGCAAGCGTTGATGTACACGTTCATAAGACATTTGCATAAGACAGCCAGACGATCAATTGGCGATTAAGGTCTGACTCGTTAACTCGAATCTGCCTAAAAATCTTGACGATGTCGCCTGTAAACGCATAGCGAAAGAACCGAAATCCTAGAAGCGCAATCCATAACTCTTGTTGTAATTTAGGACCAGCGAGGAGGGATCGTTTATTGACAGACCGTTACTCGCAGCCTGCGACGCATTGAACACGATCCTAAGGCACCCGAACCATCACTTTTGACCACGGCGTGGTGGGGTCTAAAATTGGCATCGGTTTTCCGAATAGTACTTATGTCTTTGATCCTTTCCATGTGACCCAACGATTCATAGTCATGGAGAAACAGTTTGTACGCTTGGGCTAACGAATGGTTTTTAGCGAATTTTCTTTCCGTGGAGTGAAATCAACGGATCGCGATATCCAGAGAGCCCGGGAACTGCGGTTCACTTACACACAGGGGCATAGGTACTTTAAATCTACCACTTGCATCTCGCGTGTACACCCTTTCGTACAATTCAACCACACTACGATCCTCAGGACTCAGTTCTGGGGGGCTCTCAACACTTTCGATTTCCCAAAACCAAATACGTCGGTCTCTAATTTCGTCGCAACGAAAGACGTACTCACGCTGGTTGTGTCCGCTGACACATCACTGTCAGGCACAGCTCCAACCACGACCCATCCGAAGACTGTGTTTATCGCCGACGGTGACCCCGGAATTTCGATACGCGTTCCTTCTCGTAAAATTTATGCATACGATTCAACGCCCAAAATGCATTCTGGGGCGATCGAAGTTCGGATCTGCGAGGACACACCCTGGCAATATCGGACATGATTTGGCACACACCTGCCTCGACGACAAGATATCAGTTACCCGTTTTAGTATAAACGCGGTAGTCTTATGATCAAATGAACGATCCTTAGATGACGATACGGTTACATCTACCTCTGAAGAAGCAGTGGCTGATAGACCCCCACCCACTCCGCAAATACTGAGTGCAGCTGGACGGCGTCGCAGCCGCAATGTCTGCGCCACATATTCGCTTATGTAGGACTCCTCGGAGGCAGCATCGAGAAGTGCTCTAACACTCATTGAACGAACATTCGCGGCGCGAATTATCACTAACGCGGTGGCGAATAAAACTGTCTACCCCCTAATTGAGGTGTGAGCAACAGAAATAGAATTCGTTAATAGCCTTAACGGAGGCCAAGTCACTATGAAGAACCGTATTATGTTTACCGGTGCACACATCACACAAGACGTTTAAGCTGAATGTCCCGACCGGAGGCAATTAAAACAGAAACCGAAAGCTTTTTAAATATGTCGCAGAATGCCGATATATGCCCCCTGGGCACTGTGGACAGGGTTTACGAGACCGACGGGTTTTTTCTGTCGCCACATTTGTCGAGTTCATACGAAGATACTTGTGTTCGGCACTAGGCTTTTTGTCCCTCACTTCCAGTTTCTGGGCGTTGTTCAAGGATCTCAATAAGATTTCTAGAAAATTGACAAGATCGTTCCACTTAGGAAAATCGGTTGAGTTATTCCGAGACGTCTCCCAGGCTCTCTGGTCTTCGTGTCCAACTGGTATATAAAAATTCCCACTTACCAATCATCCCAGGATTCCACCAACCGATCGAAGTTAGGAGCAACTCGTCCCGCCTCCTCCACGGTGTCCAAGAGATGTTGGATCTCGTCCACGTTACACGATTTTACCGACGATAAGGATAATAGTCGCTCGAGCTGAGCTTGAAGAAGTAATGGTTTGTTATCGTACTTACGGGGAAGTGCATTCAAGTGGCATCGAGGTTCGCACCTGTTATACTTCACTCGCTGGGCCGCATCGCCCTATAAACTGGCAAGTAAATACTGCAGCATATTGAGCGGCTGCGTATTTGGCTTGTTATACACAAGCGTGGTAAACAACTCCTTGAACGTTGGCCACTCGAAAATATCTCCATCGAATTTTGGGAGTTTTATCACAGGTGAACCGCGATAGGTTTCACGTGGTAAATGATGATCGACCGTTCCGGAGGTAACTGGATTCTGCCCGGGCAGTACGGTAGTCACGTTAGTACCAGGTGACAATTCGGATTTTATTCGAACCATTGCCTGTGTATAGGCCCACTCAATATTATTAAAATAGTCCTCGACGACGTATTCGGAAGTCTCGAAATCTGTGTTTCCAGACCAAGCCCCTAAATCACTATTCGTCTTCATGAATCGTGTCCAAGTTGGTGCTAACGATTTCCGCCTGAGGGTATAGATGGAAGAAGAAATCACGATGGACACATTGAATGCAATGATTATCACTACCGATGAGGAATTTAACAGGTGAAAATGCATGGGGTTTGCAGGGGCACGCGGAGGGAGTCGTACGTAACAAATTTAGGTGCACACTTGGTTATCACTGAATGGGATTAATGGTGAATGATGAACGGGACCCCGAAACCGGACTTGGGGTAATACGCACTGGCTGCGATATGGACACTCGTGGTCCATAGAAGATGACAACGGCGAAGGAGACGCAGGCTGCACTCTCTCTTTAGCACATGCACCGAATCACAGGGACGCTGGCTGCGTCTTTGCTGAGAATCATCGCGGCGCCGAGAAAAGCCGGTAGAGTCCATAGCTAAAACAGCGCTCTGCTACCAAAATGTAGCAGCGTTGCAGTGCAAGCGGATTTGAACTGAAAAAAAAAACGAACGACGAAAAAAAAGGGAAAAGAAACAGCGCAGTTCTTTTCCTGAGATGTTCTCTCGTTGATAGTTTATTGACTACTGATGATTTAGCAGAGTAGAGTGATGTACAACATTGTGACGTTATCGCTTACATCAAAGCTAGTAGAGTAAGGTACAAGTTTTATACAGTACCTGTACCACTGCTCTACCAGACGTTGTACAGATGTTAGTACCACCGGCTCATCTGCCGCAGCCCAGGAAGGGATGATGGTTTTTTGATGGATTATCTGTCGTGAACAGTCTTTTCAGGCTCTCTAACGAACAATGAGTCTTCACAGAGAGACGGTTTGGCCTTCGATCACCTCAAAGAACTGTTGGTCAATGCCGAGACCCAGTACATGTCCGCTCCGTCATCACGACTATACAGCACCTTCCACAATATGGTGTATATACCCACATTCTGCTCCTCGAGGAGAGCAAGTGTACTCTTGTGATCCTGACGGTGATTTTTGGGAAACGAAAATGTAGTCAGGCCCACTCCGTTCCAGTTACATTATGTGGGCGCTACTTTTTTTGGCCACTCTGCAGTTTGTAAGACTTAGCATTCTACCATTAGAATCCCTTGCTTGAAATCCCGGCCTTAAGCACACAGCATCTCCCTTGGATTTCCCCGCTTCCTACATCCACCGCTATTGAGCCCCCTCCTGTGTGGATCATTAAATCCACCGTGTTGTCCCGGAGCGAACGTCGGTGGACAATTGCGCCTCATTCCCTATGCCTCCGCTTTAGAGGATTGAGGGCTCGTGAGTTCTTAGTTTTCATTTCCCTTCCCCTTTTGCTGCCTCGGGTAGACTTAGAGAAGCTAGAGCTTTACTCCCGTTTGCCTCATCGGCCCTTGTCTATCGGTTTGTCCAGGGGTCTCTCAACTTTCCGACTGATGATGGGTTGCACCATCTATTCAGCTCCCTTGCTGGCAGCTTCAGGCTTAGCGCTGTTTGGGTTCCGGTCGACTCCCTACTCAACACTGCTGATTTGCTGTTATATTTGGGTTTAGTTTTGAATCCCATGGCTGCCTGAAGAAAAGGTCTCTCGCAACCTCCCAGCTCAAGGACATCGAAGAGTGTAGGTAAAGATAAAAACTACGGCCTTTTATAAAAAAAGCCAAAAGCCTGGTTCTTCGAAATCGTGAATGTAGAGCTTGTTACTGACCCGTACGGAATAGTGGATGTGTTAAAGCAGCACTTCCAACAACAGGAGAGAGTTATAGGGAATCAGGAAATCCCAACTCCAGTCGATGAAGTAGTCCTCCCACCTAGCTTTGAAGATGCTGCAGTTCCGACGGCCTACCGTCAGAGCTCTTCAAGGCCGGTTTCGATGTAGTGGTTGGGAGCATGCACCAGAACATCTGTAAAATTTGGGAAGACGAAAGCATGCCCGACGACTGGAATATCAGCTCCATATGCCCCATCCACAAATAAGGCGATCTTACCTCTTGCAACAACTAGAGATGTATATCCCCGCTCAACGCCGCCTACAAGATCCTGTCCAGCGTTCTGTGTGAACGCCTAAAGCCGTTTTGCACCGCACTAATCGGCACGTACAAGTGCGGCTTCCGGCCCGGCAAATCGACTGTAGACCAAATCTTCACACTAAGACATCCTGGAGAAGACTAGTGAGTTTCAAATCGATACGCACCACCTTTTCATCGATTTCAAAGCCGTATACGACAGCATTCATCGCAAGGAGGTATTCGATGCGATGGCCGAATCCCGGGAAAACTGATCCGGTCAGTCGTTCACAGTTCTCCAATGTTTAAAGACGTGTTGCGGCTTTACCGAAAAAGTGAGAAAAAAAAATATAAATCGTAAAGTGCGCAAAGTATCTTAAAAAAACTATAAGAACCAGTTGCCTGGAGGTTGTGTAATCGGCCGTGGAAAAAAGCGTGGAAAAACCCTTGTTGATGTCGAGTACGATTGAGCGGAGGGCGAGGGAAGATTCTCCTACGGCGGTAGTGAGAATCCCTTCATAGCTTTAACGTCATCCGATTAGGATGACGAAGAAGAAAATGAAAGGGAAGAGCTAACGAAGAGCCATAGGGAGAGGGAGGACCTTGACGCTCACATAAAAACCCTCCAAAATAAACGGATGGCTAGGAAAGCAGCTAAAGAAGCTGCACAACAACAGCAGCAACAAATGCAGCATAAGAAGCAGCAACAACAGCAGGAACAACAACAGCAGCAACAACAACAGCAGCAACAACAAAAGCAGCAACAGCAGCAACAAGAACGCTTCCAACAGCTGACAAAGGGGCAACGTTCCACATCTGCCACGCGACAACAACAACAACCAATGAAGCAGAAGCAACAGCAACAACAACCTCAGAAGCAGACGCAGCAGCAACCAGCAGCCAAGAAGGAGAGATGCCCGCCCATTAACGTCTTCGGTCTGGAGACGAAGGAGGTGGACAAATTATGTAAGTTGGCCACAACAAATTCGTTTTACTTAAAGTACAAAGGGCCCTTAAGGCTTTCGGTCCACTGCTCCGAGGTGGCAGATTACCGCGTCATAAAAGAAGAGCTAGTGGCGGCAAGGGCAGAGTTTTTCTCGTATACCCTAAAACGGGAAAAATTACAGACAATGCTCCTCAAGAATGTGGATCCCGCTACTGATCCCGAGGATATCCTCGCTGTGCTGCGCCAGGCGCAGAGCGACGATGTCACGTTCGTTGGGGTTAAGCCCTCCATCACTGCGGTAACGAAAAGGGAGAATAGGAAACTTCCGTTCTTCCTTGTTCAGGTAACCCCAGACAGTAGAATAGAGAGCCTAAAGCGAATGACTCGTTTAGGCTCCTTGTCTGCAAAATGGGACACATTAATAAAGACGAAGCACATACTCCAATGTGCTCGCTGTCAGAGGTTTCGGCATGCCGCGGCGACATGTTGCAGCACAATCCAGGGGAATTCCGTTTAGGGAAGGAAAAAGTCGAGGACAGGGCTGTGCTCGACTTTTTCCTTCCCTAAACGGAATTCCGCTCTGCGCCTGGCGCAGCACAGCGAGGATATCCTCGGGATCAGTAGCGGGATCCACATTCTTGAGGAGCATTGTCTGTAATTTTTCCCGTTTTAGGGTATACGAGAAAAACTCTGCCCTTGCCGCCACTAGCTCTTCTTTTATGACGCGGTAATCTGCCACCTCGGAGCAGTGGACCGAAAGCCTTAAGGGCCCTTTGTACTTTAAGTAAAACGAATTTGTTGTGGCCAACTTACATAATTTGTCCACCTCCTTCGTCTCCAGACCGAAGACGTTAATGGGCGGGCATCTCTCCTTCTTGGCTGCTGGTTGCTGCTGCGTCTGCTTCTGAGGTTGTTGTTGCTGTTGCTTCTGCTTCATTGGTTGTTGTTGTTGTCGCGTGGCAGATGTGGAACGTTGCCCCTTTGTCAGCTGTTGGAAGCGTTCTTGTTGCTGCTGTTGCTGCTTTTGTTGTTGCTGCTGTTGTTGTTGCTGCTGTTGTTGTTCCTGCTGTTGTTGCTGCTTCTTATGCTGCATTTGTTGCTGCTGTTGTTGTGCAGCTTCTTTAGCTGCTTTCCTAGCCATCCGTTTATTTTGGAGGGTTTTTATGTGAGCGTCAAGGTCCTCCCTCTCCCTATGGCTCTTCGTTAGCTCTTCCCTTTCATTTTCTTCTTCGTCATCCTAATCGGATGACGTTAAAGCTATGAAGGGATTCTCACTACCGCCGTAGGAGAATCTTCCCTCGCCCTCCGCTCAATCGTACTCGACATCAACAAGGGTTTTTCCACGCTTTTTTCCACGGCCGATTACACAACCTCCAGGCAACTGGTTCTTATAGTTTTTTTAAGATACTTTGCGCACTTTACGATTTATATTTTTTTTCTCACTTTTTCGGTAAAGCCGCAACACGTCTTTAAACATTGGAGAACTGTGAACGACTGACCGGATCAGTTTTCCCGGGATTCGGCCATCGCATCGAATACCTCCTTGCGATGAATGCTGTCGTATACGGCTTTGAAATCGATGAAAAGGTGGTGCGTATCGATTTGAAACTCACTAGTCTTCTCCAGGATGTCTTAGTGTGAAGATTTGGTCTACAGTCGATTTGCCGGGCCGGAAGCCGCACTTGTACGTGCGGATTAGTGGGGTGCAAAACGGCTTTAGGCGTTCACACAGAACGCTGGACAGGATCTTGTAGGCGGCGTTGAGCGGGGATATACATCTCTAGTTGTTGCAAGAGGTAAGATCGCCTTATTTGTGGATGGGGCATATGGAGCTGATATTCCAGTCGTCGGGCATGCTTTCGTCTTCCCAAATTTTACAGATGTTCTGGTGCATGCTCCCAACCACTACATCGAAACCGGCCTTGAAGAGCTCTGACGGTAGGCCGTCGGAACTGCAGCATCTTCAAAGCTAGGTGGGAGGACTACTTCATCGACTGGAGTTGGGATTTCCTGATTCCCTATAACTCTCTCCTGTTGTTGGAAGTGCTGCTTTAACACATCCACTATTCCGTACGGGTCAGTAACAAGCTCTACATTCACGATTTCGAAGAACCAGGCTTTTGGCTTTTTTTATAAAAGGCCGTAGTTTTTATCTTTACCTACACTCTTCGATGTCCTTGAGCTGGGAGGTTGCGAGAGACCTTTTCTTCAGGCAGCCATGGGATTCAAAACTAAACCCAAATATAACAGCAAATCAGCAGTGTTGAGTAGGGAGTCGACCGGAACCCAAACAGCGCTAAGCCTGAAGCTGCCAGCAAGGGTGCTGAATAGATGGTGCAACCCATCATCAGTCGGAAAGTTGAGAGACCCCTGGACAAACCGATAGACAAGGGCCGATGAGGCAAACGGGAGTAAAGCTCTAGCTTCTCTAAGTCTACCCGAGGCAGCAAAAGGGGAAGGGAAATGAAAACTAAGAACTCACGAGCCCTCAATCCTCTAAAGCGGAGGCATAGGGAATGAGGCGCAATTGTCCACCGACGTTCGCTCCGGGACAACACGGTGGATTTAATGATCCACACAGGAGGGGGCTCAATAGCGGTGGATGTAGGAAGCGGGGAAATCCAAGGGAGATGCTGTGTGCTTAAGGCCGGGATTTCAAGCAAGGGATTCTAATGGTAGAATGCTAAGTCTTACAAACTGCAGAGTGGCCAAAAAAAGTAGCGCCCACATAATGTAACTGGAACGGAGTGGGCCAGACTACATTTTCGTTTCCCAAAAATCACCGTCAGGATCACAAGAGTACACTTGCTCTCCTCGAGGAGCAGAATGTGGGTATATACACCATATTGTGGAAGGTGCTGTATAGTCGTGATGACGGAGCGGACATGTACTGGGTCTCGGCATTGACCAACAATTCTTTGAGGTGATCGAAGGCCAAACCGTCTCTCTCTGAAGACTCATTGTTCGTTAGAGAGCCTGAAAAGACTGTTCACGACAGATAATCCATCAAAAAACCATCATCCCTTCCTGGGCTGCGGCAGATGAGCCGGTGGTACTAACATCTGTACAACGTCTGGTAGAGCAGTGGTACAGGTACTGTATAAAACTTGTACCTTACTCTACTAGCTTTGATGTAAGCGATAACGTCACAATGTTGTACATCACTCTACTCTGCTAAATCATCAGTAGTCAATAAACTATCAACGAGAGAACATCTCAGGAAAAGAACTGCGCTGTTTCTTTTCCCTTTTTTTTCGTCGTTCGTTTTTTTTTTCAGTTCAAATCCGCTTGCACTGCAACGCTGCTACATTTTGGTAGCAGAGCGCTGTTTTAGCTATGGACTCTACCGGCTTTTCTCGGCGCCGCGATGATTCTCAGCAAAGACGCAGCCAGCGTCCCTGTGATTCGGTGCATGTGCTAAAGAGAGAGTGCAGCCTGCGTCTCCTTCGCCGTTGTCATCTTCTATGGACCACGAGTGTCCATATCGCAGCCAGTGCGTATTACCCCAAGTGCGGTTTCGGGGTCCCGTTCATCATTCACCATTAATCCCATTCAGTGATAACCAAGTGTGCACCTAAATTTGTTACGTACGACTCCCTCCGCGTGCCCCTGCAAACCCCATGCATTTTCACCTGTTAAATTCCTCATCGGTAGTGATAATCATTGCATTCAATGTGTCGATCGTGATTTCTTCTTCCATCTATACCCTCAGGCGGAAATCGTTAGCACCAACTTGGACACGATTCATGAAGACGAATAGTGATTTAGGGGCTTGGTCTGGAAACACAGATTTCGAGACTTCCGAATACGTCGTCGAGGACTATTTTAATAATATTGAGTGGGCCTATACACAGTCAATGGTTCGAATAAAATCCGAATTGTCACCTGGTACTAACGTGACTACCGTACTGCCCGGGCAGAATCCAGTTACCTCCGGAACGGTCGATCATCATTTACCACGTGAAACCTATCGCGGTTCACCAGTGATAAAACTCCCAAAATTCGATGGAGATATTTTCGAGTGGCCAACGTTCAAGGAGTTGTTTACCACGCTTGTGTATAACAAGCCAAATACGCAGCCGCTCAATATGCTGCAGTATTTACTTGCCAGTTTATAGGGCGATGCGGCCCAGCGAGTGAAGAACACAAGTATAACAGGTGCGAACCTCGATGCCACTTGAATGCACTTCCCCGTAAGTACGATAACAAACCATTACTTCTTCAAGCTCAGCTCGAGCGACTATTATCCTTATCGTCGGTAAAATCGTGTAACGTGGAAGAGATCCAACATCTCTTACACACCGTGGAGGAGGCGGGACGAGTTGCTCCTAACTTCGATCGGTTGGTGGAATCCTGGGATGATTGGTAAGTGGGAATTTTTATATACCAGTTGGACACGAAGACCAGAGAGCCTGGGAGACGTCTCGGAATAACTCAACCGATTTTCCTAAGTGGAACGATCTTGTCAATTTTCTAGAAATCTTATTGAGATCCTTGAACAACGCCCAGAAACTGGAAGTGAGGGACAAAAAGCCTAGTGCCGAACACAAGTATCTTCGTATGAACTCTCGAGCGGTAACGAAAAGGGGGAATAGGAAACTTCCGTTCTTCCTTGTTCAGGTAACCACAGACAGTAGAATAGAGAGCCTAAAGCGAATGACTCGTTTAGGCTCCTTGTCTGCAAAATGGGACACATTAATAAAGACGAAGCACATACTCCAATGTGCTCGCTGTCAGAGGTTTCGGCATGCCGCGGCGACATGTTGCAGCACAATCCAGGGGAATTCCGTTTAGGGAAGGAAAAAGTCGAGGACAGGGCTGTGCTCACATGTGTACTCTGTAAGACCAATGGGCACCCTGCTAATTATCGGGGATTTCCTAAGGTCCAGGAGATTAGAAAGAGTATAGAGGCAAAGAAACAACTCAAAATGGTAGAAGCGAGGCCAGTGGCCCGTGTTCCAGCTACCACTGGTACGGCGGCCGTCTCCAACGCCCAAATGGCATTAGGAAGGCGACCGGTACAACCGACAGTGCCGAAGGGGTCACCTTCCCAGTGGCCAGGCAACTGGATATGATGGCGGTACTGCTCTCTATACAGGGGCAGATCGCTCAGCTCGAGAAACAGTTCCAAGTGCAAGCAGCCCGAGTAGAATTAATCTACTCGACAGTGTTTGCCGTGCCAAACGCAACATCGGTCTAATGGCTGCGCACGCAGCTAGTTACCTTAAAATCCTAGCAGTGAATGTGAATTCGCTGATTTGGACAGAACGCAAATTAACGATCGGCAACCTTATGCAAACTCACAATCCAGACGTGTTGATGGCCAGCGAAACTAAGCTGAAACAGACGCGCACTCTCTGGTACAAGAATTACCACGTAGTTCGAAGAGACCCGCCCCAATCCTTGCGAGGGGCGGGTTCGCTCTCTTAATCAAGAAAGGCCTCGGTCATAAAGTTAAGGATTTCAAGTGCTAGAAACGTGTATTGCACGCATTCCTCTCCAGGGTAGAAAGCGGTTATATGTGATCGCGATCTACGCAGCTGACAATCCTACACTCAATCGCAACTTCATTTCAGAACTCGATACTCTTTTCACTAGCCTTCGACTGTGTTCGGATTAAAACTATTATATAATTGCTGGGGATTTGAACTCCAAGCATAGCTGGTTGGCAGAACACAATATTGAGTTCAAGCTAGTGCTTGCAAATGCTTGCAACTGATAGGCCATCGTACCCCAGATGCGGGTCCTTCTACAGACAACTGACGATACTAGACGTGGCAAGACGCACACGGAACTGTTTAACTGCGGTTGAGTACGAGAGGGATCACTGCGGACTCGCGGCTATTCAGCTCCCGAACGAGGTGGAAGAACTGTAGGAGTTTGTCCAGAGAAATCCTTATAATTACAGTAAGGCCCGCTGGCATCGCTTCTTCAGGACGTTATCCACAGAACTATGTTCGAGTGGGATCAATCCTCCATCAAACAGAAACCTAACGAACGTAGAGGTTGACAGGTACCTCATACAAATGGACGACGTAATTAAACGTACCGTGGACAAGACTATTCCGAAGGTAGTACAAATCGATTACAGCGATGTTTATCGAAATGCTACCATCGATGCACTTCACGTGCACAAAAGTAGGCTGCTGTCAAGACTCAAACTCTTGCACAGGCGGTTTACAGATCCACAAAACGCGGAAGTCAGGGAATTGAAGTCGGAGATCAAGAACCTCCAACAGTTAATACGTATGAATTATAGCTTGGCTATAAGCTTGCACTGGGGCAATAAAATTCGGGCTGTACGATCTAACAACCCGGGTATATTCCCACAAGTAAATAAAATATTTCGGAGGAAAGATCAAAACGACATTCAGGCCGTTAGACTTCCCAGAACGACAATTAACGAACAATTACTGACTTCAGTTGTCATCGACCCAGATGCGGCAGTATTCGTGGTTGAAGATCCCCAGGAGAAGGTGAAAGCAATTGGTGCTGTGTTTCAGCGAGTGTATACGGTCAACGAGGTTCTTAGGCCGAATCACGACCAGGACCCTCGCTAAACCACTTCGAGCTCCGAAGCGAGATAAGTCAATGACGATCCGAGAATCCTGGTTTTACCTGGTTCAGTGACGATAACATGGCAAATAATGCCGTCGCCAATGATGGAAATCACTGAAGAAGAAAAAGTCGGTGGGAATCGATGGTATACCAAATATTGTGCTTCGCTATCTTCCCCCCTAAGCCGTGCAGATTTACACAACACTGTTCAATAATGCGCTGAGTAATGCTTATTACCCGGCACACTGGAAAACAGCTGTGGTGCAACCAATCCCTAAACGGGATAAAGATAAATCTATCCCGGCAAATCTTCTGTCGATCAGTCTGTATAAGCAAGGTTTTTGAAAAGATAGTCATTCCAGTTCTGAAACTATGGGTTGAGGAAAATAAAATCATACCGGACATACAGTTCGGATTCAGGGCGGGTCATGAAACTATACATACCGCATCCAAACTGGTATCCGACATTCAGTGGAACAAAGACAAAAAGCAATGTACGGGCGCCTGTCTGATTGACTTGGAGAAAGCGTCCGACACCGTTTGGTTAGAGGGCCTCTTCCTCAAGCTGGTCAGGCTCGGCATAAGCAAATCATTGCTATACATGATCTATGACATGATAATAGGTTGAAAGTTCGTGGTGAAAAGGACGACGGAACTTCTACAACGGTCTTTAACATCAAAAATGGTCTGCAACAAGGAGCGGTTCTTTCGCCGATCTTGTTCTCAATATTCACTGCAGATCTTATAGGTTCCATGCCGCACTTAATTGCGTACGCCGACGATCTACTAGCGTACAGATCAGGTCCGAAGGTCGAAGTAATAAGTAACTTGCTGCAACTTGACTTCGAACAAATTCAGCGATTTTGCTACGACTGGAAGTTGATTATCAACTTCCAGAAGTGCGAAAATATCCTTTTCAGGACCCCGCTGTACATGGCAGCATGGGATACGCGCACAAACTGGCGTAAGTTCGGCATAGTTGACCCGCACGGACGACCATTAGATGTGAAAAGTGTATAAGGTATCTAGGCATTTGGTTGGACCAATATCTGCATTTTGACAAACATATAGATATTGCTTTGACTAAAGCTAAAAAGGCCTTTGCTGTGGGAAGGGGGTTGTTTTCCAGCAGCCAACATGACACCAGGGTAAAGGTAATCTGCTACATGGCCCTCATCCGGCCAGTTATGGTCTACGGTTGTCCACTGTGGTTCAGTGTGAGTCCTTCCCAGATGGAAAATATGAGGTTGTTCGAGAGACAGTGTCTTCGCACTTGTCTCCGGTTGTATCGTACACTCGAGTCTGAGTACAAGAAGTTCTATCCTAACGAGGTCCTGTACAACGAGGCAAACTTGAACAGGATAGATAATTTTATTATTAAACTGATCAGAAGGCATATTGCACGAGCTATGACTTCTTCCAACAGATCTTTGGGGCTTACTTCCCCAATGTTATGTACCATGAGAGAGTGCGCCTCACCGACTTTATACCTCCTGAAGCGTTCCTCTATCTCGAAACAATTGGCCTAATACAGGATCCACAAGGATGTCCTGTCATCTTCCACGTCGTACGCCGAACAGTGGGCAGAAGACGCCAATACGAACGGGATGTCGCTCGCAGTCACGAGGATCTCCTCCGGTTCAGTAGAGCGATCTCCGCTCGAGACAGGAGAGAGTCGGCCAAAGAACGGCAATTTTACTGGTGGTTACAACAAAACCAGTCTCTGCCGCCGCTGGCTTTTCAGATGATGACGCGAAAGTTGACCATGGTGGCCAACTTACATATAATATACGGTAGTACTTAAGAAAAATAAACAAAAAAACAATGTAGATATAGAACAAAAAAGGAGCACTACGGTGTATAAATTATATTTGTTCGGCATATGCATAACATATACGCTGGTGCACGTGTCCGTAAAGTTATAGACATAGTTAAGATAGTTTTTTTTAAGTTTTAATGTTAGGTTAAGATAGATAAATTAATCCAAGTTTCTTACCAGTTTTCTTGGCTTAACAAAAACTAAAAACAGACTGTTCATAACTGAAAAAAAACATAGACTAAGCCGAAAGGCATGCTTAAATGAAGATCAGAATAGCTTAGAGACCCCGTATAGGCTTAGTAGATATGATGTTAAGATAGTTAAGCCAGTTTTAAGTATTTTTGTCTTGCACGTAAGTAAATGAATTAAAAATTAAACAAAAATGAATTAAAAAAAAAGCAGTAAACTGATCCGGTTGTGTCGCACATACGCGATGCTCCGTGCAGTTCGGCTCAAGGATTTCTGAGCCGTTTGAAACTTGCACTGGATTTCGGCAAGGAGATACGCTGTCGTGTGATTTCTTCAATCTGGTACTGGAAAAGACAGTGCGGGGGACAGCTGCCCCCACGAAAGGCACTATCTTCTACAAATCGGTCCAACTGTTGGGGTACGCAGATGACATCGACATCGTCACGCGTTCTCAACGTGCCGTAGTGGAGGCTTTTACGGCGACTGAAGAACAGGCGAAACGAACTGGTCTCAAGGTCAATTAGGACAAAACAAAATATATGCTGTCGGCCAAAAAACGTTCCGTCACGCACCACCTTGGACAATATTTAACGATCGACAGCTACAATTTCGAGCTAGTAAAATAGCTTGTCTACCTCGGAGCAAACGTGAACTTCACAAACGACATCACAGTGGAGATCCATCGTGGAATCGCCATTGGCAACCGGTGCTACTCCGGATTGTCAAAAAAACTGGGCTCAAAACTCCTGACTCGGAGGACCAAAATCATGATCTACAAAACTCTTATTTTGCCAGTCCTGCTCTATAGAGCCGAAAGCTGTATGCTAAGCAAAATTGCAGAGCTGATTCTTGGTACCTTCGAAAGAAAAGTTCTACGTCGGATATATGGTCTCGTCTGCGAGGAAGTCGAATAGAGGAGAAGACATAACCACGAACTCTACAGGCTGTACCAGGATGTGGGATGTAGTCCGGAAGGCAAAAATCCGTCGACTGCACTGATTCGGCCACATCGAGCGCATGGACAACAATGCTCCAGCAAATAGGTTCTTTCAATGCGAGCCTACTGGTTCGAGAAGGAGAGGAAGACCGAATCTCCAGTATAAAGATCAAGTAATCGCGGATGCAAGCTTGGTCTTGATGACTGGAAACAGCGTGCCCAAGATCGTTCACGATGGAAGGCAGTAATTGCTCAGGCTCGGACCCTCCATGGGTCGCCGGCCTGACAAGTAAGTAAGTATGACTGCTGCGAACTTTATCCAGTAGACACGGTTCACATAACACTCTAGACTAGGCTAGTGATAGATTTAGTTCGTCGACTTCTCGTTCCTTCTGGTCATGGCCTACGGGAAAACTGGGGGATGCAGCGGAAACCATTGAAGCCACCCTATTGCGGGCTGAGCTGCAACGACTGACAGAGAAGGCGTTGAGCTCACTAGAGCACAATCAGGGGTTGTAGGGAATTGTGCGGCTGTAAGGCAAAGTGTGATGAACACAGTCGGCACGGCACAGGACACCACCGTCCGGTCGTTCTGGTTTCTACAGATTCGATGCGGGAGGAGATGAGAAGGGACAGGTACTGTATCCGCAACGCGTACACAGTCCGGGATGTAGCAGAGAAGCTGCCACCATTCGTTCCGAAATCGTACGATGGACTCTCCTCCGAAGGCTGGAAGAAGAATCCCCGGGACATCCAACGGATTTACGAGCTGGATGAAAGGCTAGTACTGATGGCCGCGAGTAGCATATTAGTGGTAGCAGCGCATTTGTGGAGCTGTAGCGTAACAGCAGAATCTATGGGAGCGGCGGACGACGATGCCGATGTCCACGACAGGCTGCAGGAGAGAAGGCAACACCCCAACGAGGACACGAAAAAGTATGTCTTCGAAATGAGGAGGGTAGCGTCTCGTGGACGTGTGCATGAGAGCACCCTCGTCAAATACATAATCCAGGGGATAGCGGACGCGGAGTGCCATGAAGCCTTCACAGCGCTAAGGCCAACTTCAGTAAAAGAAGTCCTCGACAGGGTTCTTTGGGCCATGGGAAACGAATGATGACAGAGCAGAGGGACGTTGAACGCGGAATAGATGCTGGAGCCGGGGGAAACGGGATACAGTACTTCGGCTGCCATCAAATCACACTACAAAAGCAACTGCACACAGAGGAAAGGCGGGCGAGACAAAGGCTGAACCCGACCGGAATAGCCAAACCAACTGCTACTGAAGGAGACCAGGTCGGAATATGAGAAGGACGCCACGGTGAATGGATTGCAAGTCACAGCATTTATCGACCTAGGCTCCATAGGACTGTGCCACCTTGCGCCGCTCAAAAGCAGAGGAGGGCGGAATCAATAGATGAATTCAGGCGGTTGAACGGAATCGGGGAAGGAACGTGCCAGACCGTGGGGAGGGTGTACGCTGAGGTAACAGTGGATCGGCTCAGGTCGTGGTACGAGGTCCAAATGGTGCCAGACTAGAGTCAGCCATATCCGATGCTGATTGGTCGGAAGCTACATGCAGGTGAAGGTGGTGAAAAAGGCATCGAGGGCGCTAGTAGTTGAAGAATGCAGTGTCGAAATAAGGAGACAGCACAAGCTATCGTTGGAGGACGTGGTGGCAGGAGTACTGAACGGAGCAGACAGACAACAACTTGGTACCCTCATCAACACGCTGCTTTGCCAAGAACGCTCAATCGAGCCTTCTACAACAACACCAGTCTGCATCCAGTCGTATAAGATACCCTTTGCTAAAAGGGAGTTGGTGATGGATATGGTGTCCAGTATGCTGGAGCTGGGAGTGATCAGGCCCTCATACCCCCATTTTTGGCTCACGAAGATACAATAATGGTAAGGAGCGTTTTCGCAATGACTACCGGACGATGAACACGATGACGGTCAAAGGAAAGTTCCCCATGCCGGTGCTGGAGGAGATGGTCGCATTCCTGGCTGGAAACAAGTTCTTCACGACGCTGGACACAGCATCCGGTACCACCAAATTTGAATTTGAATACCTATTCGATTCGATGGCCGAATTCGAGATCAGTAGTTGAAGAATACTGTGTCGAAATAATTAGACAGGATGAGCTATCGTTGGAGGACGTGGAGGCAGGAGTACTGAACGGAGCAGACAGACAACAACTTGGGACCCGCATCAACACGTTTCGGGACTGCTTCGCCAAGAACGAGAGGGAGTTGGGGTTTACCGCTTTGAGGAATGATCAATCGAGGTTACTACAACAACACCAGTCTGCATCCAGCCCTATAAGATACCATTTGCGAAGAGGGAGATGGTGTACAGTATGCTGGAGCACGGAGTGATCCGGCCCTCATACTCCGACTTTTGCGCGCCAATCTCACGAAGAAAAAATAATGGTAAGGACCGATTTTGCATCGACTAACGGGCGCTGAACAAGGTGGCGGTCAAAAGAAAGTTCCCCATGCTGGTGGTGGAGGAGGTGGTCGCATCCCTGGCTGGAAACAAGTTCTTCACGACGCTGGACATAGCATCGGGGTACCACCAAATTTGCATGGAAGAACGGAGCAAGAGGCTGACGGCGTTTGCAACGGACATGTATGAATTCAACTGAATGCCGTTTGGTCTAGTGAACGCACCCGCTGAGTCATCCATGAATATCATCAAGTCGCATCTGAGGAAGGGAGATATAGCTGTATACTTGGACGACATCGCAATTGGCAGCAAAACTGTTGAAGAGGGTCTTCAGAAGCTGCGGAGGTTCCTTGAAGTCCTGAGGGATACCGGCCTGAACCTAAACGTAAGCAATTGTGTATGCTTGCAGTCTAAATTATAATTTTTATGTTACCCAGTGAGTGAAGAAGGGCTGCAACCGAGCGAGAGGCAGACGGAGGGCATAATGGCATTTCCGACACCCAAGGACGTTCACGGAGTCCGACAGTTCCTGGGACTCGCAGGGTTTTTCCGCAAATTCGCACTGTGTGCAGCACCGCTGACCGATCTGCCCAGAGCGGAACAGCCATTCGAGTGGACAGAAATGCAGGAAGAGGCATTTTGCAAACTAAACATAGAGCTCATGACTTTGTTTGACCCGGAGTGCGACCACGAGGCACATACTGATGCTTGATCGCTTGGGCTGGCCGGAATCTTACTGCAGCTGAGCAATGTAGACGATTCGCTGCGTCCGGTGGTCAGTCGACAGTCTACAGTCGAAAGCTTTCCGCCGACGAAAGGAAGTACCATTCCTACGAGCTAGAAGTCTTGGCCATCGTTGAAAGCTTGGACCGGTTTAGGGTCCACCTCTTGGGAAGGCGCTTCAAGGTTGTCACGGACTGTGAGGCCGTAGTCGCAACTGGCACCATCCCTTGAGTAGGGCGGTGGTGGCTCAAGCTCTAAGAGTTCGACTACGAGACAATACACCAGCCAGGAAAGAGAGCGGCATACGTCGATGCCCTAAGCCGCAGCCGTGGAATAAGAACGGGAGGTGGAGGAAGCATCCACCCAGATACTCAATGTGCACATCTCCGACGAAGATTGGGTGGCGACCAAGCAATGGCAGGACCCAAACCTGAGGAGCATCATCACCAGTCTGAACTGGACCAGAGTGACGCAGATGAAGAAACAAATGCAAAAGGACTATGTCGTACGAGGATGTCGCCTTTGCCGAAAGGTGGACGAGGCGGAGAGGTGGGAGGTTCCGAAGGGTAACCGGTGGAGGATCCATACTGTGCCACGACGACACAGGGCACATTGCGGACGAGAAGACACTGGACCGGGTGAAGCAGACATTCTGGTTTCCGAAGATGAGAACTTTCACGAGGAGCTACATCAGGTCATGTGTCGGGTTGGCGTATGAGAAGAAGAGAGGAGGTAGGGTCGAGGGGGAACTCCACAGGGTATTTTGACCTGCTACGAATAGTCGTTGCAGACCGAGGGACGGCCTTTACTTCGAGGGACGACTCGAACAATTTTGTCAGAAGCATGGTGTGGAGCACGTGAAGACAGCAGTCAGGACACCCAGGTCGAAAGTTGCAACCGAACTATTTTCTCGTCTCTCAAGTGCATGCACTCGCAGGAAAAAGGGGAGGATTGAGCGACGCACCTTCGGGCGGTACAATGGCGATTGAACTCTTCTCGGAACCGTACAACGAAGGCAAGTCCATACGAACTACTTTTCGCCTACACGCCGAGGAGTATTTCGGGCTACCCACAAGCTGCTGATGGAATTGGGTGAGCACAGGGGAGTGGATGCCGAAGAGATGAGGAGCCGGCGAAGCGAGGCCCTAGCTAACATCGAAGGGACCCAAGAGCAGCAATATTCGACGCCCGTCGTCAGCGCCCAACATCGTATCAGCCAGGGGACCTTATGCTGATTGAAAATGAGCCAGCTAGCACCGGCCAATCTTGGAAGTTGGGCGGCTTACCCCCGGTTAGAATAATGGTACTGGCGAGTACCATGCGGAAATGACGGAAGGGGCAAAAGATTCCAGGAGGTGAGAGTCGATGTAGGCAAGAAGTTGACTGTAGCAATGCAGTAAACTTCGAACCTGTACAATGTAATGTTAAGGGATGTCCAGTACCCTCAAACGAGTTGGAATGCGACGAAACATTATGAACATGTCAGACGCAGCACATTATCACGCGGCTAAATTCGCACCGAAGTATGTTGCACCATTCGTTATACGAGAAAGGGCATCCCCGTGGACGTATATCATCGAAGAGGGAGCGGGAAAGAAAATGGAACATGGTACGTGAAGGAATTGAAGCCATGTAGCGAGAGATAGAAGCGAAGGATTCCAACTGCGAAATTTGCAGTTCTCGGGGGTAAGGATGGAGTTGTCACATGTAAAACTGCTCGCTACAAAATATTGTTTCGTCTTCCCTTGATCCACAATTTCCATAAGAGGTAACAGTGAAAGCCTACGCTACGCCTGTTGTAAATATCTCGCCAGGAGCTTACGCGCAGATAGGGTTCGTGGATGCACGGACTGCTTATCCGGGAGTGCAAACAAAGAGGAAGAAAACCATCCACTTAGCGAAGGCAACCGAGTCGCTGTTTAATTGTAAACGTAGACCACGACAACTTAAACAAATACATCGAGAAATAACAAAACTATCACACAATATCAGAGAACACAACTTAATTGACCGAACAAATTACATAACCAATTATTTATATATGACATAATTCAAGCCCCCCGGTAGCTGACCTCCTCGTGGTGGGGGGCGGGTAACAGGTTTGGGGTGTACGAGTTTATTTTCATACAGCCCAAACCTGGCTAACGAAGCGCAAACCCCCCCTCATGACACGCAGAAAAAGATTGGCCTCGGATAATGGCTACCCTGGTGCCTCGGTCCCAATTGCAGCCAGGCCTGAATGGTGGCAGCATGCGAGCGTCTGGTGGCCGGCCTGTCCCGCTCGGCAGCCGGTCGGGCACAGCCCGAAGGAATTACGAGCAACCCATCAGTGGCCTCGTGAGCCGCTATGGGGGTGGGGGGGAAGTCACGCCATGCACTAACCAGTGCGTGCGAATGGCAAAAGTCAACGGATAACGGCATCGACTTAGGATAGGCACATGGAACATCTCATCGGTCACAGGAAAGGATCTCGAGCTAGTTGAGGAAGCTGCCAGGTATCGTTTGGATATCGTATGTATCTCTTCGACGAAGCAAAGGGGATCTAAACTGAGGACCTTTTGGACGGGTGGAAACTCTTCCTGTCGGGAGTTGCACCTCAAATGTCTGCACAGGCGGGAGTGAGGATACTCTCAAGTCCCAGGCTGGCAGGCAGGAAAGAGAGCGGCATACGTCGATGCCCTAAGCCGGCAGCCGTGGAAGAAGAACGGTAGGTAGAGGAAGCATCCACCCAGATACTCAATGTGCACATCTCCGACGAAGATTGGGTGACACCATGCAAATGGCAGGACCCAAACCTGACATCATCACCAGTCTGAAGGAGACTGAGATGACGCAGACAGTAAAAGCCTACGCTACCCCTGTTGTAAATATCTCGCCAGGAGCTTACGCGCTGATAGGGTTCGTGGATACACGGGCTGCTTATCTGGGAGTGCAAAAAAAGAAAACCATCCACTTAGCGAAGGCAACACTGAAATGCCAAGGAACACAGGGCTCTTCAAAGTTCTCCGAGCCACAGTTCAACTCGTACACGTAGACCACCGAAAACAAAAGCTGAGAATAAACCGCTGCCGAAAGAAAAATAAAAACATAATTCATGATCACAATTCCAAACAACATAAGCCAAAACAATGAGAAAAAACAAAACTATCGCACAATATCAGAGAATACACATAATTGACCGAAAAACTAAATAACTAATTATGTGCATATATATAACATAATACAAACATACATTCATATCTCGAGAAAATCAGCACCACCGCTTGAATGTATTAATGCGGATGTAGAGAGTGAGGCACCGAGGGACGCTGCCAGTGCATTGGACGTGATTCCCTTTGCACTAGGAGCCGATCAGCGGCTCCACGGAGGCGGTATACCACGGAGCCGGTATACCACGGAGCCGGTATACCACGGAGCCGGTATACCACGGAGCCGGTATACCATAAGAGACTGGCCAGCGGTAAGTGAGGGGAGAAGGCAGCAGTGTGCAAGTGCGACAGCGAGCATACAAGCGCTCGTCCACTAATGACTGGCAAGTGGGAGGAGCTCCTGCGATATAGGCGTATGCGGCTGTTGCCGAAACCGGCAGTTTACCCCGCCGACCTTTAGTCTTCCTGCTTCTAGTATCTATCCCATAGGATGGATAATTAATGCACTCAGTGTGCGTCCGTGCATCTGTCAGAGAGATCTGATGTCGGCTATCGTTATCTGTTCGGATCCAAAGTCTCTTCAGATTTCTTCTTTTGAACTAGCTTCGTCCAAGTCCTTTCACTCAATAGTGTAATATGTAATAACTCGGATTTCTACCTTTTGTCCCAGAACATCTCTTATTGTTGTTTTTATGTCCTCCGCTTTGCCCGTGGTATTCTTGAGCTGTATTCGGTGGACAATTGCGCCTCATTCCCTATGCCCCCGCTTTAGAGGATTGAGGGGTCGCAGAGCTCTTAGTTTCCATTTCCCTTCCCTTTTGCTGCCTCGGGTAGACTTAGGGACGCTAGAGCTTTAATCCCGGTTGCCCCATCGGCCGTTGCCTATCGGTTTGTCCAGGGGTCTCTCAACTTTCACACTGATGCTGGGTTACACCATCATCACATCGCTTTCTGGGTTCCGGTCGAGTCCCTACTCAACACGGCTGATTTTTTGTTATATTTGGGTTTAATTTTGAATCCCATGACTGCCTGAAGAAAAGGTCTCTCGCAACCTCCCAGCTCAAGGACATCGAAGAGTCTAGGGATAGACAAAAAATACGGGCCTTTTATAAAAAAGCCATATGCCTGCCTTTAGGCTTTAAGAAATGCACCGAGGCTCTTCGAAATGGTGAAGGTAGCCTTGTTACTGACCCGCACGGAATAGTGGATGTGTTTAAGCCCAGGAGAGAGTGATAGGTAATCAGGAAATCCCAACTCCAGTCGATGAAGTAGTCCTCCCACCTAGCTCTGAAGAAGCCGCAGCTCCGATGGCCTACCATCAGAGCTCTTCAAGGCCGGGGGCGATGGACTGGTGGGGATCATCTGTAAAATTTGGGAAGACGAAAGCATGCCCGGCGACTGGAATATCAGCTCCATATGCCCCATCTACAAAAAAAGACGATCTTACCTCTTGCAACAACAATAGACGTATAGCCCCGCTCAACGTCGTCTACAATATGCTGTCCAGCGTTCTGTGTGAACTTCTAAAGCCGTTTTGCACCTCACTAATCGGCACGTACAAGTGCGGCTTCCGGCCCGGCAAATCGACTGGAGAAGACTAGTGAGTTTCAAATCTATACGCACCACCTTTTCATCGATTTCAAAGCCGCATACGACAGCATTCATCGCAAGGAGGTATTCGATGCGATGGCCGAATTCGGGATCCCGGAAAAACTGATACGGTTGTGTCGCACCACGCTGACACATACGCGATGCACCGTGCAGTTCGGCTCAAGGATTTCTGAGCCGTTTGAGACTTGCACTGGATTTCGGCAAGGAGATGCGCTGTCGAGTAAATTCTTCAATCTGGTACTGGAGAAGATAGTGCGGAGGGCAGCTGTAAACACGGAATGCACTATCTTCTACAAATCGGTCCAACTGTTGTGGTACGCACATGACATCAACATCGACTCGCGTTCTCAACGTACCGTAGTGGACGCTTTTACGGCGATTGAAGAACAGGCGAAACGAACTGGTCTCAAGGTCAATGAGGACAAAACAAAATATATGCTCTCGACCAAAAAACGTTCCGTCACGCACAACCTTGGCCAAAATTTCACAATCGACAGCTACAATTTCGAGGTAGTAAAAGAGTTTGCCTACATCGGGGCAAACGTGAACTCCACAAACGACATCACAGTGGAGATCCGACGTAGAATCGCCCTTGGCAACCGGTTTGTCAAAAAAACTGGGCTCAAAACTCCTGACTCGAAGGACCAAAATTATGATCTACAAAACTCTTATTTTGCAAGTCCTGGAGCTGAAACTGGACGCTAAGCAAAACTACGGAGCTGAGTCTTGGTACCTTCGAAAGAAAAGTTCTACGTCGGATATATGATCCCGTCTGCGAGGAAGGCTTAGACTCGGACCCTCCATGGTTCGCCGGCCTGATAAGTAAGTAAGTATGACTGCTGCGAACTTTATCCAGTAGCCACGGTTCACATAACACTCTAGACTAGGCTAGTGATAGACTTAGTACGTCGACTTCTCATTCCTTCTGGTCATGACCTACGGGAAAACTGGGGGATGCAGCGGAAACCATTGAAGCCACCCTATTGCGGGCTGAGCTGCAACGACTGACAGAGAAGGCGTTGAGCTCACTAGAGCCCAATCAGGGGTTGCAGGGAATTGTGCGGCTGTAAGGCAAAGTGTGATGAACACAGTCGGCACGGCACAGGACACCACCGTCCGGTCGTTCTGGTTTCTACAGATTCGATGCGGGAGGAGATGAGAAGGGACAGGTACTGTATCCGCAACGCGTACACAGTCCGGGATGTAGCAGAGAAGCTGCCACCATTCGTTCCGAAATCGTACGATGGACTCTCCTCCGAAGGCTGGAAGAAGAATGCCCGGGACATCCAACGGATTTACGAGCTGGATGTAAGGCTAGTACTGATGGCCGCGAGTAGCATATTAGTGGTAGCAGCGCATTTGTGGAGCTGTAGCGTAACAGCAGAATCTATGGGAGCGGCGGACGACGATGCCGATGTCCACGACAGGCTGCAGGAAAGAAGGCAACACTCCAACGAGGACACGAAAAAGTATGTCTTCGAAATGAGGAGGGTAGCGTCTCGTGGACGTGTGCATGAGAGCACCCTTGTCAAATACATAATCCAGGGGATAGCGGACGCGGAGTGCCATGAAGCCTTCACAGCGCTAAGGCCAACTTCAGTAAAAGAAGTCCTCGACAGGGTTCTTTGGGCCATGGGAAACGAATGATGACAGAGCAGAGGGACGTTGAACGCGGAATAGATGCTGGAGCCGGGGGAAACGGGATACAGTACTTCGGCTGCCATCAAATCACACTACAAAAGCAACTGCACACAGAGGAAAGGCGGGCGACAAAGGCTGAACCCGACCGGAATAGCCAAACCAACTGCTACTGAAGGAGACCAGGTCGGAATATGAGAAGGACGCCACGGTGAATGGATTGCAAGTCACAGCATTTATCGACCTAGGCTCCATAGGACTGTGCCACTTTGCGCCGCTCAAAAGCAGAGGAGGGCGGAATCAATAGATGAATTCAGGCGGTTGAATGGAATCGGGGAAGGAACGTGCCAGACCGTGGGGAGGGTGTACGCTGAGGTAACAGTGGATCGGCTCAGGTCGTGGTACGAGGTCCAAATGGTGCCAGACTAGAGTCAGCCATATCCGATGCTGATTGGTCGGAAGCTACATGCAGGTGAAGGTGGTGAAAAAGGCATCGAGGGCGCTAGTAGTTGAAGAATGCAGTGTCGAAATAAGGAGACAGCACAAGCTATCGTTGGAGGACGTGGTGGCAGGAGTACTGAACGGAGCAGACAGACAACAACTTGGTACCCTCATCAACACGCTGCTTTGCCAAGAACGCTCAATCGAGCCTTCTACAACAACACCAGTCTGCATCCAGTCGTATATCCAGTTTTGGAGTAACGCAAATGTAGGTCACTTGCCTGATGTGTTGTTATTCGAAACCCAATGGAAACTGAATGTCTTAACCTTTCATAATTTTAAGAAATATTGATGATAAAAAGAAGAAGAGAGGAGTTGAACAAGAGACTACGACGAATCGACTGTGTTTGATTTTTGGTTCAATTTCGTGATCGATTATAAAATAAAATTGTAACTCCCGCTGAGTTCCAGTCATGCATGAATATCATCAAGTCGCGTCTGAGGGAGGGAGACATAGCTGCATTCTTGGACGACATCGCAATTGGCAGCAAAATTGTTGAAGAGGGTCTTCAAAAGCTTCGGAGGTTCAGAGGTAAGCAAATGCACTTTCTCGCAGAGGAAGACGGCGTCCATAATGGCATTCCCGACACCCAAGGACGTTCACGGAATCCGACAGTTCCTGGGACCCACAGAGTTTTTCCGCAAATTCGCAGAGAATTACGCGCTGTGCAGCATCCCCAACGGAAATGCCGGAAGAGGCGTTTTGCAAACTAAAGACTGTGCAGCAGTCAGGCCCGTTCCAGTTCCAGTTCCATTATTTGGGCGCTAAATTGTTATGCCACTCTGCAGTTTGCAAGGCAGTAGCATCCCTTGCTTGAAATGTATGCCTTGGAATTCGAGCCTATGCTACCATCCATCCACTTCAATAACCAGGGCACAATCTAGGCTGTCCCAGTCTTCAGCCAACAGCTTTGGATACTCACAACTTAGTCTCCATTTCCCTTCCTCTTTTGCTGCCTCGGGTAGACTTAGAGAAGCTAGAGCTTTGCTCCCGTTTGTTCCATCGGTCCTTGCCTGTCGGTTTGACCCGGGTCTTTCAACTTTCCGACTGATGCTGGGTTGCACAGGCCATCCTGCACCCTTGCTGGCCGCTTCAGGCTTAGCGCTTTTTGGGTTTCGGTCGAGCCCCGGCTCATCACGGCTGTTTTGTTGTTATATTTGGGTTTAATTTTGAATGCCATGACTGGCTGAGGAAATAAAGGTCATCAACGCCAGAGCCTCCCATTAGCGTAGTAAGTTCACTGTTGGAACGTAGCACTGTTTTACCCCCACGCTGCGAACTTTATCCAGTAAACACGGTTCACATAACACTCTGGATTAGGGTAGTGATAGAATTAGTTCGTCGACATCTCACTCCTTCTGATCGTGGCCTCTCTGGTCAGGCTATAGCTGGCCTATAGGTCAGAGTCACCTTTACCATATCTGTACTAACCATATCTCCTCTTCATCACTGTCAACATGCGTACAGAGCTGACAGGCAGAGACTATCGAAAGTGCCCTTGAAGCGCAGATATATCTGTCTTGGATATTGAAGGAGCATTTGACAACACATTGCGCGATGCGATTATTAAAGCTCTGAATAAGGAGAATGTAAACTGAACAGTATTGAAATGTGTATATTAGCACAAGTACAGCTGAGACGCAACGACAGAAAATATAATAAAAGTCCACACAACAAAACGACGCCCTCAGGGAGGACACATATCTTACAAATGTGGAGTCAAGTTGTAGACGAATTTCTGCATCTACTAACAAATCACGGCATAAAATGTCATGCATATCAGCATATTATATTTATAAATACAGGTATAATGGAGGAAAACATGTGTTTCCATCGAATGGGGACGAAAAATTACTAAAGGGTGGTGCCTGTCAGGTGGGCTACATCTAAATTTACAATATTATCCCTCACAAGAAAACCAACTTCGTAGACATTGTAAAATGAAATAAAATTTGTTGCTATTACATTTCGTTTGTTAGTAGTGTAGTAGTTAGCATTACGTTCAACAAAAATTATGTGTTTACCCGATAATCTACGAGTGCTTGGTGGATTCGTGCACAACCTTTTTCGATTGTCTCGAGTTGTCTCGACCTGCGCCTCTTCGTCTCTTTGCAGAATTAAAGAGCTTTCTTAGAGTCGACAATTGAGCGTTCCACCAATGCACCTAGCGTTTATTGACAGTAGATTTGGTCCTGTCGGAAATCAAATAATAGCTATTAAGCTATACGCCGCTTCGTCTCCGTCTTCAATGGACTTAATAGACATGATTAGCATCTGCTTATTGGAGCACAGAAGTTTTCGAGTAATATCCCAACATGTGCATTTGTGTATTTTGGGGGCAGCATATAAGAGTTGGCCAGGTATGTCGAACCAGATGTGTTTCGTCAATAAATTGATGTCTTTATCAGTGGAGTACAGAAGCTCTAGAATAATATCCCAACATGTGCATTTGTGTATTTTGGGGGCAGCATATGAGAGTTGGCCAGGTATATCGAACCAGATGTGTTTCGTCAATAATCTGATATGACCAAATCATCACACTTCGCCGGATCCTGGAAAACACTCAAAAGATGCAGATGTACACCCGCCACCTATTCGTCGATATCAAGGCCCTATATGACATTGTGCATAGAGACGAGCTGTACAGCACCACATGAAAATCTGTCATGTGATTTCCTCAATATCGTAATTGAGAAGATTTTCCGAAGCTCAAACGTCACCACCAGACGTACGATCTGCCAAAAGCGAACAAGCCAGTGAGGCGTTTATTACTCACGGGATAGCTATTAAGCTGAAACGACACTTCGTCTCCGTCTTCAATGTACTTAAAAGACGTGAGAAGTATTTGCTTATTGGAGCATAGAAGTTCTCGAATAGATGAGTTCTGTCTCATTAGAAAACAATAGAATAAAAATAGAGTGGAATCGTGTATTACGATTTTCATATTACATTCAAGCGAATGGCGGGTACTATATATCGTTACAAATGTCCGTATTTCACGATTTGTTTCATCTGCATAATTTTATTCTGAAATCCGAGTGCCTATACATATATACAAAATAAAAACCTTCTAAAGAACACATACGCACAACTCTGAATCGAAGAATGAGCGATTCAGGCAATCACTCACACTCAATTGAAAAATCGGTGAATACACAAATTCAACGTCGATTGGAATTGTACATACAATTTAAATTCGAATAATTGGAATTTCTCCAATAATCACATTATTCGACTGACCTTATTCGTAATTACTACATCGCTACATGGTTATGTTGCCAATAACTTCAAAGTCTCTTCCGAGATCCAGCATTGTTCCCGGCTACCTCGTCACGACCTTACAGCATCTTCCACGGTTAGGTGCTGCAGCCGTGCCTGAAGTTTGCAGGCTCTTGTATTCTACCAGTAGCATCGCATGCTTGAAATGGTTACCTATGAATTTGAGATCCTATTCTCTGACCGGCTCCTGCAAACAGCAGACACTTTAGTCATTACGGATTCACGGGCTCTTTGGCCTAAGAATAATGTGTCAAACGTCATTGTGAAAATGGGAAACAAAGGTGACGTAGATCTGCATCACGGACATCTCAATAACCAGAGATTATACAGAGGAAAAAAGAGCACACTTGTTGGAGTTGAAATCAGTTATCACGCAGAGAAACAAACTTGTTTTTACTGGGGTCAAATTCTAAAATCGGGAAATGTAATATAATATCATAATTGAGAAGATCGTCCGAAGCTCAAACGTCACCACCAGACGCACGATCTGCCAAAAGCGAATAAGCCAGTGAGGTGTTTGTTGCTGTTGCTGTTGCTGTTGCTGTTTGCTGTTGCTGTTTGCTTTTTGCTGTTTGCTTTTTGCTGTTTGCTTTTTGCTGTTTGGCTAGGGAACCTCAATATCTCTGATGTCGAAATCAAGGAAGTCACTTTCTCGGATCACCGTCCTATTATTGTAAATAGCGGAAAATTAATTGTCAATTTTGTCCCTAAGCTGGTTTGGGGTGATAAAAAAGCGAATATATATAGAATGAAGATGGAAAAGAATATTCCGGCGCTTCACGGGATTTGAATTGATACGATGCGATTATTAAAGCTCTGAATAAGGAGAATGTAAACTGAACAGTATTGAAATGTGTATATTAGCACAAGTACAGCTGAGACGCAACGACAGAAAATATAATAAAAGTCCACACAACAAAACGACGCCCTCAGGGAGGACACATATCTTACAAATGTGGAGTCAAGTTGTAGACGAATTTCTGCATCTACTAACAAATCACGGCATAAAATGTCATGCATATCAGCATATTATATTTATAAATACAGGTATAATGGAGGAAAACATGTGTTTCCATCGAATGGGGACGAAAAATTACTAAAGGGTGGTGCCTGTCAGGTGGGCTACATCTAAATTTACAATATTATCCCTCACAAGAAAACCAACTTCGTAGACATTGTAAAATGAAATAAAATTTGTTGCTATTACATTTCGTTTGTTAGTAGTGTAGTAGTTAGCATTACGTTCAACAAAAATTATGTGTTTACCCGATAATCTACGAGTGCTTGGTGGATTCGTGCACAACCTTTTTCGATTGTCTCGAGTTGTCTCGACCTGCGCCTCTTCGTCTCTTTGCAGAATTAAAGAGCTTTCTTAGAGTCGACAATTGAGCGTTCCACCAATGCACCTAGCGTTTATTGACAGTAGATTTGGTCCTGTCGGAAATCAAATAATAGCTATTAAGCTATACGCCGCTTCGTCTCCGTCTTCAATGGACTTAATAGACATGATTAGCATCTGCTTATTGGAGCACAGAAGTTTTCGAGTAATATCCCAACATGTGCATTTGTGTATTTTGGGGGCAGCATATAAGAGTTGGCCAGGTATGTCGAACCAGATGTGTTTCGTCAATAAATTGATGTCTTTATCAGTGGAGTACAGAAGCTCTAGAATAATATCCCAACATGTGCATTTGTGTATTTTGGGGGCAGCATATGAGAGTTGGCCAGGTATATCGAACCAGATGTGTTTCGTCAATAATCTGATATGACCAAATCATCACACTTCGCCGGATCCTGGAAAACACTCAAAAGATGCAGATGTACACCCGCCACCTATTCGTCGATATCAAGGCCCTATATGACATTGTGCATAGAGACGAGCTGTACAGCACCACATGAAAATCTGTCATGTGATTTCCTCAATATCGTAATTGAGAAGATTTTCCGAAGCTCAAACGTCACCACCAGACGTACGATCTGCCAAAAGCGAACAAGCCAGTGAGGCGTTTATTACTCACGGGATAGCTATTAAGCTGAAACGACACTTCGTCTCCGTCTTCAATGTACTTAAAAGACGTGAGAAGTATTTGCTTATTGGAGCATAGAAGTTCTCGAATAGATGAGTTCTGTCTCATTAGAAAACAATAGAATAAAAATAGAGTGAAATCGTGTATTACGATTTTCATATTACATTCAAGCGAATGGCGGGTACTATATATCGTTACAAATGTCCGTATTTCACGATTTGTTTCATCTGCATAATTTTATTCTGAAATCCGAGTGCCTATACATATATACAAAATAAAAACCTTCTAAAGAACACATACGCACAACTCTGAATCGAAGAATGAGCGATTCAGGCAATCACTCACACTCAATTGAAAAATCGGTGAATACACAAATTCAACGTCGATTGGAATTGTACATACAATTTAAATTCGAATAATTGGAATTTCTCCAATAATCACATTATTCGACTGACCTTATTCGTAATTACTACATCGCTACATGGTTATGTTGCCAATAACTTCAAAGTCTCTTCCGAGATCCAGCATTGTTCCCGGCTACCTCGTCACGACCTTACAGCATCTTCCACGGTTAGGTGCTGCAGCCGTGCCTGCAGTTTGCAGGCTCTTGTATTCTACCAGTAGCATCGCATGCTTGAAATGGTTACCTATGAATTTGAGATCCTATTCTCTGACCGGCTCCTGCAAACAGCAGACACTTTAGTCATTACGGATTCACGGGCTCTTTGGCCTAAGAATAATGTGTCAAACGTCATTGTGAAAATGGGAAACAAAGGTGACGTAGATCTGCATCACGGACATCTCAATAACCAGAGATTATACAGAGGAAAAAAGAGCACACTTGTTGCAGTTGAAATCAGTTATCACGCAGAGAAACAAACTTGTTTTTACTGGGGTCAAATTCTAAAATCGGGAAATGTAATATAATATCATAATTGAGAAGATCGTCCGAAGCTCAAACGTCACCACCAGACGCACGATCTGCCAAAAGCGAATAAGCCAGTGAGGTGTTTGTTGCTGTTGCTGTTGCTGTTGCTGTTTGCTGTTGCTGTTTGCTTTTTGCTGTTTGCTTTTTGCTGTTTGCTTTTTGCTGTTTGGCTAGGGAACCTCAATATCTCTGATGTCGAAATCAAGGAAGTCACTTTCTCGGATCACCATCCTATTATTGTAAATAGCGGAAAATTAATTGTCAATTTTGTCCCTAAGCTGGTTTGGGGTGATAAAAAAGCGAATATATATAGAATGAAGATGGAAAAGAATATTCCGGCGCTTCACGGGATTTGAATTGATACGATGCGATTATTAAAGCTCTGAATAAGGAGAATGTAAACTGAACAGTATTGAAATGTGTATATTAGCACAAGTACAGCTGAGACGCAACGACAGAAAATATAATAAAAGTCCACACAACAAAACGACGCCCTCAGGGAGGACACATATCTTACAAATGTGGAGTCAAGTTGTAGACGAATTTCTGCATCTACTAACAAATCACGGCATAAAATGTCATGCATATCAGCATATTATATTTATAAATACAGGTATAATGGAGGAAAACATGTGTTTCCATCGAATGGGGACGAAAAATTACTAAAGGGTGGTGCCTGTCAGGTGGGCTACATCTAAATTTACAATATTATCCCTCACAAGAAAACCAACTTCGTAGACATTGTAAAATGAAATAAAATTTGTTGCTATTACATTTCGTTTGTTAGTAGTGTAGTAGTTAGCATTACGTTCAACAAAAATTATGTGTTTACCCGATAATCTACGAGTGCTTGGTGGATTCGTGCACAACCTTTTTCGATTGTCTCGAGTTGTCTCGACCTGCGCCTCTTCGTCTCTTTGCAGAATTAAAGAGCTTTCTTAGAGTCGACAATTGAGCGTTCCACCAATGCACCTAGCGTTTATTGACAGTAGATTTGGTCCTGTCGGAAATCAAATAATAGCTATTAAGCTATACGCCGCTTCGTCTCCGTCTTCAATGGACTTAATAGACATGATTAGCATCTGCTTATTGGAGCACAGAAGTTTTCGAGTAATATCCCAACATGTGCATTTGTGTATTTTGGGGGCAGCATATAAGAGTTGGCCAGGTATGTCGAACCAGATGTGTTTCGTCAATAAATTGATGTCTTTATCAGTGGAGTACAGAAGCTCTAGAATAATATCCCAACATGTGCATTTGTGTATTTTGGGGGCAGCATATGAGAGTTGGCCAGGTATATCGAACCAGATGTGTTTCGTCAATAATCTGATATGACCAAATCATCACACTTCGCCGGATCCTGGAAAACACTCAAAAGATGCAGATGTACACCCGCCACCTATTCGTCGATATCAAGGCCCTATATGACATTGTGCATAGAGACGAGCTGTACAGCACCACATGAAAATCTGTCATGTGATTTCCTCAATATCGTAATTGAGAAGATTTTCCGAAGCTCAAACGTCACCACCAGACGTACGATCTGCCAAAAGCGAACAAGCCAGTGAGGCGTTTATTACTCACGGGATAGCTATTAAGCTGAAACGACACTTCGTCTCCGTCTTCAATGTACTTAAAAGACGTGAGAAGTATTTGCTTATTGGAGCATAGAAGTTCTCGAATAGATGAGTTCTGTCTCATTAGAAAACAATAGAATAAAAATAGAGTGAAATCGTGTATTACGATTTTCATATTACATTCAAGCGAATGGCGGGTACTATATATCGTTACAAATGTCCGTATTTCACGATTTGTTTCATCTGCATAATTTTATTCTGAAATCCGAGTGCCTATACATATATACAAAATAAAAACCTTCTAAAGAACACATACGCACAACTCTGAATCGAAGAATGAGCGATTCAGGCAATCACTCACACTCAATTGAAAAATCGGTGAATACACAAATTCAACGTCGATTGGAATTGTACATACAATTTAAATTCGAATAATTGGAATTTCTCCAATAATCACATTATTCGACTGACCTTATTCGTAATTACTACATCGCTACATGGTTATGTTGCCAATAACTTCAAAGTCTCTTCCGAGATCCAGCATTGTTCCCGGCTACCTCGTCACGACCTTACAGCATCTTCCACGGTTAGGTGCTGCAGCCGTGCCTGCAGTTTGCAGGCTCTTGTATTCTACCAGTAGCATCGCATGCTTGAAATGGTTACCTATGAATTTGAGATCCTATTCTCTGACCGGCTCCTGCAAACAGCAGACACTTTAGTCATTACGGATTCACGGGCTCTTTGGCCTAAGAATAATGTGTCAAACGTCATTGTGAAAATGGGAAACAAAGGTGACGTAGATCTGCATCACGGACATCTCAATAACCAGAGATTATACAGAGGAAAAAAGAGCACACTTGTTGGAGTTGAAATCAGTTATCACGCAGAGAAACAAACTTGTTTTTACTGGGGTCAAATTCTAAAATCGGGAAATGTATTATATTTCTCGGTCTTAGGATCTACTTTATAATGAAAGAGGAACTAAACTTCTGTAGTTCCGTGAGTTGTAAATGGGACTAGCGCAAGCCACAGACAGACAGTGCGAAGAGATAACCTTCAACGGGGCAAGGGACGTTGGTCGTTGACTATTGTTTGGCTAGGGAACCTCAATACCTCTGATGTCGAAATCAAGGAAGTCACTTTCTCGGATCACCATCCTATTATTGTAAATAGCGGAAAATTAATTGTCAAGGTTGTCCCTAAGCTGGTTTGGGGTGATAAAAAAGCGAATATATATAGAATGAAGATGGAGAAGAATATTCCGGCGCTTCACGGGATTTGAAGGTATTGAACAGATTATAAAAGAGTCGTATCATTCCGTAAACCGCAACATGAATTCTTGTTGGAAAAGCAATTAATCGGCATGTCAGCAATGTTTTCGTAGCATTTCCGTCACATAGAATTTTAGGATTATCTCGAGTTGTTTCAACAAAACTGCGCCTCTTCGTTTTCTTTGCAGAATTAAAGGGCTTTCTTAGAGTCGACAATTGAGCGTTCCACCAAGGCACTTGCGTTTATTGACAGTAGCATTTGTCTTGACGGAAATCAAATAACAATCTATTAAGCTAAAAGCTATCCCAACATGCGCATTTGGGTTCTTTGAGGTCAACATATGAGAGTTGGCCAGGTATGTCGAACCAGATGTGTCGCCAGATCCTGGAAAAGACTTAAGAGATCCATACCCTCCACCTATTCGTCGATATCAATGCCCTATATGACACTGTGCATGGAGACGAGCTGTACAGCGCCATGTCGAATTTTGGCATTCCTGCCAATCTAGTCAGCTTGTGCACGAAGGAGAGCTGTCGCTGCTCCATCAAAGTCAGTAATTAACTCACAGAAGCCTTTAATGTCAAAAAAGGTTTTAGACAACTCTGTCATGTGATTTCTTCAATATCATAATTGAGAAGATCGTCCAAAGCTCAAACGTCACCACCAGACGCACGATCTGCCAAAAGCGAATAAGCCAGTGAGGTGTTTGTTGCTGTTTGCTGTTTGCTGTTTGCTGTTTGCTGTTTGCTGTTTGCTGTTGCTGTTGCTGTTGCTGTTTGCTGTTTGCTGTTTGCTGTTGCTGTTGCTGTTGCTGTTGCTGTTGCTGTTGCTGTTGCTGTTGCTGTTGCTGTTGCTGTTGCTGTTGCTGTTGCTGTTGCTGTTGCTGTTGCTGTTGCTGTTGCTGTTGCTGTTGCTGTTGCTGTTGCTGTTGCTGTTGCTGTTGCTGTTGCTGTTGCTGTTGCTGTTGCTGTTGCTGTTGCTGTTGCTGTTGCTGTTGCTGTTGCTGTTGCTGTTGCTGTTGCTGTTTGCTGTTTGCTGTTTGCTGTTTGCTGTTTGCTGTTGCTGTAATATCCCAAAATGTGCATTTGTGTATTTTGGGGGCAGCATATAAGAGTTGGCCAGGTATGTCGAACCAGATGTGTTTCGTCAATAAATTGATGCCTTTATCAGTGGAGTACAGAAGCTCTAGAATAATATCCCAACATGTGCATTTGTGTATTTTGGGGGCAGCATATGAGAGTTGGCCAGGTATATCGAACCAGATGTGTTTCGTCAATAATCTGATATGACCAAATCATCACACTTCGCCGGATCCTGGAAAACACTCAAAAGATGCAGATGTACACCCGCCACCTATTCGTCGATATCAAGGCCCTATATGACATTGTGCATAGAGACGAGCTGTACAGCACCACATGAAAATCTGTCATGTGATTTCCTCAATATCGTACGATCTGCCAAAAGCGAACAAGCCAGTGAGGCGTTTATTACTCGCGGGATAGCTATTAAGCTGAAACGACACTTCGTCTCCGTCTTCAATGTACTTAAAAGACGTGAGAAGTATTTGCTTATTGGAGCATAGAAGTTCTCGAATAGATGAGTTCTGTCTCATTAGAAAACAATAGAATAAAAATAGAGTGAAATCGTGTATTACGATTTTCATATTACATTCAAGCGAATGGCGGGTACTATATATCGTTACAAATGTCCGTATTTCACGATTTGTTTCATCTGCATAATTTTATTCTGAAATCCGAGTGCCTATACATATATACAAAATAAAAACCTTCTAAAGAACACATACGCACAACTCTGAATCGAAGAATCAGCGATTCAGGCAATCACTCACACTCAATTGAAAAATCGGTGAATACACAAATTCAACGTCGATTGGAATTGTACATACAATTTAAATTCGAATAATTGGAATTTCTCCAATAATCACATTATTCGACTGACCTTATTCGTAATTACTACATCGCTACATGGTTATGTTGCCAATAACTTCAAAGTCTCTTCCGAGATCCAGCATTGTTCCCGGCTACCTCGTCACGACCTTACAGCATCTTCCACGGTTAGGTGCTGCAGCCGTGCCTGCAGTTTGCAGGCTCTTGTATTCTACCAGTAGCATCGCATGCTTGAAATGGTTACCTATGAATTTGAGATCCTATTCTCTGACCGGCTCCTGCAAACAGCAGACACTTTAGTCATTACGGATTCACGGGCTCTTTGGCCTAAGAATAATGTGTCAAACGTCATTGTGAAAATGGGAAACAAAGGTGACGTAGATCTGCATCCCGGACATCTCAATAACCAGAGATTATACAGAGGAAAAAAGAGCACACTTGTTGCAGTTGAAATCAGTTATCACGCAGAGAAACAAACTTGTTTTTACTGGGGTCAAATTCTAAAATCGGGAAATGTATTATATTTCTCGGTCTTAGGATCTACTTTATAATGAAAGAGGAACTAAACTTCTGTAGTTCCGTGAGTTGTAAATGGGACTAGCGCAAGCCACAGACAGACAGTGCGAAGAGATAACCTTCAACGGGGCAAGGGACGTTGGTCGTTGACTATTGTTTGGCTAGGGAACCTCAATACCTCTGATGTCGAAATCAAGGAAGTCACTTTCTCGGATCACCATCCTATTATTGTAAATAGCGGAAAATTAATTGTCAAGGTTGTCCCTAAGCTGGTTTGGGGTGATAAAAAAGCGAATATATATAGAATGAAGATGGAAAAGAATATTCCGGCGCTTCACGGGATTTGAAGATATTGAACAGATTATAAAAGAGTCGTATCATTCCGTAAACCGCAACATGAATTCTTGTTGGAAAAGCAATTAATCGGCATGTCAGCAATGTTTTCGTAGCATTTCCGTCACATAGAATTTTAGGATTATCTCGAGTTGTTTCAACAAAACTGCGCCTCTTCGTTTTCTTTGCAGAATTAAAGGGCTTTCTTAGAGTCGACAATTGAGCGTTCCACCAAGGCACTTGCGTTTATTGACAGTAGCATTTGTCTTGACGGAAATCAAATAACAATCTATTAAGCTAAAAGCTATCCCAACATGCGCATTTGGGTTTTTTGACGTCAGCATATGAGAGTTGGCCAGGTATGTCGAACCAGATGTGTCGCCAGATCCTGGAAAAGACTTAAGAGATCCATACCCTCCACCTATTCGTCGATATCAATGCCCTATATGACACTGTGCATGGAGACGAGCTGTACAGCGCCATGTCGAATTTTGGCATTCCTGCCAATCTAGTCAGCTTGTGCACGAAGGAGAGCTGTCGCTGCTCCATCAAAGTCAGTAATTAACTCACAGAAAAAACTCACAGAAGCCTTTAATGTCAAAAAAGGTTTTAGACAACTCTGTCATGTGATTTCTTCAATATCATAATTGAGAAGATCGTCCAAAGCTCAAACGTCACCACCAGACGCACGATCTGCCAAAAGCGAATAAGCCAGTGAGGTGTTTGTTGCTGTTGCTGTTTGCTGTTTGCTGTTTGCTGTTTGCTGTTTGCTGTTTGCTGTTTGCTGTTTGCTGTTTGCTGTTTGCTGTTTGCTGTTTGCTGTTTGCTGTTTGCTGTTTGCTGTTTGCTGTTTGCTGTTTGCTGTTTGCTGTTTGCTGTTTGCTGTTTGCTGTTGCTGTTGCTGTTGCTGTTGCTGTTGCTGTTGCTGTTGCTGTTGCTGTTGCTGTTTGCTGTTTGCTGTTTGCTGTTGCTGTTGCTGTTGCTGTTGCTGTTGCTGTTGCTGTTGCTGTTGCTGTTGCTGTTGCTGTTGCTGTTGCTGTTTGCTGTTTGCTGTTTGCTGTTTGCTGTTTGCTGTTTGCTGTTTGCTGTTTGCTGTTTGCTGTTTGCTGTTGCTGTTGCTGTTGCTGTTGCTGTTGCTGTTTGCTGTTTGCTGTTTGCTGTTTGCTGTTTGCTGTTTGCTGTTTGCTGTTTGCTGTTTGCTGTTTGCTGTTTGCTGTTTGCTGTTTGCTGTTTGCTGTTTGCTGTTTGCTGTTGCTGTTGCTGTTGCTGTTGCTGTTGCTGTTGCTGTTGCTGTTGCTGTTGCTGTTGCTGTTGCTGTTGCTGTTGCTGTTGCTGTTGCTGTTGCTGTTGCTGTTGCTGTTGCTGTTGCTGTTGCTGTTGCTGTTGCTGTTGCTGTTGCTGTTGCTGTTGCTGTTGCTGTTGCTGTTGCTGTTGCTGTTGCTGTTGCTGTTGCTGTTGCTGTTGCTGTTGCTGTTGCTGTTGCTGTTGCTGTTTGCTGTTTGCTGTTTGCTGTTTGCTGTTTGCTGTTTGCTGTTTGCTGTTTGCTGTTTGCTGTTTGCTGTTTGCTGTTTGCTGCTTGCTGTTTGCTGTTCCTTTTTGCTGTTGCTGTTCCTTTTTGCTGTTGCTGTTTGCTGTTGCTGTTGCTGCTTGCTGCTTGCTGCTTGCTGCTTGCTGCTTGCTGCTTGCTGCTTGCTGTTGCTGTTGCTGTTGCTGTTGCTGTTGCTGTTGCTGTTGCTGTTGCTGTTGCTGTTGCTGTTGCTGTTGCTGTTGCTGTTGCTATTGCTGTTGCTGTTGCTGTTGCTGTTGCTGTTGCTGTTGCTGTTGCTGTTGCTGTTGCTGTTGCTGTTGCTGTTGCTGTTGCTGTTGCTGTTGCTGCTTGCTGCTTGCTGCTTGCTGCTTGCTGCTTGCTGCTTGCTGTTGCTGTTGCTGTTGCTGTTGCTGTTGCTGTTGCTGTTGCTGTTGCTGTTGCTGTTGCTGTTGCTGTTGCTGTTGCTGTTGCTATTGCTGTTGCTGTTGCTGTTGCTGTTGCTGTTGCTGTTGCTGTTGCTGTTGCTGTTGCTGTTGCTGCTTGCTGCTTGCTGCTTGCTGCTTGCTGCTTGCTGCTTGCTGCTTGCTGTTGCTGTTGCTGTTGCTGTTGCTGTTGCTGTTGCTGTTGCTGTTGCTGTTGCTGTTGCTGTTGCTGTTGCTATTGCTGTTGCTGTTGCTGTTGCTGTTGCTGTTGCTGTTGCTGTTGCTGTTGCTGTTGCTGTTGCTGTTGCTGTTGCTGTTTGCTGTTTGCTGTTTGCTGTTTGCTGTTTGCTGTTTGCTGTTTGCTGTTGCTGTTGCTGTTGCTGTTGCTGTTGCTGTTGCTGTTGCTGTTGCTGTTGCTGTTGCTGTTGCTGTTGCTGTTGCTGTTGCTGTTGCTGTTGCTGTTGCTGTTGCTGTTGCTGTTGCTGTTTGCTGTTGCTGTTGCTGTTGCTGTTGCTGTTGCTGTTGCTGTTGCTGTTGCTGTTGCTGTTGCTGTGCTGTTGCTGTTGCTGTTGCTGTTGCTGTTGCTGTTGCTGTTGCTGTTGCTGTTGCTGTTGCTGTTGCTGTTGCTGTTGCTGTTGCTGTTGCTGTTGCTGTTGCTGTTGCTGTTGCTGTTGCTGTTGCTGTTGCTGTTGCTGTTGCTGTTGCTGTTGCTGTTGCTGTTGCTGTTGTTGCTGTTGCTGTTGCTGTTGCTGTTGCTGTTGCTGTTGCTGTTGCTGTTGCTGTTGCTGTTGCTGTTGCTGTTGCTGTTGCTGTTGCTGTTGCTGTTGCTGTTGCTGTTGCTGTTGCTGTTGCTGTTGCTGTTGCTGTTGCTGTTGCTGTTGCTGTTGCTGTTGCTGTTGCTGTTGCTGTTGCTGTTGCTGTTGCTGTTGCTGTTGCTGTTGCTGTTGCTGTGTGTTGCTGTTGCTGTTGCTGTTGCTGTTGCTGTTGCTGTTGCTGTTGCTGTTGCTGTTGCTGTTGCTGTTTGCTGTTTGCTGTTTGCTGTTTGCTGTTTGCTGTTTGCTGTTTGCTGTTTGCTGTTCTGTTGCTGTTTGCTGTTGCTGTTTGCTGTTTGCTGTTTGCTGTTTGCTGTTTGCTGTTTGCTGTTTGCTGTTTGCTGTTTGCTGTTGCTGTTTGCTGTTTGCTGTTTGCTGTTTGCTGTTTGCTGTTTGCTGTTTGCTGTTTGCTGTTTGCTGTTTGCTGTTTGCTGTTGCTGTTTGCTGTTTGCTGTTGCTGTTGCTGTTGCTGTTGCTGTTGCTGTGCTGTTGCTGTTGCTGTTGCTGTTGCTGTTGCTGTTGCTGTTGCTGTTGCTGTTGCTGTTGCTGTTTGCTGTTGCTGTTGCTGTTGCTGTTGCTGTTGCTGTTGCTGTTGCTGTTGCTGTTGCTGTTGCTGTTGCTGTTGCTGTTGCTGTTGCTGTTGCTGTTGCTGTTGCTGTTGCTGTTGCTGTTTGCTGTTGCTGTTGCTGTTGCTGTTGCTGTTGCTGTTGCTGTTGCTGTTGCTGTTGCTGTTGCTGTTGCTGTTGCTGTTGCTGTTGCTGTTGCTGTTGCTGTTGCTGTTGCTGTTGCTGTTGCTGTTGCTGTTGCTGTTGCTGTTGCTGTTGCTGTTGCTGTTGCTGTTGCTGTTGCTGTTGCTGTTGCTGTTGCTGTTGCTGTTGCTGTTGCTGTTGCTGTTGCTGTTGCTGTTGCTGTTGCTGTTGCTGTTGCTGTTGCTGTTGCTGTTGCTGTTTGATGTTGCTGTTGCTGTTGCTGTTTGCTGTTGCTGTTTGCTGTTGCTGTTTGCTGTTTGCTGTTTGCTGTTGCTGTTGCTGTTGCTGTGCTGTTGCTGTTGCTGTTGCTGTTGCTGTTGCTGTTGCTGTTGCTGTTGCTGTTGCTGTTGCTGTTGCTGTTGCTGTTGCTGTTGCTGTTGCTGTTGCTGTTGCTGTTGCTGTTGCTGTGCTGTTGCTGTTGTGCTGTGCTGTTGCTGTTGCTGTTGCTGTTGCTGTTGCTGTTGCTGTTGCTGTTGCTGTTGCTGTTGCTGTTGCTGTTGCTGTTGCTGTTGCTGTTGCTGTTGCTGTTGCTGTTGCTGTTGCTGTTGCTGTTGCTGTTGCTGTTGCTGTTGCTGTTGCTGTTGCTGTTGCTGTTGCTGTTGCTGTTGCTGTTGCTGTTGCTGTTGCTGTTGCTGTTGCTGTTGCTGTTGCTGTCTGTTGCTGTTGCTGTTGCTGTTGCTGTTGCTGTTGCTGTTTGCTGTTGCTGTTTGCTGTTTGCTGTTTGCTGTTTGCTGTTGCTGTTGCTGTTGCTGCTTGCTGCTTGCTGCTTGCTGCTTGCTGCTTGCTGCTTGCTGCTTGCTGCTTGCTGCTTGCTGTTGCTGTTGCTGTTGCTGTTGCTGTTGCTGTTGCTGTTGCTGTTGCTGTTGCTGTTGCTGTTGCTGTTGCTGTTGCTGTTGCTGTTGCTGTTGCTGTTGCTGTTGCTGTTGCTGTTGCTGTTGCTGTTGCTGTTGCTGTTGCTGTTTGCTGTTTGCTGTTTGCTGTTTGCTGTTTGCTGTTTGCTGTTTGCTGTTTGCTGTTTGCTGTTTGCTGTTTGCTGTTTGCTGTTTGCTGTTTGCTGTTTGCTGTTTGCTGTTTGCTGTTTGCTGTTTGCTGTTTGCTGTTTGCTGTTTGCTGTTTGCTGTTTGCTGTTTGCTGTTTGCTGTTTGCTGTTTGCTGTTTGCTGTTTGCTGTTTGCTGTTTGCTGTTTGCTGTTTGCTGTTTGCTGTTTGCTGTTTTGCTGTTTGCTGTTTGCTGTTTGCTGTTTGCTGTTGCTGTTTGCTGTTTGCTGTTTGCTGTTTGCTGTTTGCTGTTTGCTGTTTGCTGTTTGCTGTTTGCTGTTTGCTGTTTGCTGTTTGCTGTTTGCTGTTTGCTGTTTGCTGTTTGCTGTTTGCTGTTGCTGTTGCTGTTTGCTGTTTGCTGTTTGCTGTTGCTGTTGCTGTTCCTTTTTGCTGTTTGCTGTTTGCTGTTGCTGTTCCTTTTTGCTGTTGCTGTTGCTGTTGCTGTTGCTGTTGCTGTTGCTGTAGCTGTTGCTGTTGCTGTTGCTGTTGCTGTTGCTGTTGCTGTTGCTGTTGCTGTTGCTGTTGCTGTTGCTGTTGCTGTTGCTGTTGCTGTTGCTGTTGCTGTTGCTGTTGCTGTTGCTGTTGCTGTTGCTGTTGCTGTTGCTGTTGCTGTTGCTGTTGCTGTTGCTGTTGCTGTTGCTGTTGCTGTTGCTGTTGCTGTTGCTGTTGCTGTTGCTGTTGCTGTTGCTGTTGCTGTTGCTGTTGCTGTTGCTGTTGCTGTTGCTGTTGCTATTGCTGTTGCTGTTGCTGTTGCTGTTGCTGTTGCTGTTGCTGTTGCTGTTGCTGTTGCTGTTGCTGTTGCTGTTGCTGTTGCTGTTGCTGTTGCTGTTGCTGTTGCTGTTGCTGTTGCTGTTGCTGTTGCTGTTGCTGTTGCTGTTGCTGTTGCTGTTTGCTGTTTGCTGTTTGCTGTTTGCTGTTTGCTGTTTGGCTGTTTGGCTGTTTGCTGTTTGCTGTTTGCTGTTGCTGTTGCTGTTGCTGTTTGCTGTTGCTGTTTGCTGTTTGCTGTTGCTGTTGCTGTTGCTGTTTGCTGTTTGCTGTTGCTGTTTGCTGTTTGCTGTTGCTGTTTGCTGTTGCTGTTGCTGTTGCTGTTTTGCTGTGCTGTGCTGTGCTGTTGCTGTGCTGTTGCTGTTGCTGTTGCTGTTTGCTGTTGCTGTTGCTGTGCTGTTGCTGTTGCTGTTGCTGTTGCTGTTGCTGTTGCTGTTGCTGTTGCTGTTGCTGTTGCTGTTGCTGTTGCTGTTGCTGTTGCTGTTGCTGTTGCTGTTGCTGTTGCTGTTGCTGTTGCTGTTGCTGTTGCTGTTGCTGTTGCTGTTGCTGTTGCTGTTGCTGTTGCTGTTGCTGTTGCTGTTGCTGTTGCTGTTGCTGTTGCTGTTGCTGTTGCTGTTGCTGTTGCTGTTGCTGTTGCTGTTGCTGTTGCTGTTTGCTGTTGCTGTTGCTGTTGCTGTTGCTGTTGCTGTTGCTGTTGCTGTTGCTGTGCTGTTGCTGTTTGCTGTTGCTGTTGCTGTTGCTGTTGCTGTTGCTGTTGCTGTTGCTGTTGCTGTTGCTGTTGCTGCTGTTGCTGTTGCTGTTGCTGTTGCTGTTGCTGTTGCTGTTGCTGTTGCTGTTGCTGTTGCTGTTGCTGTTGCTGTTGCTGTTGCTGTTGCTGTTGCTGTTGCTGTTGCTGTTGCTGTTGCTGTTGCTGTTGCTGTTGCTGTTGCTGTTGCTGTTGCTGTTGCTGTGCTGTTGCTGTTGCTGTTGCTGTTGCTGTTGCTGTTGCTGTTGCTGTTGCTGTTGCTGTTGCTGTTGCTGTTTGCTGTTGCTGTTGCTGTTGCTGTTGCTGTTGCTGTTGCTGTTGCTGTTGCTGTTGCTGTTGCTGTTGCTGTTGCTGTTGCTGTTGCTGTTGCTGTTGCTGTTGCTGTTGCTGTTGCTGTTGCTGTTGCTGTTGCTGTTGCTGTTGCTGTTGCTGTTGCTGTTGCTGTTGCTGTTGCTGTTGCTGTTGCTGTTGCTGTTGCTGTTGCTGTTGCTGTTGCTGTTGCTGTTGCTGTTGCTGTTGCTGTTGCTGTTGCTGTTGCTGTTTGCTGTTGCTGTTGCTGTTGCTGTTGCTGTTGCTGTTGCTGTTGCTGTTGCTGTTGCTGTTGCTGTTGCTGTTGCTGTTGCTGTTGCTGTTGCTGTTGCTGTTGCTGTTGCTGTTGCTGTTGCTGTTGCTGTTGCTGTTGCTGTTGCTGTTGCTGTTGCTGTTGCTGTTGCTGTTGCTGTTGCTGTTGCTGTTGCTGTTGCTGTTGCTGTTGCTGTTGCTGTTGCTGTTGCTGTTGCTGTTGCTGTTGCTGTTGCTGTTGCTGTTGCTGTTGCTGTTGCTGTTGCTGTTGCTGTTGCTGTTGCTGTTGCTGTTGCTGTTTGCTGTTTGCTGTTTGCTGTTGCTGTTTGCTGTTGCTTTTTGCTGTTGCTGTTGCTTTTTGCTGTTGCTGTTCCTTTTTGCTGTTGCTGTTCCTTTTTGCTGTTGCTGTTGCTGTTGCTGTTGCTGTTGCTGTTGCTGTTGCTGTTGCTGTTGCTGTTGCTGTTGCTGTTGCTGTTGCTGTTGCTGTTGCTGTTGCTGTTGCTGTTGCTGTTGCTGTTGCTGTTGCTGTTGCTGTTGCTGTTGCTGTGCTGTTGCTGTTGCTGTTGCTGTTGCTGTTGCTGTTGCTGTTGCTGTTGCTGTTGCTGTTGCTGTTGCTGTTGCTGTTGCTGTTGCTGTTGCTGTTGCTGTTGCTGTTGCTGTTGCTGTTGCTGTTGCTGTTGCTGTTGCTGTTGCTGTTGCTGTTGCTGTTGCTGTTGCTGTTGCTGTTGCTGTTGCTGTTGCTGTTGCTGTTGCTGTTGCTGTTGCTGTTGCTGTTGCTGTTGCTGTTGCTGTTGCTGTTGCTGTTGCTGTTGCTGTTGCTGTTGCTGTTGCTGTTGCTGTTGCTGTTGCTGTTGCTGTTGCTGTTGCTGTTGCTGATGCTGTTGCTGTTGCTGTTGCTGTTGCTGTTGCTGTTGCTGTTGCTGTTGCTGTTGCTGTTGCTGTTGCTGTTGCTGTTGCTGTTGCTGTTGCTGTTGCTGTTGCTGTTGCTGTTGCTGTTGCTGTTGCTGTTGCTGTTGCTGTTGCTGTTGCTGTTGCTGTTGCTGTTGCTGTTGCTGTTGCTGTTGCTGTTGCTGTTGCTGTTGCTGTTGCTGTTGCTGTTGCTGTTGCTGTTGCTGTTGCTGTTGCTGTTGCTGTTGCTGTTGCTGTTGCTGTTGCTGTTGCTGTTTGCTGTTGCTGTTGCTGTTGCTGTTGCTGTTGCTGTTGCTGTTGCTGTTGCTGTTGCTGTTGCTGTTGCTGTTGCTGTTGCTGCTTGCTGTTGCTGTTGCTGTTGCTGTTGCTGCTGCTGTTGCTGTTTGCTGTTTGCTGTTGCTGTTTGCTGTTGCTGTTTGCTGTTTGCTGTTGCTGTTTGGGGTTTGCTGTTTGCTGTTTGCTGTTTGCTGTTTGCTGTTTGCTGTTTGCTGTTGGCTGTTTGCTGATGGCTGTTTGCTGCTTGCTGCTTTCTGTTGCTGTGCTGTTGCTGTTGCTGTTGCTGTTGCTGTTGCTGTTGCTGTTGCTGTTGCTGTTGCTGTTGCTGTTGCTGTTGCTGTTGCTGTTGCTGTTGCTGCTGCTGTTGCTGTTTGCTGTTTGCTGTTGCTGTTTGCTGTTTGCTGTTGCTGTTTGCTGTTTGCTGTTTGCTGTTTGCTGTTGCTGTTTGCTGTTTGCTGTTTGCTGTTTGCTGATGGCTGTTTGCTGATGGCTGTTTGCTGCTTGCTGCTTTCTGTTGCTGTTGCTGTTGCTGTTGCTGTTGCTGTTGCTGTTGCTGTTGCTGTTGCTGTTGCTGTTGCTGTTGCTGTTGCTGTTGCTGTTGCTGTTGCTGTGCTGTTGCTGTTGCTGTTGCTGTTGCTGTTGCTGTTGCTGTTGCTGTTGCGTTTGCTGTTGCTGTTGCTGTTGCTGTTGCTGTTGCTGTTGCTGTTGCTGTTGCTGTTGCTGTGTGTGCTGTTGCTGTTGCTGTTGCTTTTGCTGTTGCTGTTGCTGTTGCTGTGCTGTTGCTGTTCTGTCTGTTGCTGTGCTGTTGCTGTGCTGTTGCTGTTGCTGTTGCTGTTGCTGTTGCTGTTGCTGTTGCTGTGCTGTTGCTGTTGCTGTTGCTGTTGCTGTTGCTGTTGCTGTTGCTGTTGCTGTTGCTGTTGCTGTTGCTGTTGCTGTGCTGTTGCTGTTGCTGTTGCTGTTGCTGTTGCTGTTGCTGTTGCGGTTGCTGTTGCTGTTGCTGTTGTTGCTGTTGCTGTTGCTGTTTGCTGTTTGCTGTTGCTGTTGCTGTTGCTGTTGCTGTTGCTGTTGCTGTTGCTGTTGCTGTTGCTGTTGCTGTTGCTGTTTGCTGTTGCTGTTGCTGTTTGCTGTTTGCTGTTTGCTGTTTGCTGTTTGCTGTTTGCTGTTTGCTGTTTGCTGTTTGCTGTTTGCTGTTTGCTGTTTGCTGTTTGCTGTTTGCTGTTGCTGTTTGCTGTTTGCTGTTTGCTGTTTGCTGTTTGCTGTTTGCTGTTTGCTGTTTGCTGTTTGCTGTTTGCTGTTTGCTGTTTGCTGTTTGCTGTTTGCTGTTTGCTGTTT